>VWZT01009485.1:1091548-1223304 GCA_013397055.1 Pachycephala philippinensis | reverse complement strand
TTTTGCTTTTTTGTTGGTTTTTTTGTTTTGGTGGTTTTTTTTTTTTAAGTGTTTTTTTTTTTTTTAAATACAATTTCTGGCCCTAGCATTATTTGAAATTCCTTTTGAGAGCAGTTGAATTTCTCCTGTTATTAAGATTAGATTTGTACACATTTGAAATCACCATTTGTAAGAACTAATATTAAAGAATGGAAAAAAACACCAAAACCTCCAGGAATGCATGTCAACATAGCAGCTTTTAAGATACTGGTAGACTCTTTCCTCTTTATAATACCATTGCTTGCTTAGGCATATTAAAAATCCCCAAAATATTTTACCAACTGGCTTGTTCTGATGACATGAACAGATGAAAAGTTAAATAAAATGCTAAGTACACATGATGTACTTTTTCTCCAGCTTCGTCAGGTTAAATTCTCCATTTATTTGTTGAGTGGGTGAGATTCTTGTCATAAATATATAGAATAATGAAAAATTTGCATTAGTGTGTACTCATACTAAGTCTGACCTCCACTATTTTCTTTCAAATAAGTGAAGTCACTGGTCAGATTTATGAAGAAGCAAGCAGGTAAGTTTGTCCCCCTGCTGCTGATACAACTGTAGTTACTAACTTCAAACAATCTGATTGTGTGTTAAGAGAGTTGGACTGTCAGATGCTGTAAAAGCTGCAATTTTTCTAATTTTCAGCATCCTACTATACCATTCCTGGCACCACTTTATTCCAATGCTGACATAGCTTCCTTGCTGAATTTGGCTTTTTGCAATGCAAAAGAAATCAAATCCTGCTCTGAGTTCAAGACAGTATTTTTGTCTCTCCTGTTTTGCTCATTGGTCCTCAGACAAGGTGTACAGTGGGAGCCGGAAGAGATTCTGCCCAAATCTTGTGTGGGGATGTGGAAACTGATGGTCCCTTCCCAGGTCATGTAGCCGCCACTGAACACAGCCAGGGTCCTGGAGCCTGTCATGCACCAAACACAGAGCTGGGGAGGTGAGCAATAAGTTATTCCCTGGTGTGTGTTGGGGACAGAAAACAAATGTGTCTGGAGAGAGGGGGTGTGCTTTGGTGCCTGGAGGCAGCCCCAACAGCAAGTTTGGATATAAATACACTGGTAGGGACCTGGAGGGTTGGGGCAGGAGCTGGTGTGCACAACTGCAGGCTTCAGTACCAGGGCTGCCTCTTAGTCTAAGAGAAAAAACCAAAACTACTTGGTTTGTTTAAGAGACTACAAAAGAGTTGTTATAGAAAATTCACCAGTATTTCAATCAACTGCTTTTATTATGTATTTACTCATTTAAAGTGTGGCTTTTCCCTGCCAGTGGCAATCAATTTGTGTCTAAGAGCAAGCTGTTGCCTAAACTAAATGCTGCATTCCAACTTCAAATATTATTCCAGAGGAAAAACATATGCAGATGCTTTCCTTTGGGTGTAGAGTGCTACCAATGGATTGAAAATTTATAGTTTGTCAAGTCTGACAAACAAGATGAAGTAGGTACTTTTAATATAAGGATTAAGTGTTAAATCATCACTGTATGAGTCTTTTCAGAGGCTCAAATGCCATTCTGAACAGAGATACTTTCCTGGAGTCTACAACACGTGTTTTAACTTCAAATACATATTTAAGTGAAAAATAGTAGATGTGAGAGGTTTGTTTAACCTCAGGCCTTGCGCTGCAGTTTTCATGGTTTTCCAGCTTTAGTTGAATATCATGGGAGATTGCTCACTAACAGCCTAGTTTGAATCTGATAATGCAGTTCTTGGGATAGATTTGGAAACTGATAGACAAAATTCCTGACCTGTCTCAGGGAATCAGAATAAACAGTCAAAACTGATCCTTTGATGGGTCTAAAATCTGGCTATGTAAATACGAGAAGTATACCTTAATACACATTACTTATTAATGTTTTCTTTGGTGCAGGGCAGTACCTGTTGAGCCAGTTATTTTTTTTCCATCAGTATTTTCTCTTGTTCAACTTAAATGAAAACCTACTGCAGCTAAGCTAAGGAGGAAACTGTCTATAAAATTAGCAGAGGAATAGTTATAGTGGAACAATGGGATTTAAAATTGTTAAGAAGTTCAAAGAATAAAATATTAACACACAAATGCATAACAAAAAAGCAGTGTATGCACAACGTGTCCAGATGTGAATGCATAATGAGTGCTAGAGGGTGATGTTGAAACACAGGCAAAGGTCAGAAAAAAATATAAACAAAGAAAAACCTATGCCTAAAGTTTAGGCAATTTATGTAATTTACATTTCAATGTCTCCCATGCTGATGACAAAGCTTTATTATGAATTTATATCTGACAACTTGTGTGTGGGCTTTCACATAACTGAGTTCCTCAGCTGGTTATCACCAGAATATTGAGTGGAACCAGGCTTTGTCAGGAAGCTGGTGTTCAACTTCTCAACACGGTAAGAAATTTTACCTCAGCCTCAACTATTCTGGCACTGAAATTATATTTTATTCTGGGCTGTTTTTCAGACTGAAAAAAACCCTGGTGTGTGAGTCTCACATTGAGTGCGCAAAAGGGCAAAGAGAATTTCTCATCAAGCTCCCAAATCTCTGTGAGGCAAATTAAGAGTCAAGAAAGAACCTACGGCCAGAACTTAAAATAATAAGAGAAAATGCAAATCTTGAACTGGAAAAACACTTCCTAACCTTTCCATCAAATATTAATAATAAATCTTTTGTTTTCATCCCTTTTCTATCAGGTAAAAATCAGATTAGGAAACCAAATAAAAAATTAATAAAATAGGCAACAACCCCACTGCAGTACTGCTTTCCAGAAATCAGAATAAAATTTAATCAGCATCAGTTTCCATGCCTATTTCTCTGACCTGTTTAACACATTGATGTGTCAGTGATAACTAGAATGTGTAGGCCACCCTAGAAAGAGAATAAGGAAATATTTTATGCATTCACATCCCTTGGAGAATTGTTTACCTACACTGAATAAAAGAATCTTGATTCTATATTAATCTGATTGTTATTTTCTCCCTCGTAGGGAACCCATTACATTTTTCATGAGTTTATCTCAGGTTGCCAAGGTGACATCTACTTTTTCACCTTAACAACCCC
This sequence comes from Pachycephala philippinensis, assembly GCA_013397055.1. Lineage (NCBI taxonomy): Eukaryota > Metazoa > Chordata > Aves > Passeriformes > Pachycephala > Pachycephala philippinensis. The sequence goes on along the minus strand of VWZT01009485.1, from coordinate 1,220,225 downwards.
CATTTGATGACCTTTCTGTTTGATAATACAGGCCTGATTCCTCCATAGCTCTGTTCCTTTTGGCTGCTACTCTTTTCCCCTTTGGTATTACTGACTGTTATGTTTCCATGGAGTCAGGAGGCAAAAAGCATTTTATGGGAAAGGTATGAAATTCCACTGAAGTCTGTCTCACTCCCTTACTTCTGTTTTCCTATCCATGAATGGGCTTTTACTGGGCAGCCTCTGAGAAAGGGAGGTCAGCACCAGCTCCTTTCCCTGGAAGAGTTTCTCTTTTATTCTTGCAGACATTACCTGTCACCTGCAGAGGATTAGTGCCTGGTTTTTCCTCCTATAATCATAAGGTGGGTTTTTTAATTAATATGCCTATTCATCTCAACAATTTCCCACATTCTGATATCTAACACAAAAATGTGTCTTTGTAGTGGTTTATCCCCAGACATCAATGAAGCCCCACACAGCCACTCACTCACTCCCTTACCAGCAGGATCAGGGAGAGGACTGGAAAGGTAAAAGCTGGAAAACTCATGGGCTGAGATAAAGACAGCATAATAGAGAAAGCAAAAGCCACACACACAAACAAAGCAAACCAAGGAATTAATTCACTGCTTCCCATGGGCAGGCAGGTGTTCAGCCATACCCAGAGCAGCAGGTCCCCATCACATAACAGTGACTTTGGAAGGCAAACGCCATCACTCCAAACGTCCCCCCCTTCCTCCTCTTCCCTCCACTTTATACACAGACACCATATGCTCTGGAATATCCCTTTGGTCAGTTGGGGTCACCTGTCCTGGCTGTGTCTCCTCCCAACCTCCCAGGCACCCCCAGTCCCCTCACCAGTGTGGCAGCACGAAAAGCAGAAAAGGCCTTGGCTCTGCTCAGCAATAACAAAAACATCTCCACAGTATCAACCCTGCGTTCAGCACAAACCCAAAACACAGCCCCACTCCAGCCACTGTAAAGAAAATTAACTCTACCCCAGCCAAAACCAGCACAGTCTTTCATTCATATTTTGGGAAAAAACTGTCTCAGCAGTAGCAAAACTGGAGTTACTAAACTTGCTTTCCAGTTTTGGAAGCACTGCTAGAAGTTCTTGTGCATGTCATTAGCCATCATGCAGCTGCCAGGCACTGTCCAGACTGTGCTCATTGTGAGGACACAGGTTTACCTGCTGACAAGAATGTGTTGGTTTTTTCCTTTTAATTTCTGTATAAAACTCTACAAAAATTTCTGTAGATCAATCTGTATATCTCCTAAAGTAGTCATTAATACCACTGTAAATTCATGGCTTTCCGACTTAAAAAGAGGATAAATTGCTTTTGAGCATTCGACAGAATTTAACCTTAAAGTATACATGTGACATAGCTGGGAAACTTTTCAACCACCTCCTCACAGACAGAAAATTTCAGGGTCAAGTTTCCTTGCTTGTTTGGTTGTATGAACAATCATGGGGACATTTTCAATTTCTGTGGGAAGATAAGCAGCAAACAAGAGATAACAAAGTGTTATACTTTGTTAAGAAGAGAAATATCAGGGTGTGTTTATTCTTTTTTTCAAAACATCTGAACTAAGTGCAAATACAATGATTTTGACTTGAGACCTTTAATGTAAAAGCCTAGTTTATCTTTTAATTTTAGTGTCCAAATGTCTGCAAAGGCAGCTATTAATTTATGTACATGTTGGATTGTGTATAATTTTTGTGCGTTTTTAAGAATTAGCTTAGCTTTGTTAGTTATTCATGTTAAGCACTTTATTCAAACTACCACTGAAACAATGAAAATTATGGGCCATTTTTCATATAGTTATGCCCTTAAATGACATAAAAGTTAGCTGGGTTCAAGATTCTACATAGTGGAATCAAGCACTAATAATTATGATGATAAATACTGTAACTGATAAGTAAACAGAAGTGTTTAACGAGTGAGAGATTAATATAGTATTTCCCAACTAAGATGTCTGCTATCTGGTTTTGGGAATTGTGTTATAACTTTTGTTTTTCTATCTGAAAATGTATGAATTTAGGAAGGTGGACGGCAGTAAAAAATGAAATAATGTGTTCTGCCATAAAATGTATTATCCTGTGTCTACCATCCTGTCTACAGAAGGATTGCTCCCTAAGACCACATTATTCAAGCTTTATTAAATAATGAGGAAGACTATCTATTAGTCTTGGAGTATGCATCCAATAACCCTTTTTGAGGCTATTAAATTATTGACTACTAATTCTTTTATATCTGGGATTTTGTTCCTCGGTAAATAGCATAATCTTGTGATTCATTCTAGTATGATTTTTCAAAAACAATTACAACTTTTATATACTCAGATGAGCTCTGTCTGTAGACTGCCAAAGTGGTGGTACAACTTCACATCTTTGGCTTATTAATAGACACGTTTCCTAACCAAATGTTTGTCTTTCATTCTTTCTGATTCTTCCTGGTTCTTCCTGATTCTTCCTGATTCAGGAAGATTTTAATGAACAAAAGCAGCAAAAAAAGTAGAAGTTGAACTATTGATATTTATCCCACTGTGTTGAGAAAACGCTTTGTGAATTTTGAAACTTCACAGATTGCAGTTCTCATATTTGTTAATTTGAAAATTTTCAATGAAATTTCATTATTCTCCAGTCCTTGGTTTTAAATTGCAGCTATCCTGTTTGGAGAGGAGAAACAATACTGTGGAACCTAGCAGATATTAGAGAAATGAATAGTTGAAGCAAACCTTACACAATCACTATTCAAACACAGTGGCAAGTATTTGCTAATAAAAAAGACATTTGCAAAATACTGTTTGAAATTGACATTTAATTTGATCTCCTGGTAGTACCATAAACTACGAAGAGTAGCAAGGAAATAGATTACACAAATTTAATCTTCTTATGGCTTGTTGAATGGAATTCCATCTGAAAATGCTTTTTCTAATGCTAAAACACAATAGCATTGTACTTCTGCATTTGTTCATTAAAGCTGTCAGATTTCAGGCATGGGAAATGCAAAAGTTTTAATGACAGAGGTGGCACAAAATGGGAGTCTGCACATCTGTATCCATGTCTCTTGATCCTGGCTTCACAAAGGGAGTTTCTTGGGCTAGGAACTTTTCCAATCCCCTTTTTTGTTCTTTCTGAAGCAATAAGTACCTACAAGCTATGGTGTACTCTCATCCTTTCTGGCTAAAACTGCGATCAGTAGTTCAGCTTTACATAATCCACTGAGGAGAAACCGTAAACCATGGGGAAACCTGGTGTGGACTTGCAAAACTAAGCTAGAGCTGAAACATTCCTGAGACACCTGATCCATTGAGTTCCCTTAATATATGCTGGCATTAAATTACCCTTTATCCTATGGAGTTCAAAATCACATATTTCAACAAAGATCTGAGGCAAAATTGTGCTATAGGTAAAGGGAGATTATTGTTTTTTCACCTTACACGAAGCTAAAACTTTGGTGTTGCTGTCATTCATCAGATACAGTCAACAAGGCACAATATAAACCTTTATTTTTTGTGAAACCTGCCCTCTCTCTTTACCACACAGCTTATGTTTTCTTATGTGGGATGCATATTGACATTCTTCACACAGTAGTTTTCAGGATCCTGTCTGTTGTCTCACACACAGAACAATCTTCTCAGTGGGGCTTTCATGTGTTAGGAAAGGATGGTGTTGAGCATAGAAAAGGGATTTTGCAATCATAACTCTAGGTTTGAATTTTAGCTGTTCATTATTATGTTTTTTATTAAGATCAGGCAGGAGCTTTTAACAACAGAAAACATTGTTGGGTGCTTTCTCATGTGTAATTTGGAGAGCCTGTAGAAGTGTGACATTTTCAAAAACTGATTTTCAGGGGAAAAGAGAGAGGCTTTGATTAGGAAGTTGCCCACAATGTGCTTGCTGGAAGATGAACAAAGCAAAATCGTTTATCTGTGAGGAGAAACAGTATTCCTTGGCTAACATTACATTGCTACTCTTTCATTTTTGCAAAGAGAAGAAAGAAAACTACTCTTCTAAGAGTAACTGTCTTCTTTTCTGTTCTCTGTATGAGACTAATCCGTTTTTCTACCCAAGTACAGAAGAACAAATTAAAGTTAGTAAACACAATAGCTAGAAGATGGCCTGTGTAGCTTCTCTGGGAGCACAGTTTTTCAATAGTCCAGACTTTAAGGGAAACTACCGCAATGAGTAAATTTTCAGGATATGGCTAGGACTATTAAGCCTCACTTTCATCAAGTTTATGAGCAAGCACAAGGTTTTTACTTTTTTCTGGCCCATCTAATATTTTTTAGCAAAATATTGGCTAGAACAAAATTATTAACTTGAGCCACAGGGCAACATAGAAATAAAAGATGAAAAAAAATGGTAAAAAATAAAGTTTGTGTGTTTATATTTGTTGTTGGCTGAATTTACTTCTTGGGTTTTTTTTTACTTCAAATATGGCTTAGGGATCTTATTGTATATTATCTAATATTTCATTAGGCTAATGTCTATATTCAGGTGGAGCATATTTTTCTTGTCTTGCATTTCACTAGAGCAGTGCCTGCTGTTGACATGTATTGATGATTTAAACCCAGAATTAGTGCTGTGGTGTTACTACATCTGAAAGAAAAACCACGTTTAAGTGGCAGATGACTCTACTATGATACTAGCCTTTCCTTCTTTGTAGCTCCATATTTTACACAAGATTAATTACCTTGAAGAGTCCAAAGCTATGTGGGTTGGACATAGCTGGTATGTTCACCAGCTGCTTCTTTTGTTAATTCCACAGCAGGATCTGTAGGTGTGCTGCTTCCCCACTGCACACACACACGTGCACATGCCATATTGTCCTACAGTTGCTCTGGAGTATGGACATGGCCTATTGTGTATGAGACCTGGGGCTTCAGCCAAACCCATTTAAATCATTGGGGAGATTTCTAGTCACTTGCATAATTTTTGGATCAGTCCTGCAGGCTCCTAGGCACATTACAGTATGCTGAAACCAGTGTCTGAAATGTAAATGGTGGGACTTAAACTTTGGAGTAACTCTGATTGCTTCAGAAATGCCACCTAGACATGTAACACAGGTTTTACACATTTTGCACTGAGTTTGTTTCTTCAGAATAGAATTTCTAGGCATATCCATTCATATGTATTCAAACCAGAGCATTAATCTTTTAACATTGTTAGAACATTATTAGAATTAGAACTCCCCAGCCAGTCCTGTTCTTACACTTCTGTGGGCTGCTGAGGTGCCTGGAAACACACATATTACAGCAGTGCATCACCTTGCCCTTCCTCTCCTTGGATTTACCGACCTCCTCACACTGGCCATGTGTTTATGTTATGTTTCCTAGATAAATCTGGGGCTACTAGGACACTTTTTGTTGCTGTGGCCCATTACCTGATACTGAAGGGATCCAAACAATTGAAATACCTTAATTATTATGATTCAGGATCCCAGAATTCAGTCCCCAAATAGCAGAAATTAAAAGATTTTTAGCAATTAACATTTCAATCTAATTTAATACTTTTATTCAGCAAGAATTATTTTCTAGTTATAGTATGAAGTGTTTTTTCAAGCAAAGGGGATTAACCTTACCTTGCAGCCCTCAAAACAACAATAATTATAACTTGGTTGATATGTGCATACGTTTTTCAAAGTAGGGAATTGTTTAGAAGGAGCAAGTTATGGTTGTGAGCTTAAAAGAAAATCCTCTGGGTGTAAAGCAAATTAAAAAGAGCAGGGGAGTACCTATCAGATCTGCTGTGGATCCCTGCAAGTGTTTTGGAGGAATGTGAGAGCCTAAACCTCCTATTGCAGCCCTGGTCCCCTGCCCCATTTATATTAGACCTCACAATAACGTGGGTGCTGCTCAACAGCTGCTGTTCAGCTTTCTTCCACATGCACATTTCCTTGTCTGATGGCAAAGACCATTTATAATGCATGTTGATTTAGATGGGAAAAGATTGTCTGGAAGTCACCTACCTGTATTGAACAGCCCAGAAAAGGAAAGTTGGAAACCCTGGTGTACCAATACCAGCCCTAGTCAGTCCATCTTAATGAATATTTCTTAAAAATTAATCTGCTGCATATGTTCCTGACCCTAAATGTCTGAAATAGCTCTGAGTATCAGTTTTGTGTAATCATCCTCTCTACCACCTTCAGCACATTGCAGTAGTGAAGAACTCATTTAATTGAATGCTCCATGTTTTTTATAACTGCTTGCAACATGGATACCATTTCTTTGCGTGCTGTTCTTCCTATGGGAAAGCATATTCTTGAATTATTTAGAGAAGATTAATCCTACAATCCTACTTCAGCATGTAATCCTGGGAGACCAAAAACATGTTACTTGTCTCCTAAAGTTTGTATAATCCACATAAAAGCTATAATAATAATGGCAATGAAACTTATTTTTCTAAGATATTTGCAATCGTGTGATTTATTTCTTAAACTTCGGCATCTTTCATCTAGCATGTTAAACAAACCATTTTCTATGAAAATTTTATTGGAAAAAAATAAAGAGCTCAGATTTGTATTGTGTCTGGCATCTTTCTTCTTTTGTCTTCTTATTAAATAGTGTCTTCCCCTTCTTGTTATAAATTTGTCTGAAGTGATCTAATTTTTTAACAGAACAGATTGCAATGCCATATAAAAATTATTCAGGAGTAAAAAGCCCATTTAACTTCTCTGGTTTTGCTGTTCTGCTTAGCAGCTTCCTACAGTATTCTTGCACTCCTAAATATGAAGTTTTAAAAACTGATCCCTTTTAATAGTGCATATTGAGATTCCAACAGCAATACTGAACCATAAAATATGGAAAATGTCATCTAAGGATTTAGTGTGTATACAAGAGGTTGCTTGTTCTTTCCTCCCTTCAACTATGTTTAGACATGTTTATATCAACTCAGAGCAATTGCATTATATTTCCAACATAATGTTAAGTTCAATTTAAGTGAAGTTCTTATGTTTCTGAAATTATCATTTCACTTAAAACTGTATGAAAAATTGTCCTTATTTCTTCCTTTTTGGCTTATGGGAAGTAAGAGATATAATGGAAGAGTTATAAAATACAGTACTGGATCTTAAAAGGAGAAAAAGATAGAGAACACTTCCTACCAACTGGATTTTTCTAGAAGGGAAAAAAAGTCAAACTAATACTGCAGAGAATTTTCTCCAATGCAAAGAAAAGTTTTCTCCTGAAAAAAAAATCTCAGAAATTCCAAGAAAATGATGCTTTTGTGACTTCATCACAAAAATTGATACAATTTTCTCTCTCAGACTCAAAATAATTTTCATTACCCTATTCTGATCATCCTGCCATTTTTGAAAAGAATTAAAAAGTCTGTAGAATCATTCATGATCGTTGTCAACTGAGAACCAATAGCAACCAATAAGTTACTCATGATATAAAAAGGATAACAACTATAAATAACAAGATTGTCTGTGATTTCTGATAGATTTTTTAAATTGTCCTTCTAAGAAGGGTTGGTATTTTAATGTAAAGTAACTTAAATATTTCAGTAAATCCTGTCTTTCAAGTCTGGGTCAAAGAACAATGGTAGATTTGCCAAAAATTCTATATCTGTTTTGTCAGTGAAGACTAAAGAAATATATTATCAAAAATTATGTTCTCCTGCTCAAAAGAAAATACCATAGAAAATGGCTTAATCACTTACTCATATTGTTGACAAAAGGAGTAAATGCAAGCAATTGTGACTGCATTAATTTGCATTAATATTTCAAGTCCATTATATAGTTTTACCATTTGAGAAGATGGCAAGTAATTGTCTTCACTAGTGATATTAAAAAATAAAATCCCTTCAACACAAAAATGAATCATTCATTTCCAGGTTTTACTTTCTAGCACAAAAATTAAATTAATTAGCAGTCGAGGGATTATGAAGTATTAACTGTGAGAACGTTAAGCAATGCCTAGGTCATTTCAGGACCAGAGTTGATCTCATGTTCTACTACATTTTCCTTTTAGAGTCCTCACCAGTAAAATCAAGTATTTTTTAATCAAAATAAAATCTTTCTTAGGATACGTCAGTATTTAACCAATCTCAGAAAAACTAAAAGCCGTTAAATATAACCTTCCACATTTCAGGGAGAAATTAATCATGGTTACTTTGAAACAGCTTAACTTGAAGTGAACCTGCAATGTCCAGATACTGTAGGAGAATGTAAGCACACGGACACTGAGGAACAGCAAACGTTCAAGCATTGACAGCTGTGCTTGAAACCTTAACTGTGCTTAATTGTACCTGCAGCACAGTTCTGTTTAATCACCTCTGAGAAAATGGGCTTTGTTTGCTTCAGTCCTGTTCTTCTTGCCAAATATGTTAGGGAGCTGTTTTTACTGTCACGTGGAAGCTGTTATTCTTTTGTTGTTGTTGTTGTACATGTGATACTTTTGCAGTTTCCTTTCTTCTTTTCTTCAGGCAATATCTCTGGTGACATTACAGGGAAAAACATCCATCAGGAAACTGAAAAAAAATCCAAGAAATACAGCAAAATTCTGTGTTCCAGCCCAGAACTAGCAGGTTCTGAACTAGCATCATCCTCTGTTGACGCTGTCCCTATCAAGTACTCTGAATAAGCTGTCAGTGCTATTATGTGAGAGAGAACACAGGCCTCTTCAAACACTGCTGTGCCATCCAACACAGAGGGCGAGCAAGCCACATCTCCTTTCTTTTGATACAGCTGCAGCATTATAGGCAGAGTGAGACCCTTCTTGTACAATGCTTGAGTAAGCAAACTCTGTGTGGACATTGCTGTGAGAGAATAAATATCTGTATTACAAGCCTCCCTCTGCTGTCACAGCAGTTTGGAGAACTGAAAGAGAAACAAGGTTTAATTTGAGGGGGTTCTGCAGTGGGACAGACATAAAGCAAACAGGATTTGCCTTTCCCCTTCCTCTCCTCCGAGCACTTCCATAGCCTGACCCAGGAAATGATTCTGCTGTCATTGACATTATGGGGGGAGGCAGTGACTCCCCAGCCAGGGGCTCTCCTTGGGGTGGCAGATACTGCATTTTCTGCTGACTGAAAAGTAAAATAAACCAGGGCAGAAGCACAAAACAACAACACTGATAAAACAGCCATTGAACTCACCATATCCCTGTCCCAACTCACTACATTCTTCACTTGATGTGTCAATTTTTAATGCCTAATAGAGTTATGGGGAGCTGTAGCCACTAGAGAGCAATGGACCATGTGGCCATCCCCTTCCTCCCTGGCCTACCACATCTGTCAGATCTATAGGGACTGGGGTCAATTGGCTCCATTTATCTTGTAGTGCACACCAGGAGTAGAGGCAGCTGGTGTTGCCAGCTGGAGACCTGAATCAAGCAGAGTAGGGAGGTTTGCTGCAGGCCAGCTCCTCTGCAGCCCCTGTGTCCCCACACCCATGAGTGAGTGGTTGTGGTGTTGGGTGGGCTGCTGAGATGCCTCTCTGGCTGGGGTCATCTGAGAACAACTGGTTCATGTGCTCCAAGGTATTTTGGGGATCAATGAGGGGATTCACTCCTCATCAGGAAAAAAAAGTGCTAGTGGAGACTGTCCATTTCTGTCCAGTTGACCCACTCCTCCCAGGCCCTGTTGGTGAAGTGCGTGGATTTTCTAGGGTCTGCCACAAGTCACTAAAGAGCTGGTGCTAAAGTCTGCAGACCAAAGATTATTCTTATCAAACCTTTATGTTGCATTCCTTTCATGTGCAAACACATATGATTCAATGCTCTCTGCTGAAGAATTTCCTGCTGGTGAGGATCGAATAATTGGTTACAGGTCTTCAGCAACTGCAAGAAGTATTTCCTCTCTCTCAGTATCCAAAATATATTATGTTGATGGATTTTTTTTCTAGTGGTGGTGGGCTATATAAACTAATGTTGAAAAATCCCGAGCGGTTTGGACAAAAGCATTGACTACCTCAAAATCTTGTGATGTGCTCTACAGTTTGGGTAAAAGTCGATATCTCTGTCTCTTTGAGGAAGAGTCAGTGAACAGATATACTCTTTGGCATGGTGAAACACAATGAGTTTGTCAGCATGAACACAGTTCTGGTTTTCATTTCAGAGCTGGTCAAATCATCAGAGCATGATGGTTTGCAGGCTGGTGGGTAAAGGGTCCCCTCATTCTGCTGAGAGTTCTGGAAACGTGGTGCTAAGCAGCTGTAAATAAATATCTCCACTTTCTTAAGCACTGTCAGTTGAGAGGAGCTCTAGTAGTACTCATCATGTCCAGAAGTATATTTTTAGCTGGATCAGCTGTGTAGAGGTTCACTAAAGTTTTAGCATTGTTTTCCTACTCATGAGATGAAGAAAGGCTACTTATCTTTTCATTTGCTCGATAACAGCAACTTATGTTTTATGTAGTATTTTGTGTTTTGTTTGTGTCTTATGTAGACTAGGTTAGCAGCAACAAGAAAGCTCAATTGAAGGTGGTAACTACTGTTTGCAGATTGAATGCTCGTTTACAGCACTCAGTGCTGAAATCAGCCTGGAATTTATTTATGCATGGTTTTTGTTTTAACAGTGTGGGAAGAAACACAGTTTTTGCCAAGTACACAAAAAAAAGACATCATAATGTCATGAAAATCAGCTTGATCAGAGTTGTATCCTTGGAGCCACCACTGAGACAGTCACAGGAAGCCACCTCAATTTGCTAGAAAAAGAGCATGAGAAAAAGTCTTCCTTGACATACAAGATACATTTGAATTCCTGAGCACAACAACTGGGTAACGAAGTTGTCAGACACACTCTGTCTTTAATCCAAACTTATTTCTTGATTACTCAAGCGGAAAATTAGTGGAGAGAAAGGGAGCAGTATAATCATTGTAAGTAACTGCCTAAGACCATGCTAAGTTGGCAATCGATAACGTGCCAATTTTCTTTCTAATTGCTTTGCCACAGCTCTTGGAAAGCTGCAGTGTGCTGGATATGTGTTATTGTCAAAGAGGAGTTGCAGGCACATCGGGGAGCCCACAGTTTGATAACCTGGGCCGTGGAGACGTACGGCTGGGCCAAACAGAGAGGAGAGATGACTGCTTCCTTTTGTGACTGAGTTTTGTCCTGGGCTGGCTTACTGCTCCTCCTTTAACCACCTATAGGTGCTGTGCTGTATTTTACAGTAGATTTAAAAAAGGTTTCAAATTATATGACAGCAAGTCTTTCTGAGTAGAGAATTGAATTTATAAATCTATAGAAAGAAGTATGTTATAATGAAGATGCCAAATTTTTCTTAAAAAAGGATGCAATTCCTCGAGCTATAAAAAACATGCTCAAATGTATTGCAGTTTCTTTACGCACTATTTTCCACCCTCCCACTCTTACATCTTTTTCAGTGAATTTTCACCTCTCCAAGGTCATTCATCCCTCAAGTTGTTTTTGTTTATTTCAGCCTCCACCATCTCACTGTTATACTGTTCATCACCTCAGCTCAGATGTGCTATTTTTCCTTTTTTTTTTTAATTCTTTCCATCTTTTTCCTTTGCCTTCATGGGCTCTGTCCAGTCCTGCACAGGGCAGCCAGCACTGCACTGAGACTTCTCCACAAGTTGCATGTGGCCAGTGTAGGTGTCCTTCCTGTGTGCACTCAGTGCCCCAAAAACCCCACTTGTCCCTGGGACCAGCTTGTCTGGCTTCTTAAGTTTTGCACAGTATGGCCTTTTCCTGAACTTCTGAGCACACTTGATGCAGGTCAGCTCTCTCTTCCTCCTCCTCCTCCTCCCCCTCTCAGCCTGTTATCTGTCAGTTTCTTTTCCTTAGACTTTACACAACCCTGCTGCAGTTTCTGCCATCCTTTCCGCACTGAGTTTTGTGTTTCTCCATTTTACTGATCTCATTCTCCAAGTTGACAGCACATTTTCTTCCTTGCATCCCTGTCATTGATGATATTGTTAAGAAATTTTGGTGATATTAGCTCCTTTAACTTCCTAATTAGTTCCTAATATCTACCTAGTTATTTACAAAAAGTGCAGAAATGCATTTTTTTTTTTAGTTTAACCTTAAGCAATTTGATGTCATTCAGCTATGAAGTTAATTCAGCTGTGTAGGATAGATCAAATGGGTATGCTAATGATCAAAGAGCTTCTGTGTGAAGGGAGAAAAGGAAACAACTAACTGATACACGTGCAGAAATGATACAGGCAGTGGTCAGAATAAATTAGCTCCCTAATATATATTATCCCTGTATCACATTCTATAACTGAGGGCTTCAGGACGGTAAGCTGTGAGGGAAAAGAGTCTATTCCAATTACTTAGCAGTCACCTTTTCTTAAGGACATGAGGTTTATGTGATATCTTTTCATCTGCCAGTCTGTTGTTCAGCCTCACTCCTGGACCTGCTGCTCAGCTTCAGTCAAATGCTTCAGGGCAGCTGCCCCCTCAGGGATATAAAGCCACTCCAGGTTTCATGGGAGTGGATTTCTGGGTAGGAAAAAAGAAATCTTCTCAACAGCAAGAGAGAGAGGTGCTTTTAATGGCTCTGCTGAGGATAAGGCTGCTGTGCAAACACAGTGCTTGTGGTAATGCTCTCCCAAATGGATGAGAGGGTGTCTGACCTGCATCCATGCAGGATCATGCTCTACAAGAACCAGACAATCGAGCCAGAGGACACAAGGAATCCAGATTTCACTTGCCTACCTTCCACAGATTTAGTTAGTTATTAAGTGTAGAATTTCCTAAAGCACACTGTTGTGCAAGCATCAGCTGTGTCTTGTCTCTTCTATTTTCAAGGTGTGTGCTTGGCAGAGCCCTTGTGTGTGTTTTGCTGCTATTTAGAAAGTATTTTTAACTCTGAATATCAAATTCCTCTATTTGCTACTTCTGTGTTTCAGATTAAGGCTGCCATGTTTGTGTCATATTCTTAGAAGAATGGGAAAAAAAAGTGCATTCCTGCTTATTTAATAACTGGACTATCTGTCAAGGTTAAAACAGGCAGATGTAGTTTAATATCCGTCCTCCTATACTCCATAAAATAACAAATTTACATTTTTTATGCACTTAGAAGCTTTAAAACAGGCAAATGTAGTTTAATATCCATCGTCTTATACTCTATAAAATAACAAATTTGCATTTTTTGTGCTCTTAGAAGCTTTTTCCGCTTTCTGAACATCTTACTGGGAAGATCTTACACTTAAGTGCTTTGGTCAATCCAGACACCAGCACCAAAATACTCACAGACAATGAGTTTCAGTAACAGGTATTTGGTCTGAAATTGGCATATTTTACAGGCAAAGAGAAACTTTCAGGCACAAGAAGGAACAAGCAGCACTAACCCTTTTCCCAGTGATCTGACAGAGAAAATGAAGTGAGATAAAGGACTTACTATGCTGTTCAAAATCAAGATATTTGGGCCTTTTATTGTCTGTGACAATTATTTTGGGTACTGCAATACAGCAATTCTGTGCATTTAAGGGTTACAGAGAGCTGGAATCTGGTTTTATAATGGAAAAGCCCAGCTAAAGTGAGCCAATTTTTCTGTTGCTTTGCACTTCAGATTGGGCAGTGCATAGGGTTACTTAGCTTGGAGCTGGTGTAAGAGAGCTAAAGTCCCATATCTCTTGAATGTAAAGGTAATACTGAGAAGCAGGCCTTGGGCAATCTTCGTATATTCTGAAGGAATTTAAAAATATTTACCTAACATCTCTTCTTCCAGTATCCATGGAGATTCTTTTTCTTTTTAGGGCCGATTCCTCCATGTAATTAAACAGATAAATAATGAAACTGAGGCTTCAGGTATTCAGTATTTTTATGTAATACCACTGAGCTGTTCAGTGTTTGAACAGTAACAGCTCTTCCCTTCCCCAATCCCTGGAAACTCAAGGAAGTTAATGCTCTGATCTGCATATAAGAGACACATGTGGATACCTAAATTTTCACTGTACACTGTTTGTTCAGTTAAAAATAATATAATGGAAATCAAAGTATGTGCAGGGAGAGGAGAAAGCAAAGCCTGAAAAAAACCCTCTCAGAGAAATTCGATTGCCTGGTACTTGAAAGTAATTGCTCTTTTATTCCCTTTTTGATCATTTAAATTCACAAAATGATATGGGTCTTCGCTTTCACGTCAAATTACTTCAATTGCACTAAAAAAGATAGCTTATTTCATTGCTTTCACCTCTCCTGGCATAGTCAGTCCCTGCCTTAGGCTTGGGAGCCACCGGCCTCTCTGTGGGTGCCAGTGGAAGCAGAGGCAGGTGATTAATGCACAGCAATGTGTGTGATCAGCTGTACAGGGACAGCCAGAGGGCAGATGATGCTGCCCTCTCAGGTTTCTGCACAAGACACATTTGAAAAGAGGATGCAGGGTATGAAAATACGTGACTCTTCAGGTTTTTTTGCTTTGTACGCCAGAGTCCAGTTAACAAGATTGAATGTTAACGAGATTGTATAATGGCTCTTGTATCTAATTTAGACATTCATTTTTCTCCCTACAGAATATGGGGTTCAATCCAGGGTTAAACCCTTGCTGCTCTGTATTGTTTATGCCATTAATGCCTGCAAATAAAAATGACTGGAGAAACTTGTCTCCATAGAAACTAGCATCTAACTAAATATAAGAAGAAATTTTCTTGCTTCTTTCTCTTTCACCAGACCAGTCCAAGAACATGATGTCCTCATAGAATGAAAGGACTTTGTAATTTCAATATGCAGCCTTCCCCCACAAACCATTTATTTCTTCTTACCATGTCACTGTTGCTCTCACCATATTCTCAAAGCATTAATACCTCATGATTTTCAAAAGAATAGGGGAATTTTGATCATAAAATGCACTAGTATTGTGTGAGGATCATGCATTCTGTTCTTAAAGAGTAAACAGAAAAATTAGGAGAAATCACATGAAAAATTATTTTCAAAATTGTTGTAACTATTTCCTCCATCATGACATTGAATTTCCTCCAGAAAATAAAAGTTGCACAAACCCCATTTTTCAAACCATGTGGTGCTATTTTCTTCTTGTATAGAGACACATGTAAGACTGAGTTCCACCAGACTTAGGAAAAGTCAAACTGTGGCAGAGAAGCACAGCATAGCATAAGCAGAACATAGTGCACCAAGCTTTGTGTCTATGGTTAGTTACAGTGTTTGCCTTTCTTCAGATGTCCTCTGTTTCCTCTCCTAGAAATTTTGTGCTATCAGAATTTGAGGACTCAAACACATATACAGAGTTTATATACAAGACTACCACTTTGGCCAGGATGGCAGGAATCTGAAAATCCTAGAAAATCTGTTCCACTCTAGGACATAAAAATCAGTGTAAGTAAGAGATGCCAAGCTCCTTACCTCTTTGGATGATTTTTAAATTCATTTCATGTGCAATTCTGTGTTGAAGGCAGCCTTATGATACATGTCTGATATGAGCTGGTATTAGAACCTGGTGCCGTGTGTGTGGGTTCTAAAATGGCTTTACATCACTTTGAAGGAGATGAAGAGCCATGTACTTATACCCCACAGTAAGTAAAAAACTACAAATTGCTGAAGAATCTGTATTTCCCATATCTGAACGATAATTAAAACATGATGTATGGACATTTGGTTGTGAGGCATTCAGTATGTCAGAGGCAAGTCTCTGAAAAGCAGAGGTTGGGATGAATGGACCCTTCTCAAAAGAGTCTGAGTATTTGAACTGTAATGACCAAGTCACTGACAGATATCAAAAGCACATGAATTCAACAGCTGGCCACTTTCCAGTCAGCCCTCGGAGGCTCCTGCATTTTTTAATAAGCATAGTTGTGCCAAAAAGGCCTGGAAGACTTCAGCATTTTTCTGTCCAGTCTGTTACATGTTTCCTTTGAAACATATAGCAGGTAATTGATTTGGAGTGACACAGGAAAAAAAGAGGAAGTACCTTCATGCTTGCAGCACTTTGGCTTTTATCTGAGGTGGAGAGGCAGAGTTCTGGAGGGCCGTAGACATGAGATTTTCCAGCTGTTCCCTTGCCTACTCCTTGGTGCTACATGTAACCATCATGTCTGGTGAAGATTCATTCAGGTATGAATCCAATGTAAAACCAGCTTTGTTGTCATCCTGCATGTTTTAATGGGTTTGGGCTAGGTAAAGACAGAAAGCGAAGTATGGATATACAGATATAGATGTTTTAACATTTCCTCCCTGTTTGAATCATACAAACCCACGAATCTCTCTGCACCTTCACAGCTGTGCCAGTGCTGTTCTGCTACAGTGCCCTCTGCTCCCTGTGGGCATCCTGGAAGAGCCAGGGCAGCACTGGCCCTGCCCAAAATGTACCTGTGCTCTGTGGGGTCCGTCTGCCAGAGCTCTTCATTTTTGCAATCACTAAGCAGAACACACCATCCAAGTGCAGCTGGCAATGAGAGCCTGGTCACCTGGCTTATCCAAGGAAACTATGGAGATGGAGCTTGGGGGTCTGTTGTGCATTTGCCAAACGCATCACAGGGTTAGGGCATGCCTACTCTGCGTGCCAAGGTGGACCAGGATCACTCCAGCTGGCAGTGAAGGGTAAGTCCTGAAAAAAGGATGGAAGACTGAAGTGGTATGGCTAGGAAAGGAAATGGGGAATAGTTTTCTATACTAAAGAATCTCCAAGAGAATAGGTAGGAAGACCAAAAACATTGTGAGGTTCCAGCAAGAGGGGTATAACAGAAAATTTATGATTTCAGGATCTGATAAGAAAACCACAGACCATTTTTTCCCTCCCCATGATTAGTTTGCCACTGTTCTGGATGCTCCTGTGCTGTCTATGAGCACCAGAAAGCAGCTTTCCTGGCTCTCCAGGGCCTGTAGGATGCAGCAGCTTTGGAAGGAGGAGCATTGACTGGAAATGGATAGACCCAGGATCACCTGTAAAGTCATTGATGAGGCGGTTCATTCACCTGCAAGAGACAAAAGAGCTAGGTGGAAAAAAGGTCAGCTGTGGGGTTACAAGAACTTCTCTCAAGGTCCAAGGGCTTTTTCTCTTTCTCACATTGTGCTTTTGAATTTGAGTTTTTGACTGTGATGATGGAGACTTCCAGAAAGTACTTGAGCAGACTGTGTGAGGTGTGGCCTGAACTAGTGGGATTATTATTACTCTTAAATGTTGGTTCTCTCATTTTAATTTACTGGTTTCATGTGTCATATTAATCTCTCTGAGTGAGACTCACTCTAGGACCAACCTGCATTTATTTCTCCAGTGTTTATTTGAATAAAAATCTGTCCCAGACCAGGGTGTAAGGAGGTCTATAGATAAATTTAATCCAAGAGAGCTCTGAAGGATTCCAAGAAAGAAGAAACTGGATGTGGGCCAACTCTCAGCTTTTCAGGGAGAAAGTCACCAGGCACCCAGGAGCACCCAGGTACAGCAGCAGGACCAGGGCATGGTTTTTCCATGTGTCAAACACTTCAGGTGTTTTGAGAAGCAGAAAAGTCTTGGAAAATGCTGTAGACCCTCTGAAGACTGACAACAGACTATATTTTGTGGACTGGCAACTTCCTGTGGTTCAGCCAAATTCCCAGAACTTTCATGGGCATCTGAAATGTAGTTGATTGTGGAGTCATGGAGGTAAAGCTGGTCCTTGGTAGCACTGGGGCAGTGAGTTTGTGCAGCTCTGGCCAGGACTTCCTGGAGGTCCTGCCCTTTGGACACCCACAGGCTGCAGTGGGTGATGGTGCAAATGTGGTCTGCAGAAACCTGGTGGGTGGTGTAGGATAGGGACATGGGCTGGATCACTGGGATGAGCCTTACAGAGGGGAACTGGAAGTAAAGCAGGTCCTGAAATGTGCTAGGGCTTGTAGAATTGTGGTTGTTCCTGAAGGTACCCATAGAGGATACGTTGGGTGTGCCTGGGGTAGTCTGTGGATGTCCCAGCTTTTGGTCTTGGTCAGAAGTTGATAGGGTGATCCTTGGGAAAGTGCTGGTCTAGAAATACAGAGCCAAGCTTTTGGAGAGAGAAGAGCAAAAATCAAAAGGTTATTTTTTAATAACTCTCACAGAAAAAAAATTTTCCCTCAGGAAGACAAAATGTTACTGCCTTCACCTTCTCCACTAAAACTTCCCTTTGCATTTTCCCCCACTTGTGTGGATTGGTTTTATTATGTATAACACTGGACAATATTCAATATTTCAGTTCCTGCATATTTCAAAAGAGCACAAAGCCAGCCCATCAATACCACTTGAGCCTCAGACATGAGACAATACTGAAGCATGGAGCTTTATCTAATTTACTGTACAGTTGGTATTATAGATTGACCAAAAAAAAACCCGAAAAAACTGTTGTAAAAGTACTTAGTCTCTGAATTTTGAAAATTAGTCACTTGAGGGGGAAAGACACATCAAGTATATAATCACATTTAATCACGACCACAGCAATGTGGATGACCAACGAAGGGAAACAGAATTGTATTGAATTTTGAGCTTGTGGAGAAAAAATCTATGGCTGTCACAAACGAATGTTTCTTACAAACAGGTAATTATTCATAATGACTGGCATAATGATTTCTCTCTTTTTCTTTGGAAAGTTGCATCAAGACTTCAGCGATGACAGATTATAGACAAAACCATAAGCAAAGAGCACAACGGAATGCTCACCCTGCTCAGCAGGTGGGTGTTTGAGCTGTATTATTGCAGCACCTTCTGGGCTTTGCAAGTTAGTAGACAGAATCTTGACACCACTTTTGAAATAAATTTATTTTCTCTGTCAGCTGTCATTTCTGGAAAGGATTACTTTAAAGTTTTAGTTGTAAATATTAACAGTTTGCACAAGAATCTTGAAGGCTAAGGGCAAAAATTGATCTACTATGGATAGTAAACTATAAACACCCAACCAAATTGAAGAGTTTATTATCAAATGTTATAAAGATGAGGGAAGTCTGGGACTCATAGCTCTGACAGTGGCTGTTAGTAGGCATCTGCTTTTTTTGTATTTTTTCTTATGAGAAATTGCCCAGCCTCTTAGCTTTGAACTTGTGTGAGCTCACAAGCAATAAATATGGGATTAGTTATCATATTGCAATAGAAAGGGGGTAGCCTGGAGGGAATTGAGGAACATTTCAAATAAAATTGCTGCACTAGAACTCATTAAATAATTAACTTGTCTGTACTGTACTTACATCTCAAGAAGGAGCTGATCACCTTTGAAGGATTGCAGATGTTTGCTGAAGCAGCAGAATTGGAAAGCTCCAAGAGTTAACTGGACTGGGTCTTTTGTGGAAAATCATGGTGAATAGACAGTGAGACAGACCTGGTGGTGGTAAAGTGAATGTAAACCCTGGGAAACAATCTTTCTTAGTAATAAAAAAAAAACAAATGGAAAGAATTTTAAATATTTACTTAATCTAATAAATTAATTCTTTGTTCAGCATTTAGTGTTGTTAATGTATTTGAAAAATAATTGTATCAATGTTTTGCAATGAGCCTGGAGGAAATTTTTGCATTTGAAAATTAGTTTTTAAAATTTTGATTATTTGAAAACATAACACTTTGATTTAATTGCATACATTATTTTTTAACAGAACAACAGTTTCGGAGTAAAGATTTGCTTCTGAAGTGCAACATTCTTTAGATATGAAAATAAATAGAAATAGCTGAAGCTGAAATATGTGGTACTGTACAGTAAAAATGAAAGCTGAATTTGAAATCTGTAGAATTGCACACAAAAGAAAAAGTTAAAAATTAAAAAATGAAAATGAGGAACAACATAGCTTAATTGTCCTGGTTTCTATGTCCTTAGCTACCATCCTAGCAGTCACAAAGATAAATTATAAATTTTGAAAAAAGCAGAAGCAGCTTTACTTTTCCTTCATCCCATCCCCTGTGCTTTGATAGACCAGCAGACTCCACTGAAAAACTAGTGTAGGATACTAAGGATTTGACAGCAAACCATCACTGAGGGTTTGGAGGTTTTAAGAGGCAAAGAGAAGAATATCGTTGAAAGCGGGAACCTAAGGACCCATTTGCAGTTTGCAACCAACTTCTTACTACCAAAATTTGCAATGAATACAGATGCTTCTTTTAGCATGAGTTAGGTTCAGACCCATCCCCTAAAGGATTAGATGTGGAAGTTTATCCTTTTTGGAGTATTACCATGTCTGTTTGACAGTACCACTCCAAACAGTTGCTTATGCAGTTTCTTTCCTTTATCCAGCCCTCACGTGGCTGAAAAGTAGTGCTGTTTTGAAGTTGATGATGCAGAGCAAGTCTCACTGTTGTATTGCTGGAATTTTATACCAGGAGTGCTTCAAAATCTTTCCCATGGGCTCCAAAAGATGTTATTCAGTTGCTGTCACTAGATTTATTTGTGCTGTGTGGTCCTGGGTCATGACAGAATGAGAGGATTCAAGGAACTGGGACTACTAAACAGACGTTGCAGCATCCTTTGGCAAGTACCTTGAGAAGTTTGCTCAGCAGTGAGAAATAAAATATCGGCATGCAGCTGGTGAGGTCTGTGGCAATGAGCAGGATCACTGCATGTGAGACAGGTACACAGACTTCCCATCAATGTCCCATTAGATGTTGCTATCAACAGACAAACAAAAGCCATTTGACTTCCATGAACTTCCCATGAAGGAAAAGTGTGCACACTAACTAGAAATGTAGCAGGAGTCAGTTTTTGTGCAGATAATCTGCTGCTTCTGGTATAGGAATTAATTGAATTCAGAGCCTGACTTGCTTGTTTTGTTCGTAAGTGTTGATTTCTTGGTCTCCCAAAGCTATGTCCAAAGAAAACTGTAACTAGACCCTGGCTCTGAGACTCTCTAGGGTAAGTGGAGACTTCTTGCATTATGGAACTGCCTCATGGGGATGTTAAACTTCAGGTTTCATGCAAACACAGGCACATTTCCCTGTGTCACATTGACTGGCAATGTCCAGAAGCCAAGCAAATCTTTGAGTTACAGAGCTATTTATATGTAAATGTGCTTCAGCATCAGGATCAATAACTCCTGCTTCCTAAAGGACTGTGTCTCAAGGCTGTGCATGAACATGGACTCTTTGATGTCTGAAAAGGGTTATATTAATGGTGTGGCCGAAGGGTTTCTCTTCTCAACCTGAACACCTTTTTGCATTAGGCATATGGAAACTGTCTCAGCTGGAAACATGCCAAATTTTCTTTGAAGTTGTCCCATAACCTAGAATTTACTGAGGAGAATAAAGAAAGCAAGCTATGAGATGCTGGAAAGCAGTGCCATGGAAAGGGACCTGGGGGTCCTGGTCAGTGGCAAGTTGAATATGAGTCAGCAGTGCCCTGGCAGCCAGGAGGCCCAGTGCTGTCCTGGGGGGCATCAGGCACAGCATCGCCAGCCGGGCAAGGGAGGGGATTGTCCCGCTCTGCTCTGCACTGGGGCGGCCTCACCTCAGGTGCTGGGGGCAGTTTTGGGTGACACAATGTAAGAAAGAGATTAAACTATTAGAGAACATCCAAAGGAGGGCAACAAAGATGGAGAAAGGTCTTGAGAGGAAGTTGAAAGGAGCTTGGCTGATGTCACTTGGTCTGTTCAGCCTGGAGAAGAGGAGACTGAGGGGAGACCTCATCACAGTCTACAACTTCCTCGTGGAAGAGGAGGGGCAGGCACTGATCTCTTCTCTCTAGTGACCAGTGATAGGACCTGAGAGAATGGCCTGAAGTTGTGTCAGGGGAGGTCTAGGCTGGATATGAAAGAAAGGTTTTTCACCCAGAGGGTGGCTGGGCACTGGAACAGGCTCCCCAGGGAAGTGGTCACAGCCCCAAGCCTGAAAGAATTCAAGAAACCTTTCACGTGGTGTGACTCTACAGGAGTTCATCTTGATGATCCTTGTGGCTCCCTTCCAATTGAGAATATTCTGTGATTATGTGATTCTCTCTCGTTTTATGAGGAATACAAGTAAAAAACTGCTGAGACTTTCAAAGACTGCATTTGCAATGTAAACCTAAAGATTTTCTGGCTAGAGGTGAAAGATGAGGAAAACAATAACCGTTGAGTCTCTGGAACAGTCTACTGAAACAGGCTTATACAACATGTATTATATGGTTTGTGAGGCCGGAGCAGCTGGAGTTTTCATTTGGAAAAGAAACTCAATAAAATGAGCAGCTGTGAAAAGCACATGGAATGGGAATTAAAATGAATATAAAATAAATCTATGCTCAAACTTTATTTTCTCATTTGAATATGGCACTGAATTCAAAGAGGAGTCATTGCAAACTGTTCGAGCTAGAAAAGGACACACACAAAGGAAAAAGTCTGTGATGAACATTCACAGTTTTTTTGGATTTGTGACAATAACCTAAGAAAAAGAAATGAAGAGCAGTATTGTATTCAAATCCGATGTGCAAAATTCACTCAGGAAGTTCTAGGAGAGCACTTTAGATGAACTACATTATGTAAGCCTCCTACCTAACGATTTCCAGATACAATTCCCTTAGTCAGTGGATAGATCATAATGCTCTAGGTATTAAAAAGTCATTAAAAGTTCCCAAAGTCTGTATTGGCTCATTTCTTTCTCAGATTGGTTACTGCCCATGATTAGGAATTTTTGCTGTAATTCATGGTTTTGCTGTTATGACATCAATTTCTTACACTCATTGAAGTTGGTCTTTGAGGGTAAGTTCATTCATAGGAAGTATTAATTATGAATCTGTCAGATTAATTGTGAATTTCAATGAACTTTACAAGATAAGTGAATTGAGACAGAACAGGTTTTATCAGGGAACCTAGAACAAATAGGTGAAGTAACCTAAAAATAGAAATTTGCCTTCTGAAAATGAACCCATAGCTGAGAAAATGAGTTTGAGATGGGATCTGAGGAAATGAAGCAAGTTTAGGTGGTGAATGCAATATCTTCCCTGTCAGAATAAGGAATATTTGACAAGTTCCCCAGTAAGCTACCTGTATGCAGTCATGGTCAGAAGAATGTTTTCATCCTCAGATATAAGAACTTCCCCTTTGTCCATCAAATGGTTCCTCTTGTAGCAGCTAAATAACGTCTATTAAATATACAATGATGACTGGATCATGGAATAATTGTCACTGGGAAATTGCAGATGGCATAGCTCTTTTTTGCTCTTTAAATACTAAATAGACTGATACGTATTTTTCTGACGTGTGGCACGGCCTTTTACTTGTGGAAATATCACTAGTTTGTGGGGGATTGACACTCATGAGAAATAATATTCTTCTCAAAATACCTTGGCAAATTTAAACGAGTCAGAGCATGGAAATATGAGCGATTTAGATGACAAAATACCACATCATTGACATCTCATTTACTGTTTGTCTTGACTTATTTAATCTTAAATGGCTGTCAGCAACAGAAGAGGATTCAAGAATAAAGTTTGTTGGTCTTCACAGATTGCATAACCAACTACCCAAAGTGAAGAAGGCTCCACCTGCTCATAGATTGCCCTACCAAATTTCTCCTTATGGGAAGGAAAAGAAGTTAGAAAGAACAATACCTCTTTTGGTTACATTGAAGATTTTAGAAACTCTTTGTGCTGTAAACAGGCCTTGGAATCTACTATCCCTTTAACTTGATTTCTCCAGCTTTCCATAATCCAAGCTTCTCATTTTGTACTATCACATTCTTCTGTTTTATATAGCTTGATTAAGATCTGATGGCTGAGATTAAATACATCAAAGGTGTTTGTGCATCTTCCTCTCTTTGAATGACAGTTGTCAGTTCTAACCTTCCAAGCAGCCGTGAAAATCTTTATTTGCATGGTCAATGGCAGGACAATGTCCTCCTTCCTTTTGCCTCTTCAAAAGCTTCCCATAAAGCCCTCTCCATTTCCTGATGAAAGATCCTACATTACCAGAACACTTTACCTGGCTAATTAAACCTATAAAAAATACTTCTGTCAGGATGGCCAGTGCCCTTCTCCTACAAACTGTTCCTGCTGACACTATCTCCAAAGGATCTTTTGTTCTATTTATTTATTTATTTTGTTTTGGGCTGTTTTTTTTCAAAGTCCTCAAGGCTGAGTGCCTGGGAAGTCCCCTGACATTTCATGCAATATGGATATCCCATGTGGGATAACCCAAGGATCATTCAGCTAAATCAGGAGCATTTTAAAATCCTCTCTGTGACTTTTCTAACAGTGAAAAAAAACACATAGAGGTGTAAAAGAGAGAACTCTATGGACAAAGGCAATTTACTTCTGGTGTAAGAGTGCCCTTCCTGGTAAAAAAACCAGGAGTTCACATACTTGTCCATATTCAGTGGGAAATTGAAGAGGTTCAGTTAATTAAGACACATTTGGTAGTGTAAGGTTTTATTAGATTTCACAATATATATAAAGTGGTCAAAATTGTAATCCCAACACCTATTTCTACACTTTTTTTGGACAGTGTGATACAGTCCCCAATATAGGTTTAAGTGTTGCCTTGGTACCAAACAAGAGTTTGAGTCTAAACTGCTTTGTAACATCAGAAGTTTCAATTCTACCCTGATTTCAACCTGGCCAAAGAGGTTGATTCAATAACACCTAATTTTTCAGAAAGAACATATGATTAGAAAGTAGAAAACAGATGCTCTCTGCCTTTTACTCAGAACTCATCATAATGGGATTCACAGAAACTGTTGAAAAACTCTTTTGCAGAATTTGATAGTCCTTGGTTGTGTTTTAATTATTGTATAATTATGTAGAGAATAGCTGAGAGATCTTTCCACATTAGAGGAGTTGAACAGTATAGTGCACTTCTCATGGAATGACAATAATTAGGGAGAACAGGATGTTGTACTGCAATAATGTTTCTCCCTTTCATCTAGTCTCTATTAAGAACAGCAAAATTCATGTTCTCTTTGATGCAGCTGAAGACTATTTCTTCATTTTGCATTTTCCACCTGGTGCAGTACTGTCTTTAGCAAAAAGCCTTTGAGCTGGGTCCTGTGAGAGTGAACTTTCATTGCAGTACACAAGAAGAAATGTGGGCAAATCCTATTAAAAATAATTATGTGGTTAATGCATCTAGCTCCCTATGCATTGCTTTTAAAAGGCTGTTCTTCACACACAAGAGAACTCCTATGTTAGAACAAAATTATCTGTGTATTTTTTAACACTTTTGTTTCATTACAAACGAAAAACTGCACTTTTCCTTTTATTCTGAAAATCACCTTTGACAAAGACTCATCTTTTGCAGAAATCAATCTAACTGATTTTCCTTTGATGATTCACTGAAATAATAGCAAAGATTGTGAATAGTCATTGAAAGACCCTTCAAGTATAATTGTGGTAAGCAGTTTAACTTCAAAGGCAAAACACCTAAGACAAAGTAAAATTATATACTGCAACCCACTGATGAATTTTCTGGAGAATTACTTGTTCACATAACTCAGAAATAACCATTCTAGTAGTTCTACTATATATGAAATCCGATTGAGTGACCTTTTATAATGCATTGAAAAATAATCATTTTGAAGCAATCTTTCCTATTGCAGCTTCTTGTGGAAATTCTTACAACCTATGTAAAGACAAAAACAAGTTATTGCCTCTTAATCATTTAAAAGTATTTACATAGTTTCTACTGGATTCATAAGTGTTGAGGAAAATCAAATCAATGAATTAACTGAACTGCAGATACTAGAATTTTCTGTTCTAAAAGAGCAGCTTTTGGTATGTGCATTGATGGTGTTATTTCTTAATTTTCGTTTGTATAGCTAGATCAGTTCATTAGCTAGTCAAATCAAACTTTAAAAATATAATTGCAGTTTTGAAAGCAAATCTTTCTGTCTAGACATAGAAATTGAGTGCAATTTGAACATTACCAGACAGGGAGGTGGGAGCAAGGATATCCCTAGATATGGCCATAGAGGGAGAAGAGCAGTTTAATGTGAGGTGACCCTCCCATGCCACACCATTGTGTACAGAATAATGGAAGATTTTGGAACGTGCTAAGGATCTATGGAGAGAAATAATCAATCATTTTAAAGCACCATATCTCCTGTTTAAGGAGAAATTGAAACTCCAAGAGCATAAAAGCAGCAACAGCTTCAGAAGGAAAGGAAGGCTGTGAAGGTGAACACATCTGTCTCCCCCTGAAACTGCGGGCCTGCTGTGTCAGTAGGTGTGGGCAGGCATGGAACAACCCGGGCAGTTAAACAACCTTCCAGATACACAAAATGGGCTTAAATATATGTTATTGGGAAGCTGGCCTGTATAATAGATTTTTAATGCCCTTCCAGACTTCTAACAGTGAGTTACTCACCTGGTTCTCCCCTGCCCTGTAGCTTTTGCCAGCTCTCTGATTCTACATCAGCAGGTTGGCAGAGATAATCTGTATCTTTTGCTTATTTCCTCTCTTCCTCTTTCAAACCAAAGCTCATGGGCTCTGCTGGTTGCTTTCTGGAGGTCACTGTGTGTCATGAAGGGGTCTAACCACTTTGCCTGGTCCAGTTCCTGACTTTCCCACAAAAAGCTTCAAGCAGTCAAAGACTCTTAGAGCATTTTATCCTGGTTGTCTACAGAAATGCTCTAGAAAATGAGGGTTTTGAAGATAGTATCTTGTAACAAAGAAATTTTCAGAATTTATAGAAAGCTAAAAATAATTTCTGTGGAACATTTGGAATTTCAGATATTTTCCATACTGGCAGTTTGCTTAGTTTTTGAGCAGGGTTCCTAGAATCTTGGAATATGCTGATTTGGAAGGAACCCACAAGGACTATGGAATCCATCTCCTGGATTAGTTAGTTCTGTAATCTTTGATGTCACTGTAACACATGTTCCTAATGCATATTACCTTTTATTTGTACACATAAGGTTGTCTCAACATAAAATTTAACAGTAAACAAGACAAGAAAAGAGAGAGAAAAATTCTTCATCATTTTTTATCCAAAAATAAATGTGTGTTTTACCAAGCAGTTGTTTAGCAGAAGATTACATCAAATCCACTAAAACTTTCTTTTCTTAATGCCTGTGATTTAAAAAATTATTTTCATTTAGGAGAGCAATTTAGCTGCAATATTTTCATTCAAGTGTTACAAAAGATGTAGAAGCTCTCACCTAAGTAAGTTATATCTTTCTCTCCAAGTCCATCCTATAACTGATATAATTGCTGCATATTTAATCGAACCAGAGACTTGTGACAGAACTAATGAAGTTGTGCAGTCTTTAATTAGTTCCTGCAATATGTGACAGTGTTCTCACAGATACAATCAGCCTTTCAGGTTAGAATGCAGTCACGTAAGACATTGATGTATTAATTCAGACCCATGTAATTAGATAGAATGAGATCCTGACATGTGTGCTAGGCAGTAAAGTTTAAAAATTCATAAAGCTTCATGTATCAAAGACAAATTATTTCAAAAGGCTGTTGACTTCCTGGTTTTCAACAATGAAGATCAGATTGCGAAAACAATAGGAGAGAAAAATCCAATGTCTGAAGTTCATTAAAGACAATCAGTAATGAAATTCCTTTGATCAAATACAACACAGTGACCACGTTCAGGTAAGAGCTTTCTAAGGAAATAAAGATATTTCATTGCATCTGATTGCTCCTAAGTCTTAAAGAGGATGATAGACATTGCAGAGAAGGGCTCTGGAGAAGCAGTTTCTGGTTTTTCATGAAAGCAGAGTTTTCACATGTGGTGAATTCCTTCAGGTGATGTTTCCAGGCGGACTGTGGACTATACTAATTGAGAGCAATTAGTATTTATTTATTTATTTTTGCTTTGAAATCATGCCACATAGCTCTCACCTTATCCGAAGTTCCTGCATTTTGTTTCGTCACATGCAGTCAGGATTTTACTGAAGACATGTACAGGAGAGACTGTAACCACTAAAACTCTGGATATTCCAGTTTTGATGAATGCGGGTTTTATACACCTGTATTATTTTTTTTTTTTTTTAGTCAGACCAACAATTCCTGAATATTACAATAGGCAAATACTTAGAACAACTAAGAAAGCACATTTAGGGCCTATAAATATAAAGGCAAATAATTCCTTAGGTACTTGCAGGAAGGTCTGTGCTCACAGATGTTTCCCTTCCTAACCAGGTATGGAATACTTAGTCCATTTGGATGAACTCACTCCCCAAACTCAATGGGACTAATTATCCACTCGGATATGTTTTTATGACCTACAGCTTTGATTGTGGCTGGGATAATATGACTCCTATTGACAGATGTGGAATCACTTCTAATAAGATATAATGAAAGTGCAATTATGTGTACACCTGCAGACGTTGTGTAAGGCTGCAGTCTGGCTGCTTCTGCAGCTTATTTCATCACACTGATGTTTCAGCAGGGCTTTGTGGCCATGCTTTAGGACAAAGTACCAATATTCCTCAAACCCCCAGACCAAAGTGAAAGTGCTGGAAACACATAACAATGCCCGTGTTTTTTAATATTTTTTTTAATTACTGTCTTTTATGTCTGGCACCAGCTGTCAGAATTTCTAGAACCTTTAATACTGTGTTAATATCAGGTGGTCCTGTTCCTTCATCTCTCCTCATTCTTGATCTTTTCCTCTGGGAGCTGCCAGCCTTCTCACTGGTGCTGTCAACAGGAAGATGAGTCAAGCATCCCTGTGCAGTGACTTCAGGCACTCAGGTGATCTGGGTGCTACACAACTGATGGCAGATTTACCCACTCTGAGTGCAATAGCAGCGTCCATCATAAGGCTCTGCTTGTCACACGAAAGGTATTAAATAAGGTCACGCTTCATTAGCACCTATAACTTTAATCACAAATGCTGTAACATCGAAAAGATTAAGTTGTATAAAGATAATCGAATACACCCTAAAGGTTGTAATCTTGCTTATTAAATGGATACCATCTTTCATATTTTGCCTTTCAGTAATTACTCGAGCTGTGGCAATAGCTTCATATGAACAAGCACTTGCAGCTTGTACTTTGTGGAATAACTTGCACATTGAGTACATTTTTTTCAGTGGCATTAATAAGCTTGTCTCCTGTATACACTTCTGAGAGGAACAGCAAAAACAGCTGTCCAGAAGAAGGATTTCTAGTTGATGCTACAGTGGAAATGGAAACTATATTGCAAAGGAAGGAAAAACTCCCTGGAAGGTGATGAGATATTGAGTTATCTCTAGTGAGGCATATTAAACACTGAGATTATTTGTAAGGGTTTTTTTTTCTTTTCCCTTTTTTTTTTTTCTTGTTTTTCTTGTCTTGGGGAGGGGGGGCAGCACAGAGAGAGTCAAACATCTTATATGTCTCCTTTTTTTTGCTTCAATCCCAAAGGAAAGTTTTTTCTCTCAAAATAAAAACCCTGAAGTCTCCCTCTATTTGCCCATTTCCTTATTCTGCTGGTGAATTCAATTGAATGAAGCTAAAAACATTATACTTTGGCTTTTTTATTTTCTTCCTCGTAACTCATAGAATTATAAAATTGTTTAGCTTGAAAAGACTTGTTAGGTTATTGAGTCCAGCCATTAACCTAACACTGCCAACTCCTCCTCTAAACCATGACCCTGAGTGCCACACCTACACATCTTTTAAATATCTCCAGGAATGGTAATGACCACATTTTCCCTGGGCAGCCTGTTCTAATGCTTGACAACGTTATTGGGGAAGAAATGTTTCCTGATAGCCAAACTAAACCTCCCCTGGTGCCACTCACGGCCATTCCCTCTTGTCCCACCGCTTTTCACCTGGGAGAAGAGACCAACCCTTCCTGCACTTCACAGGGCTTGTGCTCCAGATACTTCACCAGCTCTGTTGCTCCTCTCTGGACACGCTCCAGCACCTCAATGTCTTTCCTGTAGTGAGTGGTCCAGAACAGGACACAGGATTCGAGGTGTGGCTTCAGCAGTGCTGAGTGCAGCGGGACAATCATTTCCCTGCTGGACACAATATTTCTGCCACAAGAAGCCAGGATGCCACTGGGCACCTGGGCACACGCTGGCTCAAGCTCAGCAGGCTCTCAACCAGCACTCCCAGGTCCATTCCTCTGGGCAGCTTTCCAACCACGCCTCTTCAAGCATGTAGTGCTGGGGTTGTTGTGACCCAAGTACAGGACCCAGCACTTCACCTTTTTGAACCTCATGCAATTGTCCTCGCCCATTGATCCAGCCTGTCTGGATCCCTCTGTAGAGCCTCCCTACACTCCAGCAGATTGACACACACTCCTGCACTACCAATTTGTAGTCCAATTACAAGTGATGATTGGAGAGTATTATAGGAGCTATTTGAAAAGCATATTTCAGTGGGGAAAAAATATCCCCCTCTCAGAATAAAAGCTCTTTCCCATAAAAATAGTAAGAGTAGTGAGCACAGACTGTTGTTTGATCAGAACTCCAATTTTCACTATATCTGTCATCCCCAGATATATTTCCTTGTCCTTGAAAAACATGTGGAGTTGTCCTGATATGAACTTTTCAGAAGTCCAAAACAGAGGAGCGAGGAAGAGCTGAAAATATGTCAAGCTTTTTTCGAAGAACATTCAGGACGTGCTCCTGTTCCCTCTAGTACATCCATTGCTACTGCAGCCCATCACTAGGAATGTCTGCTTGGCAGCACTGGGATCTCTTGAGGGACCTAAGCTCTCAGGTTTGGATGTGTTTTCATTGTGTTAATTTGGTGTGAGGTGACAGAAGGGCAAACCTGGAAAACGGGTGGTAGAGTCAGAGGAAAGGGGGTGGCAGGAACTGGAGAGACAGAGTTATGAGCCTCATTAATGTTGCACTGCACAGCCTTTAGAAGCAAAGGCATCAAGGATCAGAAATGGAGTTTGCTGGAGGCCTTTTCTGACAGCTGTTACGAATCCCTGTCTAGGATTGAATACGCATGTAGGACTGCATTGTGTCTTTCAACACTGTATACCCGCAATTGCTAATTAACCCAATTTCCAGAGTTTCACAACCATAGCCAGGTGAAGATAGCTACCTACCTTATCATTGCCATTTCCTTCTCCATGTGATACTGAGAAAAAGAAAAGAGGTTTTAGATAGGAACTTCCGTTAGATCTGTGAGTGCACTGAAATTAATGCAGATAATTCTGGTACATGCTCATGAGAATTGATCCTTGTATGGGCATCGGTGGTGTTTCTTCTCTGTGTGCTGTTGAGGGATGACTGTGGAGTGAAAGAACCCACAAAGTTATTGCTTGTCACCAAAAGAACTTACAGGGAAGACTAAAAATGCCAAAACTGGTGAAAAAGGTTTTAGTGAAAAAAAATTTCTTGGAGAAAATTTAGCATTGCATTAGAGGGAGGACAGGAATCTTGGTTATAGATTAAAGTCCAAAACAGAGTTTTGAGTATTTACAGAGCGGTTGTTGGTCCTTTAGAAACCTATGCACATAATCATCTCAAGGACAACTACAGGAAGGAGTCATGCAATCACTGGTATTCATTATCATTGCAAATACTGGGAAAACATCTAATTCATTTGCTTATGCTGATGAGTTAGTAATAGGTTAAAGGAAAAGAGTGATGCTGTAGGTGAAGACAGGCTGTGTAGTGGAAGCTATTAGAGGATACATTTGAATTGTATTTTATTTTTATCCCTGTTTAATGAGAATCAACAATGGAGACATTTTTTTTTTCTTCTTGTTCATTACATGAGGTTTGTGCAAGGCTCTGCTTTTGGCATATAATCATCAGTACAAAAGCTATCGTTATATTTATATTTTACTATTTTCTTATACCACTTAAAAAGTAGTTATTGCTCTAGAGGTTAAAAATTAACGACAATCATATGTTGTAAGACGATGTGGTATTTACTATACAACATAGTTGTAGCTTACATTTCTGACAAGGATTTTATTAGGACTACAGGGGTAAGTTAAATAAATATAATTAATTCCAGACTACTGTTGATTTGCCATCTACTAACCACATGAATATTCAGAAGAAAAGATGGCAGGAACTAATATCTAAAAGCCCAGCAAATCCCTGCTGTACCTAGGTACTAAAGTGACATCTTTAACACTGTGCCTGATTTCATCTGCAAATCAGTTATCACCATCATCCAAGTCATCACATCTGAAATATTCCAATACTTGACCACCCAGATGCCAGAATCAATATAAAAATGGTAATAGTATACGGCAAAAATCCAAGCCCCAATAAATCTTATTCTTCAAATCTAACCGCATTCATAGCACACCCAAAAGCTGTGAAACAATCAAGTCCTAGAAAAAAACCTTATGAGGACAAAGGACCTTCCCTTACAGTGTTCACCTTATCAGTTAAAAAATAACTTTAATCAAATGAAGACGATCCTCTTCCAAAATACGTTAATTCTCTAAAGATGCCATGAGGTGTTATGAGCAAATTTATCCAACACAACACAACACAGAAACTAGACCAGGTGTCTCAAAGCTGCTTCCAACCTGGCCTTAAACACTTCCAGGGATGGGAATTCCACAATTTTTACTACATGTCCTTGTTAAATTCTCTCTCCAGTATCTGCCAAATAGACCAGGACTGGAACTTACAAAAAACCCTCACAACAGGAAACCAATAAAAATCAGTGCATCTTTGTGTTTAAAATCTACAGGCAAAAGTCCAGGACATGAGTAAGGACTAAGAAGACAATTAGGATGTGAAGGTGGAACCTTGAGGCTGTAGGAATCACCTACAGAGTTTATGAACAAGGCAGGAGGAGGCCTGGGAAATGAGGCCTGGGTTGATAATATCAATGCTGGAAAAAAGCTCAGATTTCATATGGGTGCTTAAACAGAGAGGCTCAGTGCAGTACCCCTTTGATGACATACAAACCTTTTCACTGAGTCTTACTTCAAGTAACCTTCCCCCCAGATAATAATCTAGTATTATAAGCAATAATTCTTTGTCAACTTTTGTCCTGAAGGACTGAATAAATTACTGCTTCTCCCTTGCTAACAGTGAGCAAGGGAGGACTAAGCATGCATTTTATCTAATTGTTAAACATAATTAAGCTAAATATAATTAAATTAAAGTCAGAACTAATTAAGTTAAATATAATTAAAGTCAGAACAAGTGTTTCCAAACACTAATTATATTAAACTTTGCTGATTTTTGTTCAGACCTAAAAAGAGGTACTGAGATATTTTGGGGGTTTTTTTGATTCTCCAGGTTTTCTACAAAAATATAGTATTGGCTGCATAGATGGCCTCTCACATACCTTTTGATAGCTAGGTTATCAAATCCTTCTCGACAAAAGAATAAAAATAACAACATGCTTGGTTGAATCAGCATAGCTAGGAGGAAGGATGCATTCCACTATATTATCCAGAGAAGGAAAATGGATAAAAATTGCAATGCATTTATCAATGGAGTGTGCTTAAGGTATTCACAAAACAGGGAAACAGAAAAAAACCATTGCCATAGCTAAAAGGGATATAGAAAACCTTTTAAAAACTCTGTCTATTTCTAATGTAATTTGCTCTGGGTTTATATCTCTATAGTTCATTGATTTGAACCACCTTATATTCTATATCCCTGGGGATAAGATTAGAATGGCATATACAGGATTAAACATCATTAAGTTTGCAATGTCTCCAGAGACTGTAGCAAGGATAAGAACTGATTCCACTGGAGGCATCAATTGTACTTCTTAAAGCCAGGATATACTCATTGATTCTCTATAGTTCTAGCATTTTAATTTGAGCATTAAGATTGGTAAATTTAGCCTATAAGCGATCCTGGAATGCCAAACGTAAAAAATATTCTGCTAAATATTAATTATGACATTATGTTATACAGAATGAACTCAGAGAAGAATAAAAGTATAACAAAATAAAAGTTTTGAATTAAATGAAGCTCAGTAAAGGAAATAAAAAGCCAGGAGCTTGATTTGTCAAACATTTCCACCAGCCTGCATCCTTCGGCTCACGGCAGCTGCTGTGAGTTTGTCACTTCTATTCTACTCTTTCTGTAACTCAGTATAAAACCAATATGAGACAAAACTGAGGCCTCTCATTTTTAGCTAAGAATGGAACCAAGAACACTGAAAGGATTTTATTTTTGAGTTTCTGCCCAGTCCATAAACTAAAATCTGACAGGAAGATGCCATTTCGTATCCTGCTCGCAACAAACTCCAAGCACTCTTGTGTACTGAACAAAATGCACATTGTCCAACATGAACACTCAAAAGCATGCAATTATCCCTATCATTCATACATGCACAAATATACACACACTTACACATCTTTGTCCTTGCAGAAAGGGTTTGCCTAAAACTATGAGTTTCTCATGAGTGTATGTTAGGGACGTGCACTTTTGTAGACCTGAGTTATCATCTTTTAAAGGGCTTGGTTAATCACACATGAGTTTTTACAGCATGATCTGATCATGACACTGCTCATGAGGACTCTGTTGCAGAGGAGAACAAATAATGTAGGTTTAAAGGTTTTAATGTGATATTTGTGACGGTGCAGGGTTCCCACTGCAAATTAGTCAGCCCTGCTCTCATAGGTTATTTACATGACTTTGGCAAACTGCAGATTTCTGCTGAGCCCATTATCAAACTATTTTTTCACTGAACATTTGCTGATTTTGATAATTATGTAGCAGTGGCTCAGGTTTTAAAGAAGTGCAGAAGAAGCCAAGGCAAAGCTGGAAATAATCAAGGCCAACCTTTGTTTCAGAGAGCTTGGCAATGCCTGTTTTCTCACTTCCCTTGTGACCTGGCACAGAATTCGGAATCAGACCTCGGGCTGTGTCTGTCTTCTCCCACCCAAAGAGAGGTTGGACCTATACAAAGCTGGTTATATGTGCTGGGAGGTGTGTTGCAGCCTGGCAGTATCTGCTAGTCAGAATAAGCAGAGAAAATTATACAGTCCCTCAGGTTTTAATAAACCACCTTTTCACAATGAACTTTCTTTTTTCTTTTTTGTTTGTTTTTTTTAACAGAGAAGTACCTGTGGGCAGGGTGGGAAAAATGGGAAATGCTGGGGAAAGATCTGGTGAAGGAAGGAGCTAGGGTTTGGTGGCAAAGATGAGTAGAATTCCTCATTATAATTTTGTCTTTTTCCATTCTGCCTTTCAGAGGGTAAAACTGAGAATATCACGGTACAAAGCACTAGACAGAGAGCTATTTGTTCCTCACTATGTTTTTCACACTTTTCTTCTTCCAGCATTCAAACTTAGCTCTGGACTCATCCCACTTTCCTCTTACTCTTATCACCTCATTTTTTCTTGACTCTGCCTTCACTGTGACATTAGTTTTTCTTGTTCAGAGCCACTGATGTCCCTCAGCTCCAGCCTCCAGCCCCCCAGGTCAGTCTCCTCTCTATCTTCCATGGATTCCTCCAACAGCTTCAAATGTTTCCTGCTCAGAACAGCCCCAAGCTATCCAGTCGGTTCACAACATCCTTAATGCAGTCCTTTCTATGCCTCTAAACCAAGACTCAACATTCCTGCCTGGCTCCTCTACTTGTCTGCTAATGAAGGGAGCAATTTTTAAAATTATTATTGTTTTAACCAGCAGCCTTCTTTGTCTTCTACGAAAATGCTTAATAGAGCATGAGTGAGAGAAAGCACGTTTATGAGCTTCAAAGGGAGTCAAAGGGGACTCGCTGTTATTCAGTGCAAGCTGGACTAACACATCATTTTTCATAGAAAAAGATAAACAAGTAACAGGGTATTCAGCAAATACAGACTAATTGTCCAGAATGGGTCTTAGCGTAATTCTACCTTCCATCCAAGCACACTACTCAACAGAAGTGGCCTAATTTAACAAATGAAGAAAATTTGCAGCTGAGGCCATATATTTCAAATCAGTCTATAAAAAAATCCAAACCTGAAAAGCTAAAACTTGTAGAAAGTTTCAATTAATAAGTAGGTCGTGGCTGAAGAAGTTAAAAACTGGGGAGTTACACTGAAACTCTCTTAAACACTTGGTAACGGTGGTAAATTTACTACCATTGACTTTATTAGGTGATCTCGGTTGAGAAAGTCTCATCTAAACTGATGTAAGGGCTGGTCCGAACAAGGAGTATGTTGTCACTTTGCTTTAGATCCATCCATATTCCTGGTAGAATTGTAAGTGAAACAGAAAGTTTCCAGGTTACTTCCTGTACTGGATCCCGAGTCTGTTGCAGGGATGTGCTTTGTGACTTTCTGATGCTGACACACCAGGACACCTCCCGTGCATGTCCTTAACTTGTGGTGCCAGTGATTGTATCAGAGGCTGTGGCGTCGTTTGTGCACTGAGGACACACACATACATTTGCTAACAATCAAATTGTTATGTGGCCCCTATCCCTACTGAGAAGACAGAATCAGTGCAGCTCCTCATCGTTGCTAATGGTTTTCAAGCCTGCTTCAGTGTAAAATGCAGCTAACTTTAAAATTACCATGAGGAACATTGTAGTTAATTTTCAGTGAAAATTACTGTTGAAGTAAATTAAAAGAGTGACAAAAAAATTCTTTCCTGCTTGAATTTGACTATACTTCTATTACATGTGAGGTCAGCAGGATGTGATTTCTGAATTATTCATCAGGATCTTTCTAGTAACAGGAGGTACACAGCTGTAGACTGAGCAATTTCTGTATCCACTATACCACAGAAATGGTTTGGCAGGAGAGGCTACCAGTTCCTGAATAGCTATTCACAGCAACAAAACCAGGACATAAATACATCCAGTACTGATTGGGTTTGTTGGGTTTTGGTGGGGTTTTTCGGTTGTTTTTTTCCTTAGTAGTTGGTAATAATAGACAAAAAGAGACGGGGGAAGAAAGCAGTGGATGATAATGCTACTATGAAAATTAATAGATATAGAACATTCATCAGGCCACTGCTATGGTAACTTATAAGAGCTTATTGTTTTTAAACATTGGCTATAAGAGTTTCACAGGAACCATCTTTCTCCTTTTTTCCCCAGCTGCTCTAATGGCCCTTTTCTTTGTACTGGCAAATATCAAAAACTCAAAAGTTGTTCATATTTATAATAATGCCTGGAAGAGTTCAAGGTCAGGCTGGGTGGGCTTTGAGCTACCTGGTCTACTGGAAGGTGTCGCTGACGATGGCAGCTGGGTTGAAATTAGATGATTTTTAAGGTCCCTATCAACCCAAACCATTCTATGTTTCTATGATTCTATAGACTCATGAAATCAGTTTTGAAAAACAAAAATACTTGAGATCTGCATTTTCTTATTGCGTATTTGTTATCTGGCATTAAGGAAATGTGATTATTAGAGTCAGGTACTGCAACTTTTGAGTAGTTTTCTTGGTTTTCTGCAAAAAATTCAAGAATAAAAAAGATCACCAATTAATGATAAGCAGCTACTCAGTCTATTTGCATTTCTTAAACCACACGCTAGTGGACTTTATACTTTCCTTGAGAAAGAAAAGAAACTAACCTTTGAATCAACTATTCTCTGCTTTGGACCTCTGGAGTGAAGGAAGTGTCATAAACTACTTTTAACATACTTTATGTCCCTGGTACAAATCACACAGATGTGATGGTATAGGGACACAAAACTTTCCTCCAGAAAAGAAGAAAACAATTTTTAAAAAGATAAAATGACCAGGTTTTCTAAATCAACCATCCCCTTGAACCTTTACAAATTGAGAGTCAGATGTTCCAGATGGGCCCTTAATAATTCTCACTTGTAATGAAGAAATGCAGGTACTAACAATCTGTTATGGTAACTTGAGCCAGCCAGAAATTTTCACTGGCAAAAAAAACCTTTTCAGATTTGGCATTTTCCTCAGGTAAGTCTATATCAACAACACTTTCTGCAGACACTTCTCCCCACAGATGCTCCATGCCAGTGTTTCCTTTATGACTCAGAGAGCTTCCCATTTGCTGATTAACGTGTCAGCTGAAGGTCAAAGTTTCAGAATATTCTAGAAGTTCAGTCTCATAAGCACCGAGCCCTCCACTCTCCAGAGATTTGTTTTGTTACATATTTTTATAAAAATCTTTCTCTTTTTTCACAAAAAGAGGAAAAAAAAAAAAAAGGGTGGGGTTTCTTCCTTGCCCAGCTGCAAAGGTAACAGAAAGCAGGATTATGGCATAGGTTAGTTGGACTTTTTTGGCAGAACAAGGCTCTCTGCAATCCAGAGCATCAAAGTAATCCCTGCTTTGAGCACGAGGTGAGATTTGATGACTTCCTGATGTTCCTTCAAACCTGTAGCAATCCATTATCCTATGGTTTTATTTTCACTCGGTGCTTTTCTAAGTGTCAGGGTTCAGGGTTTGGGGGGTGTTTGGTATCATCACCATTGTTCACCAAAGGTAATTAGAAGACAAAGTTAGAATCTCTTGCTCTTTCTTTTGTTCTCTTATTTGTCAATATTTATTCAAGCTTTCAACTTGAATTGACACAATTGCACTTCCTGTTTCATATGCTTGTTTCTCATTTGCAGGTTTCAAGGTCATATATATGGCAAACAGCAGTGTTAATGTTACTTTAAAGCTGCTGCCAGAGACCTTGGGATTTAAGTACTTTCTGGTGAGATAGCCAGGTGACTTAAATGTAGAGTTGAGGCATGTTGCTTGTGTATGTGGCAGTAATTCCGACTGGGAATTGGAAAACATGAAGATCTATCTGCAGTAGTCTTTGCCATGTTTCACAGTTCTACTGTAGTGTCAAATGAGAATGCCATCACTTGCTTCTTAAATGTAATTATGATGTTTTCTTTTGGTCTGATAGGAAGGAAGAGGTGTCAGCATTTGCAAGTGGAATGATTCACTAAGCATTATAATGTCATTTATCTTTTCTTTGCCGGTGATGTAGTATTTGGTGAAATAATGCTGGGCTGTCAATCTACTGTCAATCTACAGAGTTCAGAGTAATCAGTCTGTTGGATATTAGAAAAATTAATTTTTACAAGTTCCTGGATTTTTTTCTTGTCATTCTCAGTGTTGTTCATAGTGAAGCAAAAGTAACAATACACAAAGTGTGAGGTTGGTGCTTCAGTGGCAGCTATAGGAATATCAGGTGATTTTGTGGATACATCCACCTATTGTTTCTAATTTCATAAGAGACTGAGGGACCCCATGAAATGAACACTTAATCTCTGGCAGGTGGATTTCTAATCTCTAGTAGGCTGATTTGTACCATCAAATTTGTTTCCCCTACAATTTAGGAATTACTGTCCCTTGTATCTCTTGTTCTTGCAAATGCAGCAACAGTTTATGATGTTATGAACATAGAAAATCAACACGAATGCAGCACATGCTAAACCTGAAGTGCCGTATCAGGATTTTAAACCTACATGGGTGCTGAAGCATCCTAAGCAAAGAATTTTTAACTATTCAAAGTCTCTACTATGCTGGAAGATATTTTTGAACATATGCACACTGCCTTGCATTTTGATCACTAAACAATCAGGAATTTATTGAGAAATGACAGCATTATTTCAGCACTTTTCAGGCAATCAGAAGTATAAAAAAATTAAAAAGCTTATTTATCTGCGTGCAAGCTGGAAAAATGTTTAAATACAAACCAGACAGACAAACACAGACAGATATACAAATATTTTTCTAAATACATGCAGAAATGAGGAACCACATAAAACTGGAGGGATTGTACTTTCAAAAACAGAGACTAATTAGGGAAAAGAAAACCTATAATGTGGCAATTTGTGTGGCATATTGACATTCACCATTGCTAGCAAAGTTTTGGATGGAATACTATCTGATGTGTTTATAAAAGTGCTATTAAACTCACCTGATTTCTTGTAAATTTACTACAATACGAACCATATTCTACAGAAGTTTCCCTGCAGTTGGGTTCTAAAGCAAGTCTAAGTGGTGCCATTCATGTGCTGTGTCACCAATACAGTTACTCAGGCCAAAAAGGAGACCTTGTTCACTGTTTTCATTGAAACCATGGCCGTTGCCATGATGTGACAGCACAGCCACTTCGATCTCTCACTTATCTCCAGGGTCCTGGTTCCACATCACACATGTTGATTTACTCCTGGACACCTTGCTGAAGCAAGCCAAGTAATTGCGTTTAAGAAGCTGGAGCAGAGTTCATCCCAGGGTGTGCTCCTGGCAGACACTGTGTACAGCCCATACCATCATCTCTGGCATGCCTCACACTCCTGGACAGTGTCATATGTTGATGTGTGCATAATATCTTCCCCCAGTGCCTGCAAACCAGTAGGCTTTGAGATAATCCTCCCATCATCTGTGGCATTTTGAAAAAAGACAACCCACATAAAAAAAAATAAAATTTCTGCAGTTTATATGGTGTGCATGAAATCTATCTTGGAGCCAACTATCATTGTTAAAAATTCCAGGTTTTATACTTATTCATCAAATAGGGCCCTAAGCAAACCCTGTTTAAGTACTACGGCAGTGAGTCCGTGGCCAAATAAAGGTGGAATTAGACTGTATGCTGTGGATTTGTTAGTTGATCTGTTTTAAATCCTTCTCTCTCTAAACCTGTGGGTTAAGGTGACATTAATCCAAAATTAAATAGACAAACACAGACACACAATCACATTAGCCACTGTGACCTTATTTTGTCATGGAAGCTACTTGCATAGGAAGCAAACAATGAGTCTACTGATTACTTTTTTATTTATTAATCATGAGCAACTTTTGCTGTTTACATGCCACTTACTGATCTTTGTATTTAGACATTTGAGCCCTTACTGTGCCTTCAGCAAGCAGCCTGAAACAAAATTATTCTGAACTGCAGGAAAACAGAAGGCAGACAAGAAGACCAAGAACTCAGTTGTTATTTTGCTTATCATTTATAAGTGTCTTCATTATC
Organism: Pachycephala philippinensis; assembly: GCA_013397055.1. Classification (NCBI taxonomy): domain Eukaryota; kingdom Metazoa; phylum Chordata; class Aves; order Passeriformes; genus Pachycephala; species Pachycephala philippinensis. Next base: position 1,179,705 of record VWZT01009485.1, on the reverse strand, counting down.
ATCATTTCTTAAAGAACTTACAAGAAAAAGTATGGCCAATGATATATTAGCTACTTGAATCTGTATCACTAGTAATGCAATAGTAATTAGCAAGTAATTTACTTGCTTCTAAAGTCGGATGTAGACTGTTTTATGAACAAATACCTTGGTATCAGTATGTTGTGTGCAGAAGGTCTTAAAATATTTTTTGTTGTATTGTTGACTAATATATCCATGTTGCAATATAAGATTATTTTGGAGGTTAGGGATCTGATAACTGAGTTCTTTGGTTCCTAGTAAGGAAGGCAAAATGATCTTGACAGTTCAGGTTTTCTTTCAAGTACTGACATATTCTTATTCCCCACTGATCTGTAGACATTTAGGAAGTCAGTTATGCAGAATTTTAGTGAAGAAACACATGGACACTTACTGAATTCAGTGTTGGTGATATCCATCTCAATAATGCCTTTTCATCATTCTTGCTTATGATAACTGTAGCTCTGTGTAGGAAGGTAAAGACTGAGTAGAACATAAATTGTTTCTTAATGTAGCAAGCAAAACACCAAAAACTGTGACAAATCGAACACTTGTTTTTCTTTCTCACTGAAGAGAAAATTTTGTGGCTACTATTCATAATCTATCCATTTCTGGGTTTGTATCACATTCTAAATTCATCCTAAATGGCAAATGATGAGCGGTTTAAAACCAAACAAATATCACAAAAGCAGAAGTAAATCATAATCTACATTTAATTATGAAAATCTAATACATCTGTTCCTTACAACATGAAGCTCCATCTCCAGGGTACTTGATTATTTCTGAGAGCTGAGCTGAAGCTGGAGCAGCACAGCTGAGTTAGAGCTCTGTAAAGCTTATGCAGAAATCATCAGTATTACAATATCCTGAATATTAGAGTAACAGCCAGTAAATTTCTTGTAAAAGGTGTTTTATTTATCAAATTATTTTAATTTAAAGAGAAATATATTAATCTGTTTATGCCCCAGATAATCTGAGTTTGGTAAACAATCTGCAGTTCACATTGTGCAGCAGGAAGGTTTTTAAGCATTTGTTTATCAATGGCTTAGGAATAAAAAGAACAACATTCAGAAAAGGATTAATTAATTCGAAATTTACCAAACTATTTATGGAAATTAATAGTGAGCAGGTCTTTTCCACTCATGCACTAACGGGGGAAATCCATGGACTAGCTCAGGACTATGTTATTGATCTTGATAAGCCTTATGCACAGAATGGTGTAAGAGAAGCAAAGTTTCAAAATGCAATAATATCAGCATGAACTTTTCCCCATAGTGTGGTAATGGTTATATGACACTGTCTTTTTGAAATCAGAACTGTCTTTTGTAACTGTTCTGGCTCCTAGAGTGTTAAAGAAATATTTTAATGAAAAAACTCTTTGAAGGATTTTTACTGTGAATTAATTTATTTTCCTTAACATTCCATTCTGCACTGTAAAGATTAACAATGCATAGAAAAACTATTTTCTTCCCTACATTTAGTCTCTTGTGCTATATAGTGAAATTAGAGTTATGAGTAATGGATCAGTTATGACAACATTTACACTAGAAGCTGAAACACTTTCCTGCTGCAAACCCCACCATTTTCATCCCAGGCACATTGGTGGAACATTGCTTTGTCAGCAGGATGTAGAAGCAGAACACAAATAAAATTTACTCTATAAATTTAAAGATGTTTATAAAAGCATATGTAATTACAACTTTGTCCCAAATTTGGTATCAGATATGTTGGTCTAAATCAGGAGAAAGCTGATGGAAACTACATTAGTTCTGCTTCGCTTCAGTGTAACCAATAATACCAAGAATGATCTTCCCTCTGTAGAAAAAAATCTGGGTTTCTCAGAAACCTTGCTGAGATCTGTGAAAGACAATAACCTTCTCTAAAGAAAAAACCAGGGGCAGTTGGAATACATCATGGAAGTCAGAGTAGTATTCATTGCCATTTTTACTGATGTTGCCCATCTGGAACAAAGTCACAAATGAAGGGATGAGGATCCCATTACCCTGTGCAGAATGGTGTGTTGTGTGTTGTGTGTTATGATATGTCATAGGGTCCTTCCTGCCCAAGCACCCACATGGGTGAGCTGCTGGAGACAGGGGTTAGATGCAGTGCTCTTGCTGTGACGTGTCCTGCCTGACAGAGGTGTCAGTCTCACGGTCTCATGAAGTAGGCTGAGGTATGATTTGATTCAAATGCTAGAATTTTTGCTCTTTCCAGCTGGGAAGGTTTCCCAGCTTCTTCCATATCCATCCTCAGTAGCCTTGCATGCTCATCCACTGGAATGACTCAGCTCCATGATTAATGGTGGCTGATCACGTCTCCTAGGTGCTGATGATATACTATTTTAAACCATCCCAGCTCAAATACCAGGGAACAGGGGTTTTTTTGACAGGATGTGACAGGAAAATCTGTGAGGGAGGGCATGGCTCTGTTGCCTACACTCGGTTGACTGTAGAGTGGCACTTCAGAAGCTCTGGGATGATATCCCACCTGCTGTCAGCCTAGAAGTTGGGATCTAGTGGCATGTGAGTACTATTCAAGTACTACTCGATTCTTATGTGTAGGCAGTGCATTTGAAAAGTTCCTGTCAATGAAGGAATTGGATGAGGACCCTCACAAACCTGGTTTCATTATTTACCTGTTAAAACAGCAGGAATGATAAAGGAAGGTTCAAAAGAAGTGTTTCCAAATCTTCCTACTTGTCCTCCAGCCTTTGAATCTGTATCCCTATTTATGCACAGTTCAGCATCAGAACTGAGAAAGACATGGACTGGCTTGTCTCAAGGCAGAAACTGATCAAGGCTTATGAATCTGAAGAGAAATACAAAATAAATACAATTTAGAAGTTGATGTGTTTGCTCGTAACAACTACACAGAAATGTTTAAATATCTTCAGAAGTTTGGAGTGGTTTCCCCTTTCTACCTTTGAAGTTTGAGTATCCAGATTACTGTAACGCAGGATGACTCTCTGCCACGAGCTTCTCTGGTAGAAAAGTTGCTATCAATTGAATATCTTGACAAGAAATAGAAAATTCCTATGTGACATACAACAAAGGATTTGTCATGAATCAGACTATATACAATTGAGAATAAAAAGTCTTTTTCAACTTTTAGTAAATCACTTAAAATTAAATGTCTCTAATTTAGGGCAATTATGCAAATGTTTCCTCAATGAATGAAGACCATGATATGTTTAGTGTATTCTGTTAATGCAAACTTCACTCTGCTTTTGTCTGGTATGATTGAGGCTGTCACTTAGAAAGACAAAGGTATTCAATGAAAAAAGACTATTGGTACAGAATACTAAGTATATTCCAGTACCTGGTGAAGCTAGAAGTAAAAAAGTGTGAGAAGGGGCATGCAAATCCTGTTCTATCTAATAAAGGGCAGCATTAATAAAGGTTTTAAAAGTATCCTTTTCTTTCTCCTGGATAAGTTTAAATAAAAAAAAAAAAAGAAGGGGGGAGGTGGCTAAGGAAATTATTGTGCATGTATGCTTTTCATGTTTTTCCTTTAAGTGTCATCAACGCATCTTAGTCTTTTTTTGTTATATTTTTTTTTCTGCTTCACTTACGTCATTCATTCATTAGTAATTAGTTATAGCACTTCTGACAGTTACATTGCTATTTCCATGGGACTCTTGGAGTCTTCTGTTACTTCTGCCTGATTGGAGGAAGGTTTTTCAACACTTGATATTAGGTGTGTATGAGCTTGAGGAAACATCCCTCTTTATGTCTATGGCTTAATAGAGAGGAACAAAATATGCTGGTTATTTTATGATCAACATAATGCAAGATCCCCGTTTCAGATGGCTTTGAATTTGAACAAGCAATAAGTAACCAAAAGATCTGCTGGAATGATATAATGCCAGAAAGGTCCTCTAAATTTTTTGCAGTGTCTGTTACTTATTAACAGAGTTCTTTGGGTTATGGACTTTTCTTGAAGAGTTTTAGAGAACTACCTCATTTGTAAAGATGCAGGGGAAATAACTGGTGAGAATAGATGACAATGTTTACAGCAAATATTTTCACGACAAAGAGAAAAAAAGAGACAAAATGAAACTTTCCTGTAATGTACATGTATTCTGTTTACTGGGAGATTTTTTTTTTCCTGAAAGGAAGCAATCTTCTGATCAGTTTTGTACATTCCTTCTAAGTGTGTGCAGAAGGCATGAGTTCCATAGAATCACCCATTCCACAGTGAAATAGTGCCCTAGAGTCTATAAACAGGACCTGTTAAAGTCAAGCATTTCATCTTTAGATAAAATAATGTGTAGGAAAATGTACCTGAGAAATACAGGAAGGTGGCTAGAAAGTTTGTAGGGAACACTACGCAGAACAGTTCAAGATGATCTATGACACTTTTGCCTTGTCTTAAAAGTACTCTCTTTTTTCTGCGTAGTGACTCTATCCTGTAGAAGCCATAACATACTCCAAAGTATGTTTCAGCTCTTTCCTAGTTGCATTTGTTTGTGGTTTTTAAGTGATTTCACAGGAAAAACTATAAATGACTTTGAACCGTACCTGGTGCAAGGTTGATCTTCAGCTGACTCACTTATTCTTACTGCCCTCTCCAACAGCCTCTCCAACACCATGTCAGTTTAAAATCTCAAAGGATGAAATCTAGCATGATGTAAACCACATCATAAAACTGCTGCAAATCTAATAAGCAAATGACATTCTGTAAACTCACCAAAGGAGAAATGCTTGTTTATTGTAATCAAGAAAATAAGTGTTTTAGGGAAAAAAAAAAAGACAAACCCCACCCCTTCAGCTTTGAAGAGTACCTTCAGTTCCCAGAAAGAACAATGAGATAGACTAGGAGAGCATTCAGCTGTACAAACACATAGGAATATGTTCACACTGACCTAAAAAGTGTGCTATTGACATAGGAAATGCAGCTAGAGTAGAATAGCAGGGAGTGGAAGGGAGGAGGGAATGAATGTGTTTTTTGTTTTTTCCCCTTCTCATTATCTCCCACCCACAGGTAGCAGTGAAACTGGCTGGCTGCTCTGAAGGTTGGAGGCAGTCGAGGTGGTGCTTGACACAACAAACACTCTGTTGGTACTATGGTTGTCTCCTGGCCCAAAACAGATCCCTCATCCCTCTTTCAGGAGAGAAGTACCACAGCATCAGAGACAGAGGGAATCTTTTTATATGGAACTAGGTGTTTTCAAAGTATCATGGAAGCTTTCAAGCATGTGAAACTCTGGCTTTGATGTTGACACGTCTTTTAAAAAGCAAATTAATCCTGTCCTGTTCTGTCCTGTTCTGTCCTGTCCTGTCCTCTGCTCTCCTGTCCTCTCCTCTCCTCTTCTCTCCTCTCCATTTGTAACAGTAATTTTTCATATTATAGGATGCATACCTGTTCATCAAGAAAAATATGCACTCTTTCAAACCTCACAGCAAAATGCACACAGCTTTTAATAAACGTGGTGAAATGCAGAATTGGTTTATGGGCATTTTCCCAGAAAAATTACCTGTGTCACTTCATAATGTTCATGTGCTTAATTTCTTCTGTAACCGGAGACAAAAAGTGGATTGCTGATTTTATATTTCCCAAGAACCAAGTCCATGGTTTTGATCATGCTAGATCACCTCTACTCTGGAAGAATAAAACTGTGTGAAAACGGTTGAAACATCGGCTTAGCTCTTCCATTTGTCTCCAAGTCTATGTAACCAGTCATTGCTTTCACAAAGAAACCTTTTCCTTGCCAGCTGCCAACAAAAGCTTTCTGAAAATCTCACAACCTGATTTTCCTGATAGATGTTGGTCCTTTTGGGCACATATATAATAATACCATGAAGTATTACATGAGTTTAGGAAACATATTAGATGCATCTTCCAAAAGATACTAGAAACAGCAGCAGCTACTCCAGACATCTTCCCCACCCACATTAGAGATATCCAGGCTGTGTTTTTCAGTATTTGAGTAACTTTATTAAGTGATGAAAGCTGAATGATAAAGTAGCTCAGTTGCTCTAAATTAGCAGTGTGGGGAGTCACACAGCTTATGAGCTGAAACTCTTTCCAGCTATTGCAGTCATATGTGCCTAGACTTTTATTAATTTAGGTAGTTTTGTAATTTGTGAAAAATGTCTGTGAAACAGAAAAACAGCTGTGGCTCTAAGCAGAGGACTGTGGGTAATAATTAATAGAGCTGTTATTTAGGCTTGAGAGTACTCAACAGCTGAATAGATCCAAATCTGTAAAACATGAATTCAATTAATATTTTTGTCTTATGTTTTGGCCACATTCAAGTGGGTTGAGCAGAGCAAAAGGCATAGCAGATCTCTTTATTTTTTCAGTCAAAGCACTTATTTCACTGGCAGCTGCTCTAATTAAGGATGTCTGAGTAAACGCAGTTTTCAAGCTTTGTTAGAAGAAAATGTTTTCTTACTGCTACATTCTGATTTGTCATGCCTACATACAATGGTGCAGATGGGCGAGTCCCGCGGCACCGACATCCAAGGCTTTCTGCAGGGATTCAGCTGTCCAGAGCTGTCAGTACCCAGCTGTGGAGACATGGGATTTGGCTTCTGTCAGATAGAGGAAAGGAGTAGGGGGCTCCCAGAAGCCTTAGGGCTCTCACTTAGGCAGATGTTGCCTTCAGGAGGAGAGGGATGTGCTCCAGCAGCTCCAGCTCCTCAAGCTGCTCCCCATTAAGAGTCACTGACTCTTAATGTGGTGGAGAATGACAAGAAGGGAAAGTTTCTTTTATAACTTCTGCAGAAATGGGTTTTCAGCTGGGTTTCCAAGGGAAGCTGGGACTTTCAAGGGAATGTTTTCCCCATATTTTGAGTGGGATCTCAGACTCTAGAAATGGAGGACAGCAAAGGTGGATTTAACATCAGTTTTGAATAATGTTTGCATGGGGCTAATTTGTGCTATGCAGCAGTAGCTGCTCACATTTAACACCGTAACTATGCCTAAATTTTTTAGCTGTTTCCAAGTTAGAAAAAAATTATTCTTTAGCTAAATCCCTGTCAGATGGAAACACAGAAGTAATACCAGAATCCCACCTCTTTCAGCTTAAAGTCTTGAAGGCATTTTTTCAAATCTGAGATTCAGATCTATTGCTCAGATAGTGTATAATCACAGGTTGACTAGGAATTTTCTTTTTCCTAATCTTTATTTTCAGACTTACTCTTAACCACTTTCACAAGATAAGCCTTGTCTGTAATTGTCTCAGCTCTATCACAGCTGAAACCTAATCCTTTTTTCTTTCCACAGCTGTGGTTTTCTTTCAGAAAAAATTATATGTTTATGGAACACCAAGGACTGCAATTTTCTTGTGTATTTTGTTGTTGTTGTTGTTGTTGCAGTTGTTCCTGTTTTTTTCCTTGCCTTTTTAATCAGGTTTTCTACTTCTACTCCTACTCATCATGTTCTTCACTCCACACTCAGGAACAAACCCGGGTATGGCTAGGGATAATTCTTGGTAATAAATCTGCAGAGGAAACCCCAGATGGCAAAAGGTGTCTTAAAACTGGTGAGAAGATGGCTATATGCACTAGAGCTAAGTAAACATTGAGGTTCTTAGTTTCCCACTGAAATATTCTGATGATCTATTAGCCCAATGAAATTTCCACGGGACCTTAGAATTCTCATTAGTTGCACACTGATTAAAATAAAGATTGATTTTCCTGGTTTTCATCTATAAAGGCATTTGGACTGACGAGGAGTACAACTCACATGCCTGATACCTCTAATAAACAGAGCACTAAGTGTTGCAGACCTCTTGAAAGCCAGCTGCCCTTAAACACTCCTGCTTGACTAGCTCCACACGGGATTTATCTGCCATTTTCTGAAGAATCAGTTGCCAATATTAAGAGGAGGATATTGAAGCACAATGATTCCGGAGAATGAGAAGAGACGAAATATGATTGATTGTTAAACTATTGCATTAGAGTTAGTTCCAGTTTAGATTTTTTTGGGTTTTCATCTCAATTTGTACTCAGTCCATTAACCTACAGGTCACACTCTTTTCTGACAGATCACCCTGAGCTCAGGTCAGTAGGCAGGGAGACAGTAGCATGTCTAATGCCACTTATTGCTTCTGTCAGGCATCAAAAGTGATAAAGTAAAGGATTTTTTAAAATATAAATTCAGAAACCACAGAACTTTATAAAGGTGTTGTGGGTGCGTGGTCAAAGAAATATCATTATTTTCTTTGAATAAAATGTATTTGCGTGGATGAGGGCAAAATATCTCCAGTATTTCATGTTGTGGTGGTGAAGCTGTGCTTGCAGTTTCTAGGTGATACATAAAACAGTGCTGCAGGTCTTCTCAGTTACAAAAAACCTGGGAAGCAAAATGAGTGCTTAAAGAAGTGTAAGGAGGATATAAAGGGCTAAAATACACATAGGAGTATGCAAAATTCTTCCTGGTTTTGACAATGCTAGAAATCTCATGTCTTATATAATTGAGGGACTTTGCATACATAGTCATACACATAATAGATAGCTTGCAGATGAAAGTCCTTGCTGGAGTCAAATCCTAGACATATACTTTTTATTGTTATCATGAATAGACTCACCCAGGTGGATGAAATCATCTTTCTGAAAGTTGGATGCGTTCCCACATCAAAGGCTTTTGTTTAACCATGATGTAAGGCAGATACATCAAGAAAATTTTTAACCTTTAAAGCAATATGTAATTTCATTTTCCTTTTTCCTCGGCTAAAATTTACCAGGATCAATCTGTTATGCACCATAAAATTTCAGGATGGTGGCTAATCTTAAAGATAGATTTAAACAGCATTATTATGGTTGACTTGTGGAAATAGAGTGAGAGCATAAGAAACGCTTATGGAGCAATATTTCATTTGGGTAAAGAAAGAAATGCCATTGGATTGATAAGTAATATACTGTATATATTCTAAAGAAGGATAAAATCAATTTATATTGATGATGTAGAAAATGCAATTTGGCATGTATAGCGAAGTGCCTTCCAAATACATGACCTCTCTTAAACCAAGTATGTTAAAAAATTCACAGCCTTACAGGTTAATGTGCCCCTTGTAGACAAAAAAACCAGTGCTCTGAGTCAGCCAGAGTTTCACAAGTGCTTGACCTTGATGTTTATTCAGATTATTCTCAAGTCTACAACTTTATTTCACTTGTTCTCTATATGATTTCACCTGCAGTTACAGAGCAGTTTGCTGAAGTATTCTTGTGGACTTTTCCTAAACAATTGTCATTCTGAACAGCTCATGATGTGGCACTCCAGAGTAATACCCTTCTATTCAGAAGTGATGCTTAAGGAGAAGAGAAAAATCCCCAAAGTGCTGTATACCCCCTACTGAGATTGAAAGATTGTGGCAGAGTCCCTCTGAAATTAATGTTTTATCTTAAGACCCTTCATGATAAAAGCCGTTCTTTATTTTCAATTGTGTGACCAGATTTCAAATGGCCATTGTTCTCAAATAATACTTCATTTTGCAGTTACTGTTCCATTTGCTTCCTCCCCCACATTTCTATAGCACCAAACAAAAGGATCAGAATTATAGAATTATACTCATGCTATCTTTTTCAGTAAGAAAAGACAGATAGACTTCAATACACAGAGGTAAAAACAAAACCAAAAACCCACACTTATACAACTTTAAAAAAATTTTTGGGAGCATAACTCATATTTCCTGTGTTGGTTTACCACGCATACATGTTGACTGAGACGTGTTTGGATGAACTGTCAAATTTTTTTATTTGCTGTGTTGTAAAGGACTATTTATCAAGCAGAAAACTGGACTTCTCTAAAAATTGGAACTGAATATTTAGTATTAAAATTGTACAAACTCATAGTAGACAGTAATTTAGCAGAAATTCAAGAAGGTAATACTGCATTGTGCTATAAGTAAACTTATCTCTGTCTGGATTAAGAGTATGAGTAATTAAGAAAAAATTGCAGCCACATCTGAGTAATTGATTTTAATCAGTCACTCAGGCCCTGTGCCAGCAGTCAGCAGACAGATGTATATATATTACCTCTGTAGTTATTATGTTGGTTTCTAGATTTGGGACAGGTTTTTTTTGGTTGGAGCTGTATATATGAAAAAGGAATGCAAGAACAATGGTTGTCTACAACCCAGCAGCTTACACCTGCTGAGAGATTTGATTTGTTGACAAGGAGCTGAAAACCAAAATATTTTGGTGCTTTCAACCATGGAGCTAATCCCTCCTCCAGAGGACAGGCTCTCAGCAATGTTCTCTGGGAAATGTAATCTGCCTTTGGGAGCTTACACTACATGAAACAAATTTCTAACGTGTCCTAGAGGATGGTTACATATACTACAAGAATCCTTCCTCCATTCTGTTGTCCTGGTGGATTGTGGCAACATCCATTTCCACTCATTCCTCATTGTCCTGCTATGATGTGCTTGGTCATATGAAATATTGGTACATTGCTCATTGTGGTGCTTCACGGTGAAGATCATTAATAAAATATACAGTTCACTATTAAGACTTTAGGTAAAGCTATGTAGACCCCAAGATCAGGAGGCAAAAGTACTGACTTGGTGCTGCTAAGAATAAAGAAGTTGTTAATTCAGTTATAAAGAAAGGATATTTTTGCATTATGATCCCTATTTTGCAGTTTCCTGCCCATAATGAACTATCCAGATTTCTTTTGTTTTTGATTATCTGACAGTTGACTGACTATTGTTTGTGGCAGACCAAACTCCAGAGAGAGAAAGCTATGAATCCCTCATAAGTTTGGTTTCCTCTCTTAAAAGCAATTATTTCAGAGAACATATGGGATCTGCAGACCAGATTCATGCTTCTCTGATCTCTAGTCATTCTTCCTGATGAAGTACTGGTACGTCAACAAAACCATCAAAAAAAGGAGCAATATTGTACTTTAAAGTGCCAGTTCCGTGACATGCCACTGCTAACCAGGTGTAATTAAAAAGAAGAGAGTGAATGAGGATATGCTGTGATTACATTTGGTCTTACCTAGTTACATAGCTTTAATGAATTTCACCTTGATTTACCTCCAGGTGCAGAAGAAGTGAAGCAGGTCTAGTCCTTGGCAGAAAAGAAGGAAGCTTGTGAGCAAAGCTGGCTCAAATCTTCCCAGTAGATTAATGAAAACCGAATTCAGTCACCCCAGAAATGAGAAGAAAATAAGAGATATTCACCATACAGGCCTCCTCCTTCCTTGTGAAGGCTAGAGCTCCCCATTCATCCTGCCAGGGCTGCCAGGCTCCTGTACAGCACAGGCAGTGCCAAGATGATGCAGCTGGATTGCCTCCATCCTCCATCTCATAACCTGCTGCTGAGTCTTGTCAGCACCTGTGTTGTGTGAAAAGGGTGTGGTGGATGCAGGTACGAAAGATCAGCACCTCTGTTAGCTCTGCTCCCCGTTCCCCTTGGGAAATGCTCCATCACATTCAACCTTTGCAATTCAGAACAACACAAAATATTAAAATACTATAAAGTATCAAGAACAGCCTCATGCATCCTGAAAATAAATCAATTCATTTTACTTTAATATAGCATGTCTTGACTAAAAAAAGAAAATGCCTCAGTCTATAGTCTTTTACTTAAAGTGGGCTTTAGGAGATATATAATTCACAGTGTCTGAAGACCTCTGTGATTACCTGTGGGCTAGCTATGTATTAGTTTCTTAACACAGTTCCATCACTGCACAATAATTTACAAGTCCGGGCATAATAATATGGTCTCCCAAATAAACTCTTGAGTGTGTCAGGAATGCCTTAGCAATAACTGTAGCACTCTTAGAGTGCTGCAGAGTTGTAGTGACAGTCAATTTTTAGACAATCCTCACAGTTAAAACTACTTTGATCTCTACAATGCATCTGTTAGAGAGTCGGTAGTTCCTGGAAAGAGTTCGCTTGGTCTGTTCAGCCTGGAGAAGAGCAGAGTGAGGGGAGACCTCACTGCAGTATACAACTTCCTCACAAGGGGAAGAGGAGGGGCAGACACTGATCTGTTTCTTTGTTGTGATGCCCAGTGACAGGACCTGAGGGAATGGACTGAAATTGTGTCCAAGGAGGTTTAGGTTGGATATTAGAAAAAAGTTTTTCACTTAAGCGATGGTTTGCCATTGGAATGGGTTCCCCAGTGAAGTGCTCACAGCCCCAAGCCTGACAGAGTTCATGAAGTGTTTGAACAATGCTCTCAGGCACAGGGTGTGACTCCTGGGGATAGTGTTGTGCAGGGCCACGACTTGGACTCAATGATCCTTGTGAGTCACTTCTAACTCAGCATTTTCTCTGATTCTGTGAAAATGTTGTCCCTACACCATCTCTCTTCTGTACTGGCTGTTGTGGCTGCATGGCAGATGCAAACTAGGCAGAAAGCTGATATCCCCATCCAGATATTTCATTGATGTAACAGCATCTTCCAGTTGGGCTGGAATAGTTTTGATGAATCTTACCCCCAGTCCAGACAAGGGCCTGAAAGAGCAGTAGTGGAAGTTCTGACATCATGCAGGAGTCAGTAGCAGACAGAGATCTCTTCAGGTTGAGCTTTTATCACTTCAAACGTGTCACAACGAACAAGTTGTAAAACCACTTTCAACACATTTACACGAATGTCTGCTCTTAGAATGGATGCACACTCCCTGGAAAGGAATTCCAATTCCGTATGCACATATTAAGTATTAAAGAAAATAGACAATATTCATAAAATGTTCCTGGTGAGTAGAAATAGCAGAAGGATATAAGATATTAGCAGATTTGCAATCCTCCATCCCCTCCTGAAGCTCACAGGCTACCTGAACACAGGGCACGAAATCATTAGTACTAAAGAATCTCTCTTAATCTTAAAACATCTGGGGAAAAATTATCTGCCAGAACAGTTTCTGTGCATTCATTAAAGAGTGACAAGCATTGGTAAAAGCCATAAAATCCTGTGTTCACTAAGACTGAATGTTCCTGATCCATGGGCTGGATCAGTCTGGAGGCCAGTCAGTTATGAAATCTCTGCAATAGGATGAAAAAACACCTGGAGCATCATGCATTTATTGCCTGCAAGAGAGAGAAGGAAGGCTTCATATAAACAAACAGCTGAGGGATATGTCTTTAACCAGTGGAATCTTGCACTGCTTCAGTTGCCCCAGTGGATCTCTGCTCAGTTTCTGAAGTCATTAAAACAGGTGAAGATTTCAGTATTTATTTAGAATAAAAAGATAGTGTAGTAATGGCAAGAAGCTTTTGTAGGCTGATCTATTTGGAAAGGCAGCCTGTGAGCTGAATGATGACAATAAAAAACACCTGGTACAACACTCATAGAAGGAATCCCCAGAATCCTTAGGGGCAGAATTTGTATGAAAAAGCTGTCTGGTGACATCAGGTAAATATTTGCAGTATAACACAAAACATTTCCAGAAGTGCTGTAGTGGCAGGAAAGACTTAATTGTTTTTCAATCTTTATGTGTGCCACTTAGCTTTATTGGTGCCAACAGACCGAAAGAATTGTTTCAAAAGCCTGAGAAATAAGGTCTCTTCCACAAATGACCCACAAATAAGTGAAAAGCTCCTTTGATAGAGTGCCAGTCCTGAGTGTGAATTCTCTTGTCTTTTAAAAACTAAAATTATTTGTACCAAACTTCCCCTTTTGATTTCCCTCATGAAACATTAGGAGGAACACTGGTACCCAAGGGGAAAGATAAAGACAGCTGTGCTGGCATTTAAGCTGGCAAAACACTGCAGTGGGAATACAGTGCCCGGGAGAAATTGATGAAATATGCGTATCCAGATTAAGTATATGCCTTTTATTGTTATGGACTGTCTCTGAAGCTGTTTGAAATGTTTGACTGCTCACTATTAAATGAATGTGCTTGCCTTTGGGGAAGGCTCCACATGAAACCATGGAGCCAATAAATACGAATTCAAAATAAAACTAGAGAAAAGTATTAGCAATTAGTCAATATGTATAATAATTTATTTCAGTTTTCCTAATAAGTCATGGGAATAACAAATGCATGTGCTAATATCTTATATCCTTCTGCTATTTCTACTCACCAGGAACATTTTATGAATATTGTCTATTTTCTTTAATACTTAATATGTGCATACGGAATTGGAATTCCTTTCCAGGGAGTGTGCATCCATTCTAAGAGCAGACATTCGTGTAAATGTGTTGAAAGTGGTTTTACAACTTGTTCGTTGTGACACGTTTGAAGTGATAAAAGCTCAACCTGATTTTATTCCACAAAATTTTTGATAAATGGCAGTTGGTAGTCTGTCATTCACTGGATAGTGAGAATTAAAGGATGTGATAAAGAGCTCTATATTGTGGTGCCACTGAGTTGCAGGCTGGCAGGACAAGCCAAGAGAAACTAGAAATGTAGGGGAAAAGTCATAGAAAATATATATTTAATTTTGATTAGCTGAGTGTTACAGAAGGATGCTTTAACCTCTGCTAGGCAGTGTCCACCTGTGGGTCACAAAATGGGAGTGTGTGGGATGATTGTACTGGCAGGAATCAAATCTACCATGATTACAATTGTTTAAGAAACTATCAGGCTTCTCAAATAAATGCTGTGACATCACTGGGCATTCATTAACATAATTATGGAAGGCATTCAAGTTGGTCAAATCAATCAGAAAGACCCCTTATTTTAGCATCTCCACAAAGCTGGAGTGGACCTTGATCAGCTCCTGGAACATCAACATTTGATTGCAGCTGTTTTATTTTTCCTCCAACTGTGATTCCTTTTTCTCTGTTTTGGTTGTCTTTCTCTTCTTCATGCATTTGCAAGGGACTTAACTCCTCTCCACCCAACCACCTAGCAGTATTATGTCATTATATCTCTGTATGTAGAAGTGGTTAAAGTAGGTATTTTTCAGCTGCTGGTTTGGCCCCACCACCCGATCTGTGTGCCTCCAACAGGAAGGATACAAAAGAGAATGAGCACTAGAGAAAGAGGTTTTCCCCAGCTTTCCTCCGTTTGTTTTTTTTTTTTCTCTTGTGAACACAGAACTTGTTCTGTCTTCTGGGAAGCATATGGCACTCCAGTAACAGGAATGAGAGCTCCAGATTGGATATTTTCAACCTGTGCCCTGTGGGATGCTGGAGATTGACGGAGTATTTTCAAGAGGTCTGGGAAGGTGCCTTAAATGAGATCATCATCTGCAAACATCAATTTCACTGTCAGTGCATCCATACCTTCTCTGGAAAACTGCAGGTAGGTCCTGCTGGTGTAAAAGTGTCACATGCAACAGGGCTTCAGGCCTTGACTCCATCTTGTACCAGTGGAAGATGAGATAAACTCTTATGTTCAGGTCTTACCATTTAACCTTGAAAGATGCAGTGGCGAGTCTAGCTGATCTTTTTCAGGAACTTCTCCAAAACTGAATGGATGTCTAGTCATATCACAATCTTTTGCTTTTGTACGTGTGGGAGATGGCCTTGGCCTAGGGTGAATGCAGCATGGACAAGAGACTGCAATGCTTGGGGAATAAAATGCATTATTTGCAAAGAGGGTTGTTTGTTGTGGAATCGCTTCAAAGCATCCCTGCATAAGTAGTAAGTGGGATTGTGTTTCCTCAGGTCAATCTGATTTGCGTGATTCAAAATACAATTTTTCTTCTGAGGATGAGAAATCTTCCTACTATACAGAGGCTGGGAGAAAGAGAAGTGTACCTTCATTGTGCTTTCTCTTCCTCTCTCAAGTACTTCAAATGCTCCTACACCCAGGTGAGATGCCTTTGTCTCATTCTGCTGAAGTACCCAGGTGGACTATGTTCTGGTCTGGCAGACTCAGTAGTCTAGGAAATCCATCCAACTGAGAAGAAATTTCAATAGTTTACAGCAAAATACTGTTACAATTAAGGCAAACACTGCCTGACACTGAATCTCCATTTTCTAAATTGGGGTTAACTTGTCTTTCATCTGGTTTTCTGTATGTACTCACCTGTTCATAAAAATGTGTTCACTGTGAGACCACTCATGTACATTTATTTAAGACAAAAATATTTGCATTTTTTCTGTAGCATCGTAAGTAGAAATGTATACAATCTCAATGCACCATTTTAATTTCTGTGATGACATTGGTGGGGTGTTTTTAAGAACAGGCAGAAAGAAACAGGATGGTAATTTAAAATACATGAACTTTCACATGAGTATTTTTCTAAAACACATTAAAAGTAAATGTTATAGCCTAATTTTCTTTTAGATGGCTAATTCTTTAGATCTTGTGCAATAGTATCAATAATGTATTTAGTTTCTTGGATAAGATAATGTTCTATAAAATTAAAAATTCAGAATTGTATATTTGAGAATTGAGATGTTACAGCTGGCTTTTTGGCAGAAAGGGACTAGGGTTTTTGTAACAGCTCAACAATATAATCTTCATAAAATTAAGGGATTTCATAACTGTTTATTTGCTTGAGCTATTTCTAAAACACTAGAACTTTATCTGCAAGGCAAAAGCAGATGTGAAAATGATAGCCTATAGTATATTCAAAAATGTCAAACCCTATTCAGTCTCCAAAAGTTGTTGTATACGCACAAAGCATAGGAAGCACGAAGTCAGGAACCATTTCCATATGAGCTAATGAGGTTTCATTTTGCCCTCTTTTTAACTGCCAAGGGGAGAGCTAGAAGTTGTCCACTGGTGAGACAACTGAAAGCTTTTGGCATGAAGACAGGTAAGACAAGCTCTTCTCAGGAGCCTGGTAGTGCCAGAAGAGAGTGAAAGGGAGATGAGAGGTGACAAATTATGCTTGGTCCTGACCTAGTGCAAAATCTTCAATGTTTATGTTTCTGTGATACACGTGCTGGTCTGTGAAATAGCTCAGAAAATTGCATTGAAAACAAGGGAGCAATTGTTATTTAGCTTACCTACTACATCATCTCGCAGGGATGGGGTGAAGAGAACAATTAACTGGGAAAGGGTGATCTTAAAATCATTCCCCTATACTATTCTTCCTCCCTTTGGGAGCTCTCCAATTTGAAATCTTGTGCAATCAAGATTTGGTGTTGATGTTTACCCGGATTTGATGAGATTATCAAGGCACACCTGGATACATAACAGAGTGTGTTCTTTCTCCCAGTTTTATGTTTCATTAAGTCCAAAGGAACTCACAGCTAAGTTGGACAGCAGCTGGATCTGCCTCTATGGTTTTTTAGTTCTCTGTTGGATTTAAGAGCTCTGTTCTTCTTTCCTTTCTCTTCCCAGCACTAGGGCTCGCTTGTTGAGTCTTACCCTTATTCCACTTCCAGCTCTGTGATTTAATCATTCTGAACTGACTCCTTGCTTCATGCAGAGCTGGGCTGGCCTCAGTGGCACTTGGCTGTGCCTGGCAGATGATCAATATTTTTGATCAGATGCTGCTTGGAGCTGGAACGATCCCCCTGGGTACTGCTGTGCTCTCTCTAGTGGCAGGAATTCCCTCTAAGCCAGGCTCGGGTGCTGTGCACACCACCGGAGCCACTTCCCCAGGTTCTCAGCAGATGACAGAGACACAAACACACTCAGTGCATGCCCCTGCTGGCCGTACCCTGGCAGCAGGGCAGCCCAGGAGCAGACCCTGGGCTGGGCAGTGGGAATCAAGCCCAGGGCACCTCCTTGAGAAGCTTCATCTGCAGGCACAGATACCTCTGAAGTTCTGCAGAGACTCATAACGTGGCTCCTGGCTGCAGCCCAGACAGAGCAGCCACCAAAAGCTTGATGGGTTTTGGCTGCTCCTGAACCCATGGGTCAGCTGAAGTGATCAGAAAATGCTTGAGTGACCAAGAAGTCTTCTAGAAACGTGTATGTAGGAAAGAATGCTAAATATTTCAGATATGAGTTTTATCTAGCTCCAGGAAACAGTCGGTTTGGGAATACTCTTTTGCTTACTTTTGTTGTTTCAGTTTTTATTCCCAAGAGCTACCAGAGGCAGTTAAAGCAGGAATTATTTTCAAATGTGAATCACCGCTTACCATATGGCTTGAAGTTGGAAATAAGTTTTAATCATATTCTCATGCAAAAACACTAATTCAGAAAATTCAGAATTTTTTTGTCTTGTATAGAATATAGCTCTTAACCCAAACTAGAGATTACAGAACAACAACGCACGCAAAACACTGACTTTTTCTTGTCTTACATTTAAGCTCCTGTTTCTGAAAACTTGAATTCTTCGGGAAATAATCTTCAATAATATAAGTACATGTTGTTCAATCACATGTTTCATTGAGTCAAAAGAAAGTTTGGGGAATATTTCATTAGTCTTGCAGGTTGTCTTAGTTAAGACTAAAGAAACTTACGATCTTGTAAATGAAGGAAAATGTTTCCACAGTTCACTTTCTATGTTACACAAACATGCAGAATATATATTTGGAAAGCATTGTCTATTTTAACACTTTTTTTACCCTCAGGACGCTTTAGCCATGGTCCAGATGAATATGGACCAGGTGGTGAGTACAGGCATGTAGGGCTACCTCTATTACCTGTGATCTGTGCCCGCTGTGGACACTGCTGTGAAGAGCACATCAAAGCTCAGGCTCCCTGCAGAGCCTGTGCAGCTGTTCCATGCCCTGCTAGGAGGGAATGGGCTGCATGTTTGTAAGTGAACTGCTAGAAGACATCATGTAAGACAATGTGGAATATGTAACAGAAAATTTTATGCAGCCCATGCAGAGAAAAAGCTGGCAAGAGCTCAGGTGTTGCCATAGCCCATGCTCTGGGGCTTGTCTGGCCTGTGGCATGAGGACCTCTGGGAGTAAACCATGGAGTAAATGATCAAACTTCTGTGACTAGATTTAAATTATCTCAGCGATCCTGTAATGCTACCTAATTCTAACAAAAGATAGTATCAGTAAAGATTAAAATGACACTTAATAGAAAACATCAAGAGATTGAAAAGACTCTCAAGCAAATTTGCTTAAGCATTTGAACAAATATGGGAGGAAATTCAATACAATGTTCATTTTCTTTTTTGGTTCCCAGAATGAGAGGCAAATCTTACGGACCTGCAGGTCCATTGAGTTTATAATCACAGAATAAATTGTGTTTAGCTTATTTGGAAAAAGAGAGATGGTTTTAAAAAGAATCATATAGACAAGATAATCTAATAATCCAATGCTTACTGATATAATTCTCTGAATTGGTTTTTTAACTTTTTTTTTTTTCCTAGAACATACTTCAGTCCTTAGATTAAATAGCCAGGATAATTTGATTGCAAAACAGAATTACAGACCTCTGAAGCAAAATCCATGTGGAGTTTTCTATTAAAAGGAAAACAAGTTCTCAACATTGCAGTCTGACATATCCCAGCCTTAAAAGTGTTCAACTGCTGTCATTGAAAGCACATCAATAGAAAACAGATACACCACTGTTATGTGAAGGGCTATAGGTTTTGGTAAGGCACATGCTTTACTCTACCTCCCTTTATGCCAGCACCAGTTTTACAACTTTGCCAGCTGGCTCCTTTCACTTTTCATATTAGCGGTTATTCATTAGAATCTTAAATTTATCTGATGGTTTGGGTTGGAGGGGATATTAAAGATCATCTTTTTTCAGCCTCTCTGCCACAGGCAGGGGCATCTTCTACTATACCAGGCTGCTCAGAGCCCCATCCAGTCTGGCCTTAAACACTTCCAGGGATGGGGCATCCACAGCTTCTCTGGGAACTCTGGAAGGTGATATTAATAGCTCATGGCTTAGTGAGTGGTTCATGCTTTACTGTCCTTATGTGACTACCTAAATAAAAGCAGTGACAACTGAAGAAACTTCATAACTTTTAATTCAAAATTCTCATGTTGAAGAAGTCAAGTGAGAGAGAAGAAAGAGAGGAAAGAAAATAGAAGAAATGTTCCTCTGAAAGTTCAGTTTTGCCTGGGCTGTTGATGCAGTTTTGTTATACTCTTCTACACTAAGACATTGATCTGTGCTAGTCTTCATGTACAGTTTTAGTCTTCTGTTTAAAATCTAGAGGACTTAGAGGATATTTTTCATGATGAAGTGGTGTATGAAGCATTAAATGGCTTGTGCAGGAAAATATATGCTTCCTCATATGAAGCTCACATACACATTCAAAGTGCCAGACATATGTCAGTGAAGAAGATGTAGCACAATGTTATTTTTTTCCCTTGGTATTGAACTGCTGAGCTTACTTTTTGCTTTGATACATTCCCACAGTTTTACAGAGCTATGGCTGAAACTTAGAGGAAATAGTGTCTGGAGGTGGCAGAGTTCCCCACCACTGTTCCAAGGCTGAAGTCAGAAACCAATAATTACTAGGTAAAGATGACTTGATTCAAAACGTCCACCTACACTTACATGTTTTCTAAGGTCCACCCTATTTTTATAACTTCTCCCACATGGAAGTTGCCTATGTCCATTTCCTTTTTCTAAGAATGAAAAATTGCGTGTCTGGGGCTCTGTTTTCATCTGGGAGGAGATGGACCAAATGCATTTCCCATCCATGTGGGAGATGTTTTACCATGCGTAACTGCAGGGATAAGCAGTGGTCTGTCAGATCTGTTCGGCACAAGGAGAGAGAGAGAATGGCAGTGAAACTGTGCTATATCTTTTGCAAAAGGAGAAGCCTTCGGAATCTGTGTTTTTTGACAGCAGAGACTCCTGTGAATACGGAGGGAAAACACTGAGTTGCTGTGCTGAAAAGCTCTCTGTCAGTACAACATAAGTCAAGTGTTTTCTCTACAACTGGGCATCTACACCCATGCTTATTTTGAAAAGTTTTGTGATGATTCCTTTCATGTATGAAAATATTTTTTATATATGAAATGGGGCTAAATTTTTTTTCAGTATCTCCTGTAACATCGTCTAATTCATCCTCCATTCTCAGACCTGAGTTTTTCAGATCTGTTTTTAGGATGACCAAAAGTTGCACTACTAAGTTTTCCTAGGATTCCTCAGAAAACCCTGCACACAATAATAATGATTAACAGATTTGCACGTGCCTAATAATTTTGCAGTAATGAGATTGCTCCTTCAAGAGAGTAGAAGAAAACTTGCACTGAGTTTTCCATTGCAAGCTTCTTTCTGGCTCACTACTAGTAAGGGACCTTCAATGTCAGACTGCAAATCTCCCCAATAAATAGGTGACCTGAGGTAATGATTATCTCCTGAAAACTCTATCAACACTGTCTTTCCGTAGTTTCCTAATTTTCTTCAGATGCTCAAAAAATTTCATTCTAAGGTCAAGTACAGTCACATTTTGAGCAAGTTTCAGTACTAAAGTTTCTCTCTGTAAGAAAGTCCAAGGAGGAAAGTCTTCATTGACCTCAGTGATCATTCTCTTTCATTGCAGGCAGGATGAGTTCACCTTTTTCTGAAAATTACTTGCCTGCCCAGCTTTTGTTAGAGTCAGAACTACCAACCTTGGCAAACCCAGCACAGGAGGACCTGGCATGTTCCTGGAGTCAGGCTGCACGAGGTCTCCATGAGCAGTCAGGTATATTCAAGACGTATCAACCTCTGGTTTGCATCCATCACTGATGCTTATTTGTGCTCTGGCTGTTTGTCCAGGACTTGGGCATTATGACAGCTGGGACTAGCAGGTACCCAGAAAAGAGAACCATTTCCTGGAGCTTTAGAGGGGGCCTTGCAGCTGCAGGAGAGGGATAATTGTTGAATTTGTCTCTACTTCAGATTTTTAAAAATTTTTTAATTTTTTTTTTTTACTTCTCTTCTGGAAGAAGCAAACCTTGATTTTAAAGTTTCATCAGTAATATTAAATATTGCCCTTCTATCTATTTGGTTTCCACACAGTGCTCTCTGCTGTTGTAATAATCCTATCTCATCACAGCATCAAATTTCTCTTCCTCCCATATAATTATATCAACTTTCTCAATAATATTGCATATATTTTTATAAACCCTGAAGGCAGTGTTAGAAACAGTCTAAACTTGACTAGGAGGAGACAGAAATTCTAAGCAATATCATACACTGGCAGGAAAGAAGCTCTAGAGAATAAAAAATATTGCTGAAATACAAAAGTGGTCTATAGGGAGTAGTTTTTATCCGCATGTGGGGAAAGTATCATAAAGAAAAAACCTTTCCTAAAAATCTTTAATACATCTTGAGCATTACAGCACTCTGAAATTTACCTTTTCTAGAATGCCATAAAGCTTTTTATAAGACAGATAAATCTAATTCTGCTAACCTCTGCCTGATTCCCGGTTCAGTGCGTGGGAACAGATGTCAAGATAAACTCATGCATCTTTGCCTTGCATTGCATCTCATTGAGGTGGAAGACCTCAGTGTGGCGTGCCTCAGAGTACCAGGAGGCCAGTGTTGGAGCAGAATTTCAGTGATGCAGAGGCCATACTCTCCCTCTGCACCTAAAAAAGGGCTAAACACTTACAAAAACATGTGCAGGGTTGGAGAGTTTTAAATTAAATCACAGTGCAGAGTGTTTCTGTCTCTGGGCATGAAAGCAGCAAGAACATTATGATGTCCTCTTAGATAAGAAGTGCTTTTTCTCTTTAAGTGACATTATGCATTAGCTGGTCCTTTCAAGGATAGGATTTTTAGTAGGATTTTAAGTAGCTGTCGAACACAAACAGCTTGCCTGGAGTGAGACCTGGGTTACACAATCATACTGCACAGCACTTCCTTGCAGCTTTTCAAAGGAGAAATTTTGAACCAAGTGGTAGCAAATGCTGTAACAAAGGATTAAAGGGAATTATCTACTCTCAAGCCAAGGATGAAAGTCTGAAAAAACAGGCAGTGTTAAAAAAAAGAGTAGATGGCTAAACATGCAGTTTCACACAGCTCTTCTGACCACTGGTCAAAGAACGAGAAGCTGAATCAAAATGTGCCATGAGAAATAATATTGGCCTTTCTACGTACCACTTTCTATTCTCTGGACATTTGAAAGAAAATTATATTTCATATTGCAAATTATCCATGATATGCAGATAAATGCCTTTATGTTATTAGCACTATTTGCAGTAGCCTTAGTGAAAATTCATCTCTTTCTCTATTTCCCAGGTGGCAGGTTCTGAGAGGATTAGGAAAGAGAAAGGCGGCAAACACAGTTATAAAAGAGAAAAAGGTAATGAAAAAGCCACGGTCTCTTCTCTCAGACTTACTTGTTGTGTTAAAGTGTGTCTAAAGGTTAGATTAAATAATCTCTTTCACCTATCAGGAAATTTTTTATAAACCCCTGAAAGCTAAGTTTAGAGAACTACAACAGTAGCATTTTTGCCATACTAAGAAAAAACAAAGCATCTGTTTCTGTGGCAGTGTGCTGGTGGAACCAGGTTCAGGCCTGAAAAGTCAAAAAATGACAGAAAAATATAATTAGAACTTTGAGTAATGGACATTTCTCAAGTTTTCAATGCTTGAAATATTTTACCAGGGGGCATCACTTTCTCAGAATTCAGGATTCAAAATTAGAGACAGCTAAGATGTAAAGTATCACAAAGCCAGCTTCCTAACTCTATTCCTATTTTAACACAGTAATCTTACCAATTCAAATCATGGTGTACAACTGTGACTGCTATGGCACTTTAAAAATACTTATACACAGAAAATCTGAAGATCCTTACTTGCCCAATGATCTCTGATGACTCAGTGAAAAACCTCTACTCAAAACCAAACCAAAAACTAAACAAACAAACAACAAGTAAAATAAAAAAAAAAGTTTGACCAATGTGAGCACTTTTATCAGTCCATTGTTTGCTTGAGTCATTCTTGTCTGCATGAAATTTCAAACTATTAAAATCTCATGAACAGATGCTCGTAACACAGGGAGCTAACTTTGTCTAGGAACAGTTTAGAAAACTGTGCTCCAAAGTTATATATATTTATACCTTTCTTTTGGGAGAACACTAATATGATTCATTGGAGTACCTTGAATGATGAGTCATCAGAACACAATGACAGAAGAATTATGTTTCAAAGAAAGCACGAATGTTAAGCTCTGACAATTTTAAAGAAATAATAGTATGGTAAGAATGATATGTGTTACATGTGCAAGCAGTTACTTTCCTGAAGTCTGATTTAGGATCAAGTTTTGCTATTTCCTGCACTGAATATCACCACACTTAATGAGACTGCTTGCAGAGTTGCTTTCTATTGGAGTCTATAAACCAGGGTTTTTCAAATATATTTCTCCATAGGCCATGATCAGTGTTATCTTTAATTATTTCATGGTGTTTGGAGATAGCATAGTGATAAAATCCCAATATTGCATTAGTTAATAATAATTCAAATGGAAATTCATTGCTTCCTATTGCCTTAATTTCTTTTCCATGGCCATGACTTTCTCAGATGAAAAATGTGAAAGTAGAGAGGTAATAAGGTCCTAAGCATGCAAACTAGGGAGAGGAGCAAAGAGAACAGGAAGAGAACACTCCTGTGTGTTGAATAAGGTTTGCACTCGAGGTTAATTTTGAACCTTTGAATTCCATGGAAGTGGAAGATTAAATTCTCCATTTTCAGGATGTAGACCCTACCCCAGCTTTTAAGTGTATCCCCATCCCCCGTATGGTCAGAAGTACATATTTCTCCCACCCTCTTCTATTCTGGCCACAAGCTTGGTCAGAGCTTCATAAGCTCTGAAGATGCATCTTCAGAAAAAAGAAAACATGAAATCAAAATATGCTGTTTCCCCAGACACATTGGTCGAGTTGCAATGACACGGGAGGCTTTGGTGACTGGAGTTTTGGTAGAAGGGAAATTAGGTGTACCAAACCAAAATGAGGTTTTCCCATACTTCTTTTCTGCTACTCTTTCCTCACAGAAAGGGGAAAATGTCAGAGTATGGATGGGAGATTCAGGTTGTTAGGGTTAGGACTGACAGATGAGGGGAAGGTGAAGCCTGAGCTACATTCACAGTTTGTTTCTGACAAAGCAGACTCATTACTAAGGTAGGCACTAAGATCCTAGACCCAGAAAAGCCTAGGCTGGTCGAGGAGAGGTTGCAGTGGCTGCAACGTGCACAGCAGTAGCCCAGAGTCCTGGCCTCAGCATAGAACAGCAGTAGGCATCTGCAGAAAGAGGTTAAGCTCCTAGTGATATTCCCCTGCAATATTGCCTCACAGACCTTTGTGATTTGTGTCTCTCTGTAACAGAGTGTGGCACAGAGCTCAGAGCAACCATTTAACTGCACACTCCTGCGACTGGTTTTGTAGCTTGCCCTGAGATCACAGCAGTCACAGCTGCACAACAAATGGCCTGGAATTGAAATGCTCTGAAGCTGCTGGGGATATTTCCTGCAACAATCTGAAGACCAGAATGAACAAATTTTCAGTGTGTAAAAGGAGAACAGGAGAAGAGGGAGAATATCAATCCCCAAACAATTGTCCCTGGAATTTGTTAGATAAAATACTCAACTCGCCCTAGGAAGCAAGACATGATTTGTTCTCCAGAAAACTGTGAAATCCTGAAGGAAGACCCCTTCCAGTCCCCATGTCTGGTCAGTGGGTTAATCACAAACAAGAGACAGAACTCAAAGTCTTACTTTCCTAGTACCAGTGAGTGGCCCACACTGTGGTCTATCCCCGCTGCTTCAAAGGAGGGCAAGTGAATAAAACTCAAGAGCTTTGTTATTCCTCAGGAGTGCAAAAAAGCCTTCCTAAGCTTGCAGCTGAGCAGCAGAGCACTGAAGCATGGAATTAATTATATACAGTAATTATTTGTTTTGATAGTGCAACAAAGACCTGATAGCAAAGGCTTTATTCAGTCAGTTGAACTATTCAAAAGGTGTTACTGCATTCACCAAGCTCTATCTTGAAACAAAAAAACCCCAAATTCACTCATGCTTGTCACATACTCATGTGATGCTGCAGAAAAACTGTCCTTTAATTGAAATAAAATCTTTCCATAAAACTGTTTCCCTGGAATGTGTTTAGAGACCTCTCTTCATTCTAGGTTGCTAAGTTGGCTTTGCAAATGGCAGATATCTGCACAGCCAAGCATCCTACCAACCCTTTGTCTTTGTGTTTGTTTGAAGTCATGTTTTCTGAGCACAGATGTCCCTCACAACCTGCCTTCTGTCCCAAAGAAACAGAAAGCCAGCCAGTTTCTTTGACTCTCTGTTTCTTTTCAGTCCTACTTTCACCTGTGGGTAGTGCTTCTATAGCAGAACAGGAATGGCTGATGCCCTTTTTATGTAAAAGCTGCAGGACAAGGGAAAATGCACTCCACAAGTGAAAGAGACTCTTTACAGCACCTTGTAGAGACAGGACAAGGGGGAATGGCTCCAAACTGACAGAGGTTTGGATTAGATATTAGGGAGAAATTCTTCACTGTGAGGGTGGTGAGGCACTGGAGCAGGTTGCCAAGAGAAGTTGTGGATGCCCCATGCCTCGAAGTGCTCAAGGCCAGGTTGGATGGTCTAGTGGAACCTGGTCTAGTGGAAGGCATCCCTGTCCTTGGAAGAGGGATTAGAACTAGATGATCTTTAAGGTCTCTTCCAACCCAAGCCATTCTACGATTCTATGATACTGTACAGATTAACCTGCTATAGTTCCAAGACTTACACTGAGCATAGGAAGAGCTGAGGTTTTCTGCTGGTCTTTTCCATAAGCATTTAATCATTCGGTCTCTTCCAACCCAGTTTTGGATTTTTTTTTTCAGAAAACCAGCACCTATAAAAAGGCAAGTAACTAAAAGTAATCATGTTTGTGTTGCTCATATTTCAGAAGAAAAAGAATCCATTTTTAAAAAGTTTGAATTGAAAGCAAAATATGGAAAAGGTGAGATCTTGATTACATCAGTACAAATCTATTCCAGCTGTAATAGTGACAGTTCATTGAAGAGTTATGTTCTGCTGACCCCATATTTCACAGTGTGTTCTGTTCTGGCCTGTCTCTCTCTCCTGACATATTCTACCTTTCCATCCCTCACATTCTGGTCTCTTCCTTGTCCCACTGCCCATTTCCCTATGCTTTCCTGACTGCAGCTTCTAAGAAAGCTAACGAATTTTAACTGAAAGCCTGTAGCACTGTTGCCTTAGTATAGAAGGTTACTCTTAAATACGTCCAAGGAAGAAGAGTCTATAATATCCTAAGGTAATTCATACCAGGATTTTTCCACCACAGTTCCATGGTGTCACACTCAGTGTTCTTTTTTTCTGAAATTCAGAAAACTTTTTTTCTGTCAGTTGTCAAGAATTTTGGGGGCCAATACTGTTAAACAGTGTGTGCAACACCTTTACACAGTGCATACAATCAAGCACAGTCAGATAAGTATATTTCAGCATGTGTTCACTAGGTCCAATGAACTCCTCTGTTGTATGACCACTTTCACAAAAGCATCTGCTATCAAGCAAATCACCCTCCATTCATTTCCTAGCTGGAATAAAGGTAAATTGGCCCATGTCACCAGAAAAAAAACCAACCCAGTCTGCTCCCACAAGATTTCACAGACCTCTGTGTTTGCTTGCAATCCACTGTTTTAATTCCCTCTTGATGTCAAAATACTTGAAATCAATTATTACCACCAGGTACTATCCTTTAGTAGTACATAAGTGTTAAGGAAGATATTCTTATAGGCAGAACTGCTTTTTCTGGTTTTTTTTTTTTCACCTTTTTGTTCTCTAACAGCCACTTATGTCATGTGCTCAGCTGCATGCCATGGCATGAAATTTTCATGGAAGTTTCCAAAAGAATAAAGGAAGATCCTCCTATAAACCTATTGACACATCATAGCCTGTAGATAATTTTATGTTTTGTTTAGGGATGAGGAAGGAATTGTTGGTTTTATTTAGCCATGGTGATTAGTCAGCAAGTATCTCTAATGTCACAATGCAAACACCTAAGTGGAACAGAAATGTCTATTCTGATTAAAGTATGAATACTCAGATGTAGTATTTTCACCATTAAATGCAACATGTGTTTAACAATTTCCCAGAAAAGCAAAACCAATGGGGTAAGTGATTTTTGTGCTGAGAGGCTTTTCCTGGAGCTTAGTAGTAGCTTAGCAGTATTCTAGTGAAGGTTCGCCTTAGCAGAGACACCAAATGCAAGAGTGACTTTCACTCCTCTGTAATGAGAAGGTAAAGCAAAATCAGGGCTGAAAGGTGAATTGTTCTCCTATAAGAATTTTAATGTTAACATGAACACATCGTGTTGTGTGTATTAACATGCACACAAGAAAATCTTACTGCTTCATAATCAGGAATGAATTTGTACAAGAGTTTGTGGCAGCAAAGAAACTTCTCATCACAGTAGGTGAAGAGCAAAGTGGCAAGCATCATAACTGGATGCTTTTGATTTGAATCCTGTTCTTACATAACTTCTGATCATACAATCAGATCTGTTATAAAGTAGCACTCAAGAACATGGGAATTGTTTAGGAGTCAAAAGCTTAGCTCAGGAAAACATGGGACTAGCAATTAAATGCTTTTCCTGATAATTCAAAATTTCTTACTCTGTAATGAGCTTCTCCATCTAGTTAATGTATTAGTAAGTGCATTATGTATTTCCATATTTATTCTAGTCAATACATTAATCCATTTATCCAATTTAAGGTCTCCTGTATGTAGTGGGTTTGTCTTTCTAGTGATGCCTGAAGTGGCCACCTAAAAACAGAGACTAGACAGGAATAAGGGAAAAAAGGTAGGTATTTATTTGAAGGGCCTTCAAAGGTACACCCTGGGGAGTCCAGAGGCTACTGCCAAGATAGACCCCGGGATGGACGATGAGTCACAAGTTCTTCACACTTTTGTAAGTTTTTTATAAGTTTGGTCCATTTGCATATCAGGATTAATTCTCCAAATCAACCCCAGTTAATGATGTAATTTCCCCAGGCTTACCCCTTTCTAAAGATGCTGGTTTACACATTTTGGGGCCTAGGACAATCTGGGTGTCCTTGGACAGTAAGGTTGGGCAGGCTTTGTTATGTCTACCTAGCATGAGAGAACAGCAGCTCACAGGCTACAGGACACTTCAGAGTTACACACTAGGCAGTACAGGATTTGAAATATATGAAAGTTAAAACCTAAGGCATCAGTAGTTGTGGCCCTACAAGAAATTTCACAGAGCTCCACTCTGCCTTTGTACTTTGCACAGCGGTTTTATCCAGAATCTCCAAAAATTTTTGTCAGAGAAAGATGTATAGGAAGCACCATCAGGCTGGAGGTTATCTTTCAGCTGCAGTCAGAATTGAACTAATTTCTGCTGTGGCTATAAATATCCCTGAAAAGCATATTTTCACTGGAGTATTAATTGTCTGGAAAAGGACAAGGGTTATGCAGTTGGACTGTTTGCTCCAGTGGGAATACAACAGCTTAACAGCAATATAACAGGCAAATTTAGTTTTCCTATTGCATTCAAATATTTTTTCCTTCCACGTATTTAATCTAACTTCTTTATCAGCTCAGACTCTTTGCTACACAGTTGTTCAAATAAATCTCCAACTCTACAGTAAAAACTGACTCTTTACAGTGGTTCTTTATGTTGGATCTTTACCTGAGCTTAGCATTTGTCAGCAAATACAAAGAAAATGTGCATTCATATATAAATTCTTCCCATCATCTCTCTACATGGAAATCCTGTCTGCTGATGAGCAAAGGTTCCTGCAACCAGGCTCAGTCCATGCCAGGGGTGATGGTTTCTGCTCCCATCAGAGGTTGGGGAGCACAGTCCCAATGTTCTCCCACACTTCTGACAACAGGACAGCAGCTTTCTAGTGTCACTAAGTCAGGCTCTCAGCCAGGAGAGGCTCGTACACACCCTGGTGTACTGCACATCATCTGCCAGCTTTTCATCTCTTCAGTTGAAGCATTTCCTTGGAAAATTATTTTTTTGTAATTGAATTATGGTTTACACTCCATTTTATTTCTGTGTGTGTCTACAGAAATAGTGCTGCAATTGAATTTTCGTGTTTTAGTATGCATGTCTATGTAGACCTAACCTGGTGAAAGTACACCAAATTCAAAACTGTAAAGAAATTGAATAGTCAAATACAGCAATTACTTCAGAAGTAGAAATTGCAGCACTGAGTAACGACCTTGCAAGTTACATCTGTGTTCAGCACTATGTGTTTGGGACCATGAGCCAAAGAGCAAAGATCGTAGCGCAGACAATGAATTTTTTTTCAAAGTGTAGGAGAAAATCTCTGCAAGACACTTGTGACCTTTTTATTTACTGACAGCTTTTATTTAAATTTGTCAAGAGCAAAGGTGAATATTTACTGAATCCAGATGAAACCAGATATAAACTACCTTCCAGGGAAGCTTGTCCACTGCCTCTTTCAAATTTAACAAATAGAGAATGATTCTCCATCAGGCTCTTGTTCTCAAAGTATCTTTTCCCAAATTACAACCAACTCATCTCTATGCTTGTTTTAAAAGTACATGTATTTGAAATACTATATTTTCCACATTTTCAAACCCCAGTTATTGTTTAAAACATCGAAAATATCTTTCATTACTGAGCATATCACATATGTTTCAGTTCAATTTTCAAATTTCAGAGTTGATGTCTGCAACCTCAGCACTCAGAGGGCTTTTGAGGTCTGTTGATTTCATTTATTCAAATTAATGGGACCCCTGAAATATTGGGAAATGTATGGAAGTGTGGAATGGAAAAGCAAGGGCAACACAGTAAGGAAAATACTGGATATGTTGATACATTTTAATCCTAGATACTAGCCCATTAGTTTGTGCTGCTGAAGTATCAAATTATGTAGCTGAAAATCTTAGCAAACTCCCCATACTTTCTCAAAAAATAAATTTAAGTGATTTTTTATAGCAACACTTTAGTCTCAAGGGATAGGTTCCTTTGAAAAATAGAAACTATTTAGCAGACAAATGGTCACAGCTTGCCACCACTTGGACTTAATACGTTCAAGAGACTAATCAAATTTCTATGTAGGAACGACAGTGCTGGTATCATGTTCTTTTAAGCTGATGGATTTTGGAAGGGACTTTTCAGAAATGTGAAGATTATCTTGCTTTTTCCTTTGTTTTTCAGATCACTTTATTAAGAAAAATGAAAGTCTTGATCAACCCTTTCATATTCATGACTTATGTCTTGATAGCATTTAAAAGTAAAATTTCAGTTGCTATTTTTATTTTGAAATACATTCCCCATTAACTCATTAGAAAATATTTAATTTCTGCCTAATGAAAACACATTTGAAGGTCGAAGCACAAATAAGCCCGTTCAGGGTTGAAATCCCTCCATCACTCTCTCATCACTCCTGACAGCTTTAAGAAAGGGACAAAAGGCAAATGTTAATAATGGAGTGTCAGCCTCAATGTTTGTCACTAGTATTGAATGTCCTTGCTCTTCTGTGTACTTTTATCAGTGCCCTTACAGTCTTTTAAAACACTCTCTAGGAGAAAAACCTGTAAGAGGAAAACAGCACAATGTCAGCAAACACTGGAATTATTTTGAGTTCATTATGAGGATTCTGAGGATCTCTTCAGATGTTGAATCAAGCTCCAAAGTTGCATTCATCTGTCCTTGATGAACTCCTCCCCAGTTTTGGACTGCTGCTTGGGGGAGATGACACGAAAAAAGGACATCACCAAAGGAAAAAATCTAGGGAATTTATGTCCCATATGTTTTCCTAGAAGCCATCAGAGATACTGGATCACTGCACGTTTTCATAGGAAAGGTCCTACCAATTTTCCTGCAGGTAAGCAAAGCTGGTCCAAGAGCATTCAGTGCACTCCCACTAGTGGCTTATTTTCATTTGCTGTTTGAAATGTCACTATCAAGTTAGCAAAATAAAACATGACTAACAAGCAGTAGTGGGGATGAGTTAGTCACATCATTAGCCGCCTGGTCACGTCACTAACCTGGTCATGTCACTTAACTGGTGACCCCAACTGCGGTTGTCATCGGATCTCAGGTTCTGGCTACCAGAGGTGTCCCAGGAGTGCCAAGAGCAGAGAGAAGGTTGTCTTTCCTCTGAACCACTGCTTCAGGTCTGCTCCTTCCCTCCTCTATGATGAGCCAGTTGTCTCAGCCCGATCTCACTTCCACATCTTTCTCACTCCAGATGAAATCCATTGCCCAGAGAGGGTGGGAAGCTGAGCTGGTACATTTTGCTGCTCGATTGGATCCTCCAAGGAAATGGTCTGGCCTGGATTAGGCCTTCAGAGACTTTGGCACCTGGGATAGGGACCGAGATGACACTGTCCGTATTTCTCTATTCAGTGCCAAACTCGCAGTCAAGCAAGTTAGTCTCTTCTGATCCTGTTAGGGATAGTCCAAGAGAAAGGATGCTATTGAAAGAGGGTATCCAGACATGCCCAGAATTCCCTCCATCCTATGAGCTGTCTACAAAGCATTCATGTTACAATATAAGGAGTCTCAGATAAAAATGTTTTATGCAAAGAGAAACTGTACTCGTGGGAATGGTGGAGCTAATGGAGATGAATTTAAGTTTTAAAGTGTGACATAGAACTACCATACACTGTATCATTGTCCTACCTTGCAGTATGGTAGAGATTTAGTGGTTTTTGCTGCTACTGCCACTGCAGCTTTGATGAGCTGGGCAGGGTTGTTGTTTGTTGGTCTGTTTGTTTCATTGTGCCTACCACAGCAGACTACTTTTATTTATTTTTCGTAATGTACTTCTTCAATCTGTCTTCATAAGGTTAACAGAAATAAGTTGACCTATGAATAACACACAATAGAAGAAAGGAAAAACATTTTCCTTAAAATTCAAAACATAGCAGTTTGTTTCTTAACCTGCAGCAGACTTTTGAAGTGTGAGATGATCAGTGCAGTCTATGGTACGTTACAGTCTAATACCACCAAAAACAATGTGTGGTGAAATGAACCTGTGAGAGAAGAACAAGTGCACAGTCGTGGAACAAGCCTGTGCAGTCTGGATGTGAATGGGCCAAAGATAAACACATGGACTCTGCTTCAAACAAGGATCAGAACATCCCATTCCATGCTCTGGCCCCATCCTGACACGTTGGTTATCTCAGGAAATTGTCTAGCACTGGGAATCCCTGGGATCCTGGGAATCCTGCAGCCGTGGGGCTCTCCCACCACAAGCAGCAGTTGTGTTTGTTGGGGGACACGGAAGGAGCTGTGGGAGCTCACACTCACGTGGGAGGGCTCACCATGGGTCTTAGCAAGCTTTGTCCTGTGAGAGCAGCATCAGTCAGTGCAGCTGAGGTTCTCATGTGAGTACTGATCTCTGTGGGAGCCTTCTTACTTCAGTGTAGTAAAACTAAAGGAAAACTGAAAAGTTGTTAAGAATGAAAGTAGAAAAAAGTCTGTCCTCGGCCCTTATTATTGGTAGAGATGAGTCCCAATCATTGCTATGATTTTGGAGTCAGAGACAGAAAGAGATGAATGGTGCCATTAGTGTTTTCAAAAGAACTTACAGTTCATGCAGCTAAATGGCTGAGTAAGAAGAATTTACTCAAAGATTTTGGTAATTTTTTACACAGGTATTTAGTCTTCTGAACCAGTAATTTAAGTACTTATCTTCAGCAATTTCTGCAAATGAAAGAGGGAAGTGGAATAAAATTGAACTGGCAGAACTTTTTATTTGGGTAGTCATTTTAAACTCCCAAGCTTCAGCCTCAAAATCTGTTTTCATTCTACTAGTGTTTTGTGATCTCAAACCTTTGCTCAAGAGGATAAATTTTTCGTCTTTCATCTTACTTTAAAATTCACACTACAGCAAACCAATTTTCACATCAGAGACATATCAACCATTCAGGCTTCATTCTCCTTCATGTTGCAATCACATGTGTTTTGAGTGGTCCTGACCTGGAGATAAATTTTTTTAACATTTGATTGTGAAGGATTGTTCTAACTTTTAATGCTGTTTATTTGTTTTTGCTTCAGCAGCACATTTATGACAGGAAATCCTTCGGTCTGTTTTCCTTCATGACTATCAAAGCAGCTACAGCCAGCACCACTGAGTGTCCATAACATACATTATCTGAATAGCCTGTGGAGGACAGCTTAGCTCATTACTTATGATTTTACTGTGATTTCTCTGCTTTAAATCTCTTTCTTATTTTATATGCTAGTACTTTGTTTGTAAAAATAACGGCTGTTAAAAATACCTTAAAAAATTCAAACACTTAATTTATTTCAAAGTCCTAAAGTAATTTTAAAAATATTAAAAATCAGAGGCTTTTCATTATGTGACTTCTTGGAAGTCACTTGAAATCATGGTAGATGACTAATGACTCCAACAAACTCCTGATAATGTCATACCTCTAGAGCAAAATTGATGGTAATGGTATAGGCAAGCACCAGAATTCTGAGAGGACCTTGTAAAACTTGCACTGATTACCGTGTAAGTGTCTATCAGCCTGTCAAAACTCAGGAACCAAGAAAGTTTGTAAAACCACAACTGAGTAAAAACAGAGGGGGAAAAAAGGTGAAAACTCTGACAGAGCTAGAGATAGCACTGAGATATCTCTGGGTATGAATAGTTTATTTTTTGCAGGCGTAGGGTTTTTGAACAACATAGTTTAGAGATTCACCATCGCTTTGCTGCCATGGAAACATCAAGAGATTAGTGTTCAAAGAAAGTCATCATCAAAACAATACTGTTCAGCAGATTTCACCTCAGAAAAATGTTGATTATATATGCACAGTAAATATAAACAGCTTGGGAGAGAGGTATATATCACACTTTTATTGGATACAGAATAGGTTTCTGTCTCAAAGTCCTGACTCCTGAAACTCAGAAGAGCAAGATTTGGATCAGTATGGGAAGAAGTCTTCTATTTAGTTGGTTTATTTTATTCAGTAAGTTTATTCACCAGAAAGTATATTTTTGGACGATCAGAAGTATTCGTGAGCATTTAAGAAATTCCCAAACAATGTTAAAAAAATGTGCTACGGAGAGGGAGCAAAGTAGTGTCAGAGAAGTTAGTACATTTCTTTTCTGACACAAATATTTTGAGATTTCATTTTAAAGTTTTCATTGCATAAGTCAGTATTTTAAAATAATGTGTTAGGTCTATGAGAGCTAAAAACTTACAAATAAATATTTGATTTGGTCTTTTAAAATTGGGATTTTTATTTCAAATTTTTGCAGAGAAGTCTCTATGATTTTTATTTTAGATTAGTTAACCACTGGCTCTCTTTTCTGTAATTCTAATAACTAAGTTAAAATCTGGTAACGTCAGAACCACATGTGCCTGGAAATGTAAGCACTGGAGAGCTTTTAATTTTCCTATTTGCCCTTACTGCATTGTACAGAAGTGATTTCTTCATAATCTCAACAAAATTAATAAATTGTTTTTCAATAACCGATAGACAGGTTTATTCTTTCTGAGGGTTGTACTCATGGGCATTTTACTGAGGCTTAGAAGATACAGATAGTATTTCAAAGAGTTCTGAAGTGTGTTAAGAATGCTTTCTTTCTGACTGTTCAGCACACAGTTACATCAGAGTTACTTTCTTGATTTCAGCTGTCATAAATGAATCAGCCAAATGATTATGGGATGGTACAACTATAACATAGAATGAGATAATAAACCCATTTGGGCTATCTACATATCATTCAGCAAAATATCAAGAAATTGCCCAAAATATATTTTTGAATGACATTCCCTGTCATTACCCTGTACATCATTTCTGCAGAGTAAATACAAACTGTCTCAAATGGACTTTATTACTATTTTTCATGACAAGCAATACTATGTGTGACATTACTATAAATTAAGTTTAACATGGAGTATGTGCTGTTCAACCTTAAATACCACAAAATTAATTTACAAATATATCTTATATTAATTTAAAATATTAGAAATAGCCCTTCAAACAGGGTAATTATGTCTATAGAGAAGTTTGTGTAGAGGAGATCATATACCTCAAAACCTAACATTATGCAAAATTGCATTAAAATAATAGTTATAATGCAACTAGATAAAAGATAGATAAAACCCATTTTTATAAGAACTAGATAAAAA
This sequence comes from Pachycephala philippinensis, assembly GCA_013397055.1. Taxonomy (NCBI): domain Eukaryota; kingdom Metazoa; phylum Chordata; class Aves; order Passeriformes; genus Pachycephala; species Pachycephala philippinensis. The sequence continues at coordinate 1,143,908 of VWZT01009485.1, read as the reverse complement.
CAATTTTTGATGATTTGAAACATTTCCATTAAACATTTTCAATTCCCTTTACCTCCAAAACAGCTGACTTAGTAAAATTACTCGACAGCATTTTTAGATGTATTTCTAGCCCAGAGTTATTCAACTATCCACATTTCTGGATATTGAATAGAGGCAAAGCCTAGTAAGCCTTCTCCCACTTGTTTGCCACTAATAATGTGGGAGGAATAGTTATGACTTTCCCATCTGGAGAGCAGATACAAAAGGCTACTGCACTGTAAATCATCTCTATGGGATTATAATGAAATGGACATTTGTTCAGAAGAATATATCTTCACAGAACTCTTCACAACTTTCTTTTATTCACAGAGAAAACAATCTTCACCTTCCAAGAGCTGCCAGCACAACAAGCTACTGGACTACTCCTGAGTCCATACTGAAGAATATAATACATGGTGAAGATTTCATGGTTTGCGACTATGCCAAGAAGTTTTTTTTCTTTTTGTCGATTAGTTGAAACCACATCAAGTCTCAACATACTGTGGTGGGCTGAACCTGGCTGGATGCCAAGTGCCCATCAAAGCCATTTTATCACTCCCTTTCACAGCTGGACAAGGGAGAGAAAAAATAATAAAAGGCTCATGGGTTGGGATAAGGACAGGTAGAGATCACTTGGTAATTACCATCACGGGCAAAACAGACTCGACTTGGGGAAATTAATTTAATTATCAATCAAATCAGAGTAGGAAGAACAAAAATTAAAAAGTAAATCCAAAATTACCTTCTCCCTACCCCTCCTTTCTTCCCAAGCTCAACTTCATCCCCCTTTTTCTGTACCTCCTCTCCCCAGTGGCCCAGGCAGATGAGGATAGGGGGCTGCAGTCAGTTCATGGCACATTGTCTCTGCCTCTCCTCCCTACTCAGGGGGAGGACTGCTCACAATCTTGCCCTGCTCCAGTGTGGGATCCCTCCATGGACTTCTCCAACTTGAGTCCTTCCCATGGGATGCAGTTCTTCAGTGACTTCTCCAGCTTGGTTCCTTTCCTTGCAGTGCAGTCCTTCAGGAACAGACAAGGTGCAGTCCTTCAGGAACAGGCTGTTTCAGGACATTTTCCCTGTGGGATTACAAGTCCTACCAGCAAACCAGCTTCAGCATGGGCTCCTCTCTCCATGGAGCCACAGGTCCTGCCAGAAGCCTGCTCCAGCTCGGATTCTCTACAGGGTCACAGTCTCCTTTAGCCAACATCCAGTTGCTCTGGTGCGGGGTCTCCCACAGGCTGCAGGTGGTTCTCTGCATCCCCGTGGACCTCCATGGGCTGCAGGGTGACAGATGCCTCGCCATGGTCTTCACCAAGGGCTGGATTCTAGATTTTGTGAAGTGGTCAGTGCAAGCTTTGGAAGGGAAAGAAAAAATTTTGAAAATAAAAATGGATGCAATTAGCTGTGAGACTCGGCTCTTCTTCACTGGGGTCAGTTAATCTCATAAAAGATGAAATAGGAGAGAACTGTTTCTCTCCTTATTTCTACCATTTTATTTAATCATGAGGCAAGTAAATCAGTGTTATTCCATTAATACTTTGTTTCCACAGGAACAGATAGGAAAACTAAATGACTTAACTAATGATTTAAATTTAAAGCACACAGAACAACTTGCATTGGACCCCAGTGTGGTAATGTTCAGAAACAGCTTTCGTTTATGAAAACGAAATTTGTTTCTGAACAATCCAGACCATTTCATCCCAAGTAAAATTTTCTGAATAGAAGTTTAACACGTGCCTCATATTCATATCCTTAGATAAATGGAATGTTTCTTCTCAAAGATGCCCTGGGAAATTAGATCTTCCCAGAAAAGTTTAGATTATTTCCGTGTCATAACAGAACTTTGTGCCACGTTGATGTTTTTAATTTATGCTTTGAGTGATATATTTCAATATATAGCTCAACAAGAGAAACAAAATTTAAAAATGATACATTTGCCCAGCGTCATTGGGTTAATAATTCACAGAAAAGAATTTCATGAATACTACATGAGCAACATTTTTTACAAAGCATTTGGAGGATGAAACATAAAGCCTTATAGGTGAAGGTTTACTTTACAATTCTTGTATCAGGTAAAGAACTGTTAGAGCTTCAATGGGAGATTTCTCTTGAATTTTTAGCATTTCATGAGGCATGTACAAAGTAGACTGAATAACTTTATAAGGGTTGGTAATAATGGTGTCAGATGTTTATGCATGTCTGGCAGCAGGATGATGATCAGGTTTCTGCAGCCACATGAAAAATCTAAGTACTTGAGAGACTAAGTGTGGAAATTGAAATGAAGTAGGATGAATAAACAGACAAAAAACCCAGGACTAATCTTGTGCTAGAAAGTACTAGGAACTTGAGAGCACTCAGAAGGGTCTTGTATAACACAGGTCCTATAACTCAGCAATCTTGTAATTTCTCTTCTCCCAGTGAAGAATATGTAGTTTGGGAGCTACAGAGAGATTTTAAAGCAAGAGCATGGTATTTTCTTTTTGAAGAACTTTTTTTTTCTGAATAACTATTTGTTGAACATGCTAGGGAAATGTCATTATGTTGAACTCCTTATGTTAAAACATTTGAAAATGAAGACTGTCTTAATGAAAACAGAGTTTCTATTCAACTTATTACATAGCACCATAACAACTTCTTAGGAATACAGTGTGAAAACGGCATGCAAAGGAACTATCTCCCAAAGTTGTGGGGCATTTTGAAGGCAGCAGGACATAATTGTAAAAAAATCTCATGGTCTTTCTTTTTTCTCTGAAAAGAGACGAAAGTGAACTCCCTTCTTTGAGCAGCAATCAAAGTTAAGGGCAGGGCGCCTGGATTCACTTTTTAAACAAAGGGCTGTTCAGGTCTGTGAATACAATACCAGGCATATGAAACTATTTATCCTTCAAACAATACGAGGTATTAAAAGAAATAACTGTGTGGGCTGAAGGTAAAGAAAGGTGTCTGACTTATGTGTAACTTACGGATGAGAGGGCTCTCTCTGCGTCCCCTGGAGTCCCTCCTTGACAGTCACTGGCCACGTCCTGATGCATTGTCCTTTCCTACACCACAGAGCACAGCTTCACAGTGTGGACATTAAGATGTCTGGTGATATCATGAGGATGTTCATACTGTAAAGTGTATAAACACCACCTGCTTTACAATGACACAAGGTGATCCCAGGTGACTGTCAGGGCCACAAAACCACCGGTATGGTGGAATTGAAAACAAAGGAAACGGGAGAGGTTTCTATGATTTATGTAGATATTTGTCTTTACATCCATTACTCAATATATGTTTTAACAGGGAACACCTTACATATTCCGGGATGTTGCAATGTTTCACCTCTAGTTTTCCAAGGTTCTTGTTACTTCTACAAACTAAATAAAGAGAAGTTTAAAAAACCAGAATTCTGAGTGGAATAGAATCCCCTGTCCTATTGAAGAGAAAGAGAAGAAAATAAGCCAATTGGAGATAGAATTATCCTGTAGTGAGACACTATCCTTTCTCATGCACAAGCTTGACGTCCGTGTTGTGTACTTATCTCCTAACAAACTCTGTGGACCTGGGCTCACATGTGGAAGCTGGAAGGCAGAAGTGGTTCACATCCATGATTTCTGCTTCTCCTCTGGGATGATTGTTCCTGTAGGAGGTTGTTTAAAGTTAACTGACAATGGTTTTGGTTTGTTTTGCTTCACTGACTATGACCTGGACAGCTCTGGAGCTGACAGACCTTCTGTCGAGCCATGACAGTGGTAGGGTGGCAGCACCCAGAGAGGAGCTGGATAGGCAGGTTGAAAAAGCTCCGTGGCACCTGGCCCAGTTTAATCCCCACAACACTCAGTGTCAGAGACAATAGTGTCACTCAGTACTGCTTCTTCAGTTGCACAAAGTCATGTTGACTTTAGCAAAACTTTTGTGGGCAAGGCCCCTATCATATTCATCTCAGACAGGTTGAATGTGCACAGTGAAGCTTAAGGATGTTTGAAAAAACGAATATTATCACTGACAGAGACCAAAGAACAATTCAGAGCTGAAATAGTGTGCTGTCTGACAGACAGCAACTAGCTGAAAATGGAACTTCTTTGCTTCGCTTCTCTTCATTTATTCTCACAACACAGATCATACATTTTTCATGAGAAGCAAGTGCCTACGCAGATAAATGTCTGCCAAGAGTGCAATTGGGATGCAAGAACACGTTGTGAACTCGTATATGAGCAGCTTTCAGAAACTACCAACTATAATACAATATTGCAATGCTTTGGAAGTTATGTATGGACTTTCTATTGCATCCTGCATCTCTAAAGATACACCAACCTCTTGGCTCAAATGGAAAAACAGATCAAGAGCAGAGAAAGACATTCTTCATGTAATCTGACCCCTTGACTGATATGTGCAAAATTACAGCAAACTTCACTTCTTAGCGTAGTTTATTTGTATTGTATTTGCATTTCATATTTCTACAGCAGAAGACGAAGAGTAAAGCAAGTGGCTTTGAATGTCAAGGTTGAGCTGTGAAGTTTTATTCACTTCTGTGTGTCACATCAATCTTCTGCTCATTTTTTTGAAAATGTATTCCCATGTTCACATAGAAATGGCTGCAGCTTGCAGTGTAGTAGAGAGTATTCATATCACTTGGATTTGTGTATGAGATGCAAACATAGGTGACATAAATTGTCAGCCTCCATACACAGAAAACAACAAAACCTGTTCTCAACTAAAATAATATAATAAACCTACCTTAAGTTTAAAACAACGTTTATAAACATTCCATTATATCCTGACAGCTGTTTCTCAAAAGGAAGGAATAAAGCTTGTTTTCAAAATACTCCCACAATTTTGAGAGAAATTGCCAGCTTCTGCTGTGCCACTCACTGTAGACACAGACCCTTGACTGCAACTGTGGACTTAAAGAGCACAATTTTCCAGGTTTAAACACAAAGGCTATTCCCAAGATGAGTCAGTTTATTGTTGGCAAATTCAGCTGGGGAAAGAGGAAAGGAATGAGGATTAAAAATTTATTTTCTTGATTCTAGTGTTGATAAAAGTGATTGTCAGCATAATTTAGTGAAGCCTATTTGAATCTTCCCTTACGCTAAATCACCATCAGTCTTGCAAATTTTTCCTTCCGACAAGTGCTTATGTTGTCCATCAAGAAGAGCCTGAAAATCAGCCCATGCAGAAGGTCACTGAATTCAGTGGCTGGATTTCATTGCAGTAATAGGCAGGACACAAAAAAAAAATTCCCTTATCCTTCCCTAGCCTTTCAGGTTTTTCCTCTTATTATGCTTTTCCCATTATGAAGATGGTATAAATGCAGGACAGTGTGAGAACCACTTTCCCAGCCTGTTTAAGTCAGAGGGCTCAAAATTACTGATGCTTTTACACAAAGATTTAATAAAATCAGTGACAAAGAATAGAAACAAGTAATGTCATTGATAGAGACTAATAAGATTGTTGTTCTTAACTAATCATATTTTAAGATTGTTTGTGCAAGGATACATAGTCAGAGGGAAAAATAAGACAAGCCAGGATTGTTAGTTATTACAGCAGGCTGCAATAAAGTCTTCTCTTCTCCAGCCTGAACAACCCCAGCTCCTAGCCTTTCCTCAAAGGAGGAGTTTGCTAGTTCTAGCAAACTTGCTATTAGTAGGGTATCACCACAATTTTTGCTGTTGGACAAAGTTTTGTCTTCACGTTATTCTTTGATCAAAAAAGGAGCCAAAGTCCATTGCATTGGTATTTATTTGTTACTGCTCATGATTTTCTTTGTTGGAAACTTTTGTGGGAAATATAACAAATCAGCAGTCCAAGAAAATTCATGTATTCTGTGTCCAAATGATATGTACTTACTCAATGCAAAATAAAATCAAGAAAAGGAAAATAATTTCTAGACTTTAGTTTTGCTTCTTTCTGATTTGAGAGCTTCAAAATCTGCTCCTTGAAGTAATAGGAGAGAGCAACATTTTATTTTCCATCTGCCAAATGATGAGAATTATGCTACTTCTTCCAAGAAATGTTGTGTCCAAAGGAATACTCCCAGCCTCCAGGGCCCCTGTGGAATATCATGGTACATTTATTTTGGCAAGATTCAGAGAAGGTTGTAGCTTAGTGCTCCAACAGCTCTGATATATATAAGTAGGTGGGATGCAAAATAACTCCAGCCATGCCCAGTATGTGGAAGTTTTGAAGCCACAGGAGGGAATCCTGACATGTCAGAAATACACCAGGTGACCAGGGGGTCAGTAGAGACCTTTCTGCACGATAAAGTACCATGATGGCAGCTAAAAAGTGCCCTGGTAGTAGAGATACCAGCTGGGTGATCTTGTCTTGGATACAGTCACCTTTTTTTTCCCTTCATTTTTCACTTCATCTAAGTTCCTAATTTGTATATCTCCAAGTTTAAGATTATTTATGTGCATGTGTGTGTGTATGTATAGATATAGATATATATCTATATATATGCATATGTATACATAGGCACAGGCCTTGTTGATGATAGACCTTAAGCTCTGACAGAACCTGGGATGTTTTTCCCCAAAGCCTTGTTCCCTAGTAGGTGACCATGTCCCTGAGCACACTGATCCCCTAACAAGCTGAATAATGTCACCCAGGGAAGGAGGGCAGACTGATGAAGCAGGGTTATAATACAGCTGAAGACAATGCAGGAGAAATACCATTAACCTAAACTCAACCTTCATGTCCAAGCAATTCTTTGGACCATCTGTGGGTCAAGATTTCTCTCAGATCTGATTATTTCTAAAGTCTCTACTAGACCTGACTGAGCTGAAGTCATAAATTGTTCTGTGTTTCTTCAGCTAATATTGACCTGCTTTGGTCTACTTTATTTGTGTCATCTTTTGTAACCAAACCACTCTACCTGAGGTCTCTATGCTCTGGGAAGCCTTTTGTGTCTGGGCCTCAGTAATTATTTTTCTAGCACCTCTTAATGCATATTTCCTGCCAGGGCACTTTGCTGCAAGATATCTGGGGATAATTGGGTACAAAATAATACGAGTTCCATAGAAAAGTCTATGCAAAGGCAAAATACATGTGATTTAGTATTTAAATGACCAAAAATATTGACCTAATAACCACTAATGATGCAGGAAGAACAAAAAAACCACTGTGATCCACTGGAAATGTCTCTTTTTTCCACCCACTGTTTTGAGATATGCATCTTTCCACACTTCTGAGCTGTCCTTTCATTCAGGACTGACTAAACATAGTATGATTAGCTCCTTTCAGCTCAGAGGATACGAATTTAGCATCTTTTCAGAGGAAAGAATATAATAAACAACTTGGACTTTCCAATATTAGCCAGAGAGCACAGAGCATGGTTTGCAAGTGCTACCGAGATTGAAAGAGAGTGTAATTTCCAAATGCTCATTTTGGCTTTGCAATTGAAAAAGATTTTTTTGTTATGTTATTTAGTGACATGGGGCTTTTTACAGAGTTTTTTCCCAAGAACCTCTTTTGTTTTAACATACTGATTTAAAAAGACACAAGACTTCCTTCATCATATTGAAGATTTTTCTTTGTCAGAGTATTTTAAAATAAAATAAATGTGTATTATAGTCAAGATATTTCCAAATTAATGATGAAATTCTATCTTTACCCATTTTTACCTTATTTTCTTTCAAGATTTCTATAGAAAATATCAGTCACTGAGGTTTAATGACACATTTGATCTCCTCATTGATATTAAAACCAAAAATACTGTATCTCTTGTATCAGACATGGAGCTGACACTGAAGCATTTATCTTTAAACAGAGTTTTATCTGCATTGTGGTTTCTCACTTGATTACCAAATAGCAGAATTAGAGCATGAGCCTTTATTCCATTGGAAATCATTCCTATAAAAAATGTTCAAAGTAATGTGGACTTAAATAGACACTTTCTTTAAAGGATCAGATCTAAATAAAACAGAAATAATGAGGGGATACAAATGTTCTTTCTCAATGTTAACTGAGAACAGTGATAATTAACTGAGAGTAATTAATCATTGGTTAATCAAGATGAAGACTAATTGCAGGGGCTCAGGTTGGAAACACAAGCCAGTTTTATTCTCGGGGAATTTTTTTTTACTTTTTTTTTTCTTATATATACATTCTTTTCAAATGAGTTCCCAATCTGGGTCCTAATGTGTGTCTTTGACCATTTTTGGTAGAGCAGGGTGGTGCTTTTCAGGAAATGATACCTCAAGGTAGACCTTACTTTACTAATATATGTGAATCACCTTTTCCCCCATTAAATATATTCCCCTCTGGACTGGAAACCACCAGTAAAAGTATAATTGCCAGAGCTGAAGACTCTGGTTCAATCCCCCACCCCTGGGATTAGAGAGGTTAAAGGCATGACAGAATCACCTACTGTTCCCATGGAAACTTTTTTTTTGCATAGATGCTTCCAGGCATATGACAATACTGGTGAATGTTTAAAGAGCAGGATTTCAAATGTCTGTTTGAAATACTTCCCAAATCCTGTCGTTGCCTCAGGGAGAAAATTAACAATAATAAAATAGCGATATTATTATTATTAATAATAATAAAGTGCTGAGTAATGCATATTGTCTTCAGTTCAATTTATAAGTGACTTGCCATCGGTTTAACTGAATGTCTGGATTAATTTTGGGCTGGGTGCTATAATTACACCTGATCTGGAAAAGGCTAGATGGATATTTTTTTGCGAGTCGTTTTGGTTTGTTTTCTTTCACCTTTGGTATTTATTTGGAAGTCACTGAACTGATGCTTTGTATTTGTGGACTGAAGCTTGCCATATGTTATTCTGCTAGCCTTCATCAGCCTGAAACAAAGGAAAAGGGGTGGTATTTCCTCTGAAGGTGCTTGTTCCAACACGTGGCATTAGATATCCCTGCCTTGTGTCCATCCTTACCATTGTTCAGTCCTGCCTGTTATAATTTATACAGCAGTGGTCTCCTTGGGAAAGCTGGAATATGCTTCCAGGCACTGAGGCTGGAGGGAGCAGAACTTCCTCTGGCCCTGAAGCTGCATCTCTTCACCTACAGGTCAGCAGGTGACAATCCCTAAAGAGCAGACTCAGGTCTTTGCAGGAGGTATAAGAAGCATTTCTAGCCTGTTTTCTTAGAAATCCTACACAACTGGACAAAGGTCCCACACCCTTAGAAGTCAGCAGAAAAAACTTGCTCCTTGCTCATGCTTTGGTGCAGTCCTGCTGGGATGAACACCCGGTGCAGAGCTCTTCCTGCAGCTCCTCATGGTGGTGGCAGGTACAAGGGGCATTGCAACAGCAGCATTTTTTCTTGGCCTGTTGTTTACTGAATTAATCAGTTGGATCTTTAGCAGTGCTTACTTGTTAGCCTTATTAGAGTCTTCACTGATTACCTTGAATGTCTGATGTCTTCCTCAAATACCTCGAATACCGCAAATTACTTTCCTCCAAGAGTGTGAAAGACCACTTTTCTCCAGTAATGCACAAAAAAACCCCAAAATTCCCACAGTTTTTCCTCTTTTTAAAAATACCCCAAAACACAGAAAGAAAAGCAAATAAAAAATAATACTTAAAAAATTTAAATGTTCATTAAAGCAAGGACAGAACAGAAAAAAAAAAGGTGGAGATAAATCTTAGGAAACAGGGAGTTATGCAACTCTGGGGCTCCTCCAGTAAAACTTTGTCACCTGTAAACTTGCAGCTGATGTCCAAATCCTCATGATCAACCAAAAGGTGACAGAGAAGGTCTCAAAAATAAACAGTGCTAGTTCTCCCCGAAAATTTGTAGCAGCCATGAAAAATACAGAGAAAATTTTGTACTGTTCTTCCAAGAAATGAAAATATGTAGTTGGATATGTCCATTTTGTTCTCCCAGTGCTCTTCTGCATTGGTCACTGTAAGTGGCAGAGAGATGAACATTACCAGCTGAAATGCTATCTGTGAAACAGAATCTTGACCAAGCATACATACAAATGTGTCTGTTTGAAATCACTGCATTAATGCAGCCCCTGGGCAAAGGTGACAGGCAATAGAGAAACAAACATACTAATTAGTAATATTTCTATGCAGTAAACAAACACAGATAGAACAACATTATTTTTTCCAGCCCCAGAGCCATTCTCTTGCCTTCTAACAATGGTGAAATCACCTTTCTTGTGTGTCTAACTCGAAGAGAGGTAATTTATGGCAAGTAGATTAGATGTCAAGGATGTTGTTTTCCAACAGAGATCCCACAGACTGGCAGTGCCTCACAGTTTGGCATTTCTGTTTCAAGGCACCCTTGTCACCCCTGACTGCGAATAAATCCATTTGACATCTGGATGTTCTGTCACCTGCTCTGCTAGAAATGGGTGTCGAGCCAGAGAAACAAAAATTCAATAACTGACACACAGGAATGAAAGTTTTCTCTACTTTGAATTAGAATCATAATGAAGCTAAGAAGATTCAAAACAAATATTGTCATCCATATTTTATAATTTCCATAAAATACTTAATAAACTCTGACATATGCTATCTTTTGGAATCACAGTTATTTAAAAATCCTGCCTTTGAAGTCATTTTACTTTAGGAAGTGCATGGGATTTCCAATACTGTAAAAAGAGTTGATTTTACATTCAATTTTTACACAAATGTTCTTCTAACAGCTTGCCTGCATTAAGAAAAAATTTAAAAATCTGACTAAAGTAGTGAAGTTCAAGAATTTATTACCATTGAATAAAAGTTCTCCTTTTTAAACAAAGACCACCACCACTCAAAAAACCCCCCACAAAATAAAAACTTTCCCATGCTATGACTAAATTATTCCATTAAATAATTTATTCCATTAAAATAATCTTTTTGAGAAAAATGAAACCCAAGTTTCTATTTCTGAAGATTTGTTGGATTTTGTAATCCTTTTTCAAACTCTCGCTAAGTTCTGCATTAGAGCTTGGGCAGGGAGAAGTCAAGGAAGGTAGTGGAAACAGAGCCAGCTAAAGGGAACTAACAAGGTTAACTTAATATCCCTGAGGCCTACAGGTCAGCAACTAAGATGGTTTTCACTGAATGCTACAGTGGCAATTCCCTCTTCAGATATTCTGGGCATTACAGGAACAGACCCTGCTTCTTGCATCTGAAATGAAAGAGCTCAATCCTGACTGGGTGCTCAGATCTGCCACCAGCCCCTGTCCTGTATCCTGCCTGGGAAAAGAATGGAGTTCAAATCAAGCAGCTGGGTGGTACAGTCCTGGGAGGCTCAAGGGTTGGAGTACAGTCCATCTGCTGTCTCACTATTGCAGATGCTCTGTTCGAACTCCTTTCTTTCTGTTAAGATGAATTTCTTTCTCCTTGGACTCTCAAAGCACTCCAAAATTTGATATCAGTCAGGAAGAAAAAAACAAGTAATTAATGCCTTACCCAGATCAACATTTGGGCTTTTCTCATTAGCCTTCACCAGACAACAAATTATAAAACAGAAGTTTCAGAGCACGCTTTTGATGCCTATTAGCAAACCCCTCAGCAGCATGCCTGAATCAGAGGGCAGTGTCCTGCCATGTTAACATCTGTGCAAACCCAATCCTTTCCACTCGCTTCAGTGGGGACAGTTTTACACATGAGACTTTCTTTGGGCTGCAGCACTGGTTTTGTTGTGCTTATCTGAGAGCACACAACAGTTCCTAAAGAGGCAGCAGGGTTATTATTAGTTTTCCATGTCAATACACATGCAATTCTAAAAGAATAATAACATTAATCTGATGGCGTCAGTAAATCTGGTGGCATTAGTAGGACCTAATTTCCAAATTCAACTTCCTCCTAGCAGATATCACTTGAAATAACTTATGTAATGTTTTATCTTTTCTATTCATCCCTCTTGCTATGTATGTATTTTTAGTCTCCTCTTCTTTGGAAAATGAGCTCCGTGCACCCACTTTGTAACCTTCCAGACTGTTGATATCCTTGGTGGTTTTCAATCTCTCTGAAGCATGCACACATAAATACTAGAAAGGAGAAGCAACAAGCTCACACATACCTAGAACTCAACACTGTTACATCCCCTTTGCTCATCACCCAAGATAAAGGAACTTTCAGGTTCCTCCACTACTTCAAAGATTGATTTAAATGAAGCTCTGCACGGAGAGAGCTTGGTCTAGGTCACATTCACCTCTGTAGATGACTGTTCTAGCAAATGCTCACCCAAAGGTCTGACTATAAAAAATATCATGCAATAATGCCGTCACAATTTTCAGCCTGTTTGTGTCACATTAATCATACTTTTATTCCACTGACATTAAACTTCTGTGTTCCTCGTCAGCCATTTCAGAAAAGAAACCTGCTAAACAGGCGATCAGTACCTTCTAAAATCACTATTTTCATTTTCAGCCACGATCTTGACATCCCAGCACGAGGGTAGGGAAGTTTTCTGAAGCTAAACAGTACATTACAGTCCAAAAGGGGAACCAACACGTGGGCATCCTGTTTCCAGGTATTTTTTCGTCATTCGTAACAAATACTAAGGAGAGGGAAACCGCAAAAAAGTTGGTGCAGGAAAAGGTTCAAAGTTTCGTCTTTTACTAACACAGCTTCAACTCAGTCAGAAAGCTGGAGCCGCTGCTTGCACCAGCATGGATTTACAATGATACTCTGCTCCCTCCCTGTGGCAGAGTTTGGTAGCTCACCAATCATGCAGCAACATAAGAAGGAAGGAAGGAGGTTTGCGCTTCTTATTAAAGAACTTGAATGAGAAAAATAAAGGGAAATTAGGAATGATAATCAGAAACCTTTTCAGTGGTGTTCATCCTTTCATTACAGTCATTAATTTTTATTTCCATCTTCCACCTGTTTCAAGACAATTTTTGTCACCATAGATTGAAATGCAAGGTATTGTTAAAACCCCCCCCGTTACGGTGCTTCCAGACTGGAGGCTCGCAGCTGTGTGGAAGAGGAACGGTGGGATGGAGGGTTTGCTCCGCGGCTGGGGGATTTCAGCACGCCCCAGCCCTTTTGCATAAGGAAACCAGGTCCCAGGAATACGAGTCAATGTTTTCCAGGGGCACAGCTAAATCTTCCAAACAACCAACTCTTCTTTATAAGGAAATCTCCAACAACCCACAGACAGAAGGCAGAGTAAAACCTGATGACTAAAAATACTGTAATTAAGTAGGACCCCAAACAAACACATTGGCAACAACTGTCTGCTCATTTTATGTTGTTTCTAGTGTTAAACTTCAGGTAAATAAATGATGCTTTTGCATGACCTCTATTTATTTCTTTTACATGTAAAAAACGGTATTTTAATTTCATTGCTCTCTTCTGGCTCTGACTCTAAAATTTTTTTTTTGGGGGGGCGATTCTCTAAAATTTATTAAATCAAATTTCTCGTATTAATCTGAAAGCATTCTGTGTCTCCAGACAATGCATATGACTATATCTTAAAAGCTAATTGTTACACTGTCTCAAGAAAGATAATATATTGGTATTTTTAAGAATGCAAGTACAGAATTAAAAACTAAGCTTTCGAACTATTGACCAGTGAATCTCTGAAATTTTATTGCCTTTATTACAGTGATTTATAGAACGATTTTTGTTGCTGTACAGATAATTTCTTAATTTCTTACTCTTCTGTATTGTCCATTTTCATGATTTTGGGGTTTTTTTGGTCTTATCTGCACTAGACTCAGTATTTCCAAAATAAGATGTGTTCTTTCATCTGTTATTGTTCACAACTTTCATTGCTTACTTAAATCCCAGTGTGGACACATATCAGAACAGGTGGAATGGTGACCTGAAAACTAGTCAGACCATGGACCTGTCAGACCAGAATGGACCACATTTTCATTGCCATTGCAACAGGATGGGCAGCTGTCATCCTTGGCTAAAGAAGTCACTGACTGATGTGAAAGGAGAGGAGAAGAGGCTTGATTTTTATCACTGCATGATGGTAAATGAGACTGAGAAAGCACAGTGGACACATTTGTACAGCCTACCCAAAAATTAGCAAACCTGGGACTTCAGAAATACTCTGGTTTATGCTCTCTTAACTAAAAGGTGACATTTTGGGACATTCCTGGCTGCTCTTCTATGGCGAAGTTCCTTTTTGGATTGACCTGTGTGTAAGGAGATGGTCAGGATGGTACTCTGCACACTCAGTATATGGATGGATTTAAAACTAGCACTTAAAATTGACTGTCACAGGGCAGAGGAATAAAGATTTGAACTCATCAGCAACAGTAAAATGTGGAAAATATTCAGCTGAAATTGGGCACCCTCCATGTTGCAGAGCTGGGAGAGGTGAACAGGAAACTATTACTGGTTGTATTGGGTAGCAAACTTGCCCAAAATCAAAAAGTAGGGGCATGAATTTGAATCTCTAGAACTGCAACTCACAGTGTTCATGTTTTGATTTCTCTATGAAAACCAGAATTTTGGTCAGTGCCCAGGATCATACCAGTGTTACAGCTGAAGCTGAGAGAGAAGGGGCAGTCCAGGCTTCTTTCTCTGATCCTTCTGACACCGATGCTGCCACATCACAATACAAATCTTGGAACAACAGAACAACATGTTCAAGGAGCAGCCAGCCAGCCTGGGATTTTTCCAAAGCACCACTTGTGTGAGGGTTGCAGAAGCCTTCTCACACAAACATCTTCCATAACTCTTTTTATGAGACTGGTTATGAAGCCATAAAAATGATCTATGGTTCTTTCCTAATTTTAGTATATTGAACTCTGCTGTCAAGCAATATGAAGGTGAAACATTTTCCAAAACTGACATAACACAGGTGCCAGAATACACATTGCTTCTTCACTTCACCAGAAATAGAAATATAATACTATTGTATAATTGCATTTCAGGAGCTATGAGAACAAAGTGACAGTGGGTCAGAGTTGTGCTGTCAGTTTTGTGTCAAGCAAGTGCAATTCAGCCGCTGCCTCCTGCATCCTCCTTCTGAGTGACTGCCTAGCTCAGATCTGAAATGTTTCCCAATTTTTTTGCCAGGTGAGTTGTTGTGTTGCCTTAGAGAGATTAAACAGCTCTGCAGAGGGTCAGGAGAGTGCTCGGGGCAGAAAGAAGCCAGAGAAGGGCAGTAGCAGCAGATGTTGCCAGACGGGTTTGTTCTGCTGTGACAGTAACAGTGTCACAGTGCCACCGCAGAGCAGTGCCTGATACCAAGGTCAGAGTGAGGAATGGAGGGGAGGAGAGGTAACAAGTGAAAAGAAAAGAGACGGTCTGAAACCATCTTTTCCTCTATGTGGCTAGGAGCTGAGCTGAAGCATTTGGAGATATCTCTGAGGACACTTTCCTGAAGGTTTTATCTGTTACATCTGCCTGGTAGAAATGGAAAAAGAAAAAAGGGAGCAAATATTCCTATGAACGTCAGCCTTGCAGCCTCTCAGCTGCAGGGATATTTTCCTTCTCAAGCCTGTGCCTGAACAACTGGAGCTATTCTGCCCAGGACATATTTTCTACACAACACAAAAAGGTCTACTAAATGTCATTCTTTTCCACTAAGAAACAGCTGAATTTTGAAATAATCCCAGTTTTGCCTGTTCTCCATTCTCACTGATTTGTTTGCCCTGCCTTGACATGGCTTAGCTACCGTTTATGGAAGTAACTCAGTGCTGCAGAGACTCTCACTAGAGGGTTTATCTCTGAAAGAGGCTGGAATTCATGTATACTGATCCTAGTCATGTTTTTATGAACAATTTAAATAACTGATGAGAAATTTGTGATAAAAAATATCAGCAAACAAGCCAAACAATAATCCAATAAAAAATCACTAAAATATCCTGGAATTCAGTTTTGTTTCAGAACTCTTTTTGCCTTGCATTAAATGAGAGCTGCCTACTTCCACAGCCATCCTCTGATGATCTGACTAGGATTTGCAGAAATGCTGAACGATCACAGCTTTTGAGAACATTAAAGGAGTCAGGGTAACCCATGTGCTAACCATGTGAAATCTTCTGGAATACCACGGGATCCAAAAGCCCTGCCAGAGGGCTTTCCCCACAATTACTCAGAACATTTTAATCTTAATCTCACATGCTCAAGAAATATTGAGAGGAAGGGATTTCTAAAGATCAGTAGTCCAGCCATCTCAGAGATTGCTCAAACATGATTGTCACCAGCTCTAGACTGGACTGTTTATAGTTTCGTCCAGCCTGAAGTTGAAAACCTCCAAGTCTGGAAACTCTGCAACCACATCCTCCTCTCACAGAGAAGAACTTTTTGCAGAAGTCTTTTGTTACACCATCTGCAACTGCCAAGAAGGGTGTAACCCTGATATCTCTGTAGTTGTGCTTCAAGGTGCTATTAAATTGCCTCTTAGCTTTCCCTTCTCCCTGCTGTAAGCTCAGGTAACAGTGATAATAACAAGGACAGTCACAATTTTTAGTAGTCATAATTTCTCTTGATCTACTAGCCGTGATACATCTTATGTGTGTTTTGCCTTTTTTTGCAATGAGACAGTGATCCTGGCTCATATTATGGTGTCCACTACAAGCTTACTTTTCTATAAAAAGGATCATTCTTTCACCTCACCAGAAAAAAAAGAAAAGCATTGGAACATCAATCTTTTGACACTTCTCTTTAGCACTTATTGAGTGACTGTGTGATACCTTAGCACTCTCAAAAAGAGTAAATTCCAACAGGAAAAATGTAGGTAAGCCTTAACCTCATTGCCAGGCCAAGACAAGGAGCTTAGTAAGATTGACATAAGCACAAATTCATGCTCATTTTTAAAGTTGCCTTCTAAAAGAAATTTTCTAGATGTAACTCAAAATTTTCTAAACCAAATGGAGGCAGGGGAGGACAAATTGCTCTATGAGCTCACAAGCCAAGTCTGTCCCAGACTCCAGACATATAGCCCAAAGAGGAAAAGTTGATAATTCCCTACAATTTAGCCCTTCCAGTGCAAAGTGGAGGACACTCTGTACCCCTAGATAAATGCACTCCTGCCTCTGCTTCTACTGTCTATAGCACAGACGAGCTGAAAGTTCCTTGAACTGCTCAAATTCACCTAACATCAGCCCAATCCTTTCCCAGTTAATCTCCCAACACAAGTTTCTGCTTACTAGGATGCAGTCATGTACCATGAACTGAAAAAGAAAGAAAGGAAGTGGCAATTTGGAAACGTTTTGATTTTTAGATCAGATATAAATCATTTAATGCCTTATAACAAGAGAGAAATTAAAAACAGATTTTGTCTTCAAATCTGCTTCCACCATCATATAAATTTTTCCTTTTCTTTTTTATGCACAAAGTATCTGGAGCCAAACAAGGACTAAGAGAAAATAGAAAAGCAGCATTGTCTCTGAAGTTTCAGATGTCTAACAGCTTTATTGATAAAAGCTGGTCAGAAATATACCTATTCTAACATCCACAAAATGAAGGGAAATTCAAAAGTTACTCTTGCCAAAAACAGTCATATATCTGAGACAAAAACTAGAACTTCATGATTTAGTTTTCCTTTAAATTCCCATCCTGAGTTTTCCTATGAGGGGAGCTCTGTGGGAATTCACCCTGGAAGGGTTTTCAAAGCACTCAAGTATTTGCAGTTCTGATTAAGGACTCACAAATCCTTCCACTGTAGCCATCAGCTGAATAATGCAGTTTAGATTTAAGTCAAACCCCATCATAAAATGCTTTGGAGAGTCTTCGAGACATGAAAAACTCCTGAGACAAAACTACTGTCACCTGCATAAATATCAAGGGTTTCTGCTTAGGGCTGCAAGGAGGAAAGAGTCTGAGCCCACCTCATGTCCTTACAGAGAGGATGGTCTGAATTTCAACCTAAAGTAATACAGTTACGCCCTTTGGCTAATGCTCAAAATTTTTAGGGAAAAATGGCTGCACTGAAGCAGCAGGAAATGGATGTAATTCATCATCTGAAGAGCCTCAGATGTTCTGTCCACTCTGTAACGAAGGGCACCGTAATGGTGACATAGGAGAAGGATTACTACAATGAACCACTTACAACAAGCATATGATCATATTGATCTTGCCACTTTAATTCCACACTTGTGAAGGTTGGAGTGTTAACAAAAGGCACAGAATATGATACTTGTAATACTGGTCAGATCTGTGCCTTTGAAAATGTAAGGAAACCCCCAAATCCCTTGATGGCTTAAAAAGGGAGGACACAGGAACAGTCTGTTATTGTCAAGAATTTTAATATTCAGTATAGTGAAATAAAAGATTCTTCCATTAAGAGAAAAATATTTCTAGAGATGTTGAAAAGACTGCACTGTTGATCCTAAAAAATCTCTTTTTTTTACAATATTTGTCCCATTTTTTAATAGTGTCATCCACAAACTAGGGCATGGCAGACAAATACAGATGAGTGGGGTTTCCAACACTAAAAACATCTTTGAAGCATTAATTGTTCATTACTATTTCAAACAAACTCCTTGTGCTTTGTCTGTTAGGTATTTACAATATAATACTGAAATACTGAAGCATAAAAGAATGAATTTTTTCTTTTTAATTAATTTTGGTCTTAAATGGATGTTAGTTCAAGTGAAAAACCCCAACAAACAAAAGAACAAAAACCCACAAACCAAACCAAAACCTAAGGAACTCATCTATGCAATTTTTCTGTTTAGGCTTAAAAGTAAGCTTTATTAAATACCAGTGATGGATATTTTCTTCTTGGCTGTCAATATGTCACCATCATGATCTTCCATGTCATTTTGATATGAAATTTTCAGACTAAATACTTGATTTGAGTGACCTTTGACACAGTCCCCACATTATCCTTCTCTCTAAGTTGGAGAGGTATGGAGTCGATGGTTGGAATGTTCAGTGGATAAGGAATTGGCTGGATGGTCCCATCCAGAGGTCAGAGGTCAGATGGAGCTCAGTGATGAGTGATGTCCCTCGGGGGCCCACACTGAGGCCAGTGCTGTTCAATACCTTCATCAGTGGCACAGTGGGCTTGAGTGCACCCTCAGCAAGTTTGCAGATGGCCTTGCCTCTGACGACCCCAGTCAATGTGTGGCACAATGAGCCACCACCCTCAGCCCACTCCCACAGACACACAGCAAAGCTCAGCCAAGTCCTGTGAAAGCCATGCAGAAAGTACCTGTGATGGACATGGACCAAGAAAGACTCAGTGATTCAAAGCATTTCAATTTATAGTGAGGACAACTGCTCAAACAGACAACACTTTCTTTTCTTTTTTAAAGAAAATCTTAACTCTATCTTTCTTTTCTTAATTTCCTTTCATCTCCCAAAGTAGCTAAGGAACTTCATTTTCACATTTTAAGTATTGCACTTAAATATGCAGCTATATATAATTAACGGAAGGAACTACTTGCATGCATAAATGACAACTCCCAAATTAGCTCTCTGTTTAAAATTATGATGCCTGTCTTTCCTCACCTCTTTTTTCTGCTGTTGCTGTTAGACTTTCTGGTATCTGTACCATCCCTCTGGCAGACAAATGCACATTTACTTTGGCTTTCACCATGAAAGCAACAATCCCTGCAGTAGAATGAAGTTTGGGTCGTAGCAGATGGATGTTCTTCAGAGCTACTCCTCTCTCTCATCTTGTCTTATTTTGACTAAATGAGAGTCTGTGGAGAACAATGCACACCTGCTTCAGCTGGGCAGCTGGAGCATGGGGAACATGGACTTTTCTTTTTCTCTCTGTTCCACAGGCCTGGAGGTGACAGTCACTAGAAGTACATGAGGTGCAAATTAAAGGCAATGTAAAGCAAGGAATAATATCACATTTTTAATGGAAGATAATTGTGGAGGAAAGCACAGCAATCTTCCTGCAAAAGGTGGAAAGACAAACTGACTTCTTTTTATTTTCCTCCATGTGAGAAATGAACACAAAGGACAAAAAATGCCAGTGACAGAGATAAGAAAAATAAAACTCCAAACTTCAGTAGCAAGAAGCTGATAAAATATTAGTGTGCTCACTAATATTAATGTGTTCTTGCTGGCCCAATAGCCCAAAAGAGCCTGGAAATGTATGATGGAGCTGCTTCAAGATGTAAAATTTCCAGATAAAGATGGTTACAATTGCTCTCATATTCAAGAAAGGCCAAAAAGGAAACCTGTTCTTTGCTATCTTGAAGGAAGACCTAATTGTATCAGTTGTGCCCTCTTAACTGAAGTCATGTCACAAGTGAGGGAAAAAAAATGGTGAAAGACTTTTCTTTGTAAAAAATAAAACAGCCATGTAAATTCCTAGTCACCAAGATCTTTTTGGGTCTTCAGGGTATTCATGAAAAGACAGAGCCCTCTACTGGCCTCTGCTCACCCCTGTTCCAAGCCCTTTAGAGATCCCAGCGTCAACACTAAAAGCTTTTCTGCCATACGTAGTGTTCTTGGTCTAAATCTATTAGGATGGAGGGTATTTTGGGTTCCAAAAGCCATTGTTGCACCTGCATAAAACTATTTTTGTAAAAGAAGATTAGGAGCTTATCAGAATAGCAAGGAGGTCTGGGTTAGTTCAGTTCAGTTTCAGTAGAAAATGCTACATACAAGAAATATTTTATTTTTGCTAAAATAAACTAAAATCTTTACTGCTGATACAAATATTTCCAACAGGTTCGGGTATTAAGATTCCAGAATATTATGGGAAGCAGGTTAAAGCACTTGCCTTTCCCCTAGTACAGATTCCATATGTATTTTATCTGCATTTATTTATGATAGTGGAACACTATCCCCTTGCAAAAGTAGAATGTGCACCGTGTTATTGGCCTCCGCAATACAAATGCCCCATACCCACTCAGCGTGGGTGGAATTCAGCTGAGAGGACTGCAAACTTGACACATCCTTAATTCTATAATGAATACATCCCTTCGGAAGTAAAAAAAGCAGTTTTAAAATGTAAAAGCCAAATCTGTATAGTTTCACTTCTGCGCATACCCTAACAGAATTATTATCTCTTAGCACAATACTTGTTGTGCTTTTCATTTAAGGCCTGGCACTTAATTTGGAAATTTTAAGTAAAATTCCTGTAATTTGGAGTCATTTTACTTAAGATGTATGACAAGTAAAGGGCCTACAGCAGAGATGATGGGAAGTCACTCCATTTTGTCTGCCCTGATTGCAAAGCATTCCCACAGTCCCTTCCCAGCTGCCTGACTGTACAATCTCCACTTCAGTATCCACTGCTGGTGCCAGGTCAAACTTCCATTCTCTGCAGCACAAGTTCAGCCCTTTTCCTGGGGATCAGAAATCCTCTTTGACTGACAGACTCCTAGAATACCTTTAAACAACTGAGTTAGGGCCCAGACCAAGTTAAAACAGCGCTGTGGAACATTATCCTGAAAAATAGTTTAATTATTGCAGCAATTCAAATGAACTGACATTTGGAGTAGGAGGGCTTTTAGTGACTGAAAAGCCTTCAACGCTCAGTTGGCTAGAGCACAGTTCTGCAAACGATGCCAAGGTTGTGAGTTTGATCCCTGTATGGACCATTCACTTAAGAGCTGGACTCAGTGATCCTTGTGCGTGCCTTCCAGATCAAAATATTCTGTGACTAGGCTAGAGCACAGGATGCCCTTGTGCCAACAGATGAGAAGTCTACTCAGGACAGTCTTACTGCTGTATAAAGAAAGAAACACACAAGTGGCTCTCAGGCACACACAACATAAACTAAAAGAATCCCTCCTGCTCTGGGCTGCATCTTCTCCAAAGATGCTTTTCGGAGCACCGCAACAGATTCCAAATTCCTTGCCTTGTTATATCACATATGATCAAGGGTTTTCAGAACGTCTGTGTACAACTCTGGGGCATGTGTTGCCTAAATCCAGGAGGACACACAATTTCATTGTACGCCCAGTTTTGCTCACATTGGTAGGCATGTGAAGAAACATATTTGAAGCCGCATCTAAGAACAGCCCAAAATGCCATATTGGTGTGGGACATTAAAAGATCTTTCAACTTTTTCCATGGTTTCACTGATGAAGAGTGGGACATTAATAGAATAAGGGTTAATAATGGCACAGTTACTACCCTGCTACTACTATTCTCGTGGAAACAAGAGACTTGAGCAGAATAGAGTAACATAATTAGGAAGAGACGAGATGATGTTGGAAGGAAAACTTCTTCAGATCCAAAGAGCAATACTATCCAGGGGATTTCTAAGCACTCACTTGCACAAACTGATCAACTTTCACAGAAACATAGGTACGAAAACAAAACCAGAGACATTGAACTGTATTTATCATAAACTTGGCTGGACTTATAACTCAGGCAGGAAGTCTCACACACATGATGGGTAGAACACAACTGAAATGACATGCATTAGTGTAAAAAAAATAATATCTGGAGCACAAAGAAACAATAAATACCCTCCAGAAAGACAAAATACAGAAAAACACCCTCACAGAACAGTATTTTCAGAGAATTTATTTATAGAATTGTTATTTCAATTTGGCACACAATTGGAAAACACTAATACAATTTGGTGGGATAACAGGAAAAATGCTGGAGTGTTGCTGATCCTTTGGAGAGAAAAAACGAAATGTGAATTACAAATGAGGAACAATCGGGGTAGAAAACAATGTTACCTGAAAGAGGGCTCTAGCAGCTGTAGACTATAAAAAAACCTGAAAGACTTAGAACCTCAAGACACTGGGATGACGTTTCCAAATGTAGACTGAAGCTGTCAGAGGCAACTTTAACACAACCCAGGTTGTTTGCTCTGTTGAAAGAAGTTGAGCTTTTCAGAATTTAGCTTAATTTACTGTTCCTGTTTTATCTGGCTTGGTTCTGCTCACATTGAGTTCAACAAAATCAGGCCTTTCACAGAGGGCCAATGCAGCCTCTCTCACGAGCAATGAAGCTCTGCACCTGGGGGGGGCACAAATGCCAGATGCTTGTAACATATACTGAAAAACCATTTTCTCCTTCTTTTTGGGTGTTTAACTTCTTAGTCCACCTGCATCTCCTCTGTATGTTCAATACCCCTAATTGCATGAACTTCTCCATGTTCCAATTACTTTGTTGGCAACTATTGCACTTCTGATAGAATCAGTCAGTACCTTAGTCCTAAACATTAACAGCTTCAGGATAAATTGGATAGCTGACTACTTGGGCCCTCTCATTTTGGGACTGTCTTCAGCTCTGATCTCTCGTTTTTCTTGTCCACATCGACTAAGAAAGGATCAAGGATCAGAAGGGAACAGAGAGGAAGAGCAAAGAGGGAAAAGTGGCCACTAATTAGTGGCTCCAGAGGGAGCCTCAGAAGCAAACTGGATGAGCACTTCTCACAGAAGAGCTGAAAGAGCTGGTGTGGCATATGAAAACCACAACGTATAAGGCTTCAACAGCTTCTCAGTATGAAATGCGGGTGCATGACCTGCTTGTGGGGTGGGAAGACACTCACAGCAGGTACTGGGACATGACTGCAAGAGCTGCCATACAGAAGTTGTGGTTCACAAGTCAAGCAATTGAGTCCTTGCAGTTACCACGTTCTTGTCTCAGCAAGTTACATTACAGTGAAGTGGCTGTAGTGCAGTTTTATCATTGAGGACAGCAGATTGGAAGATAAGACTATCAATGATATTTTGCCAAAATCAAATCTGTAACTGTGTGAAAGGGCCTGAACCACTAAAACGCTGAAGAAAGGCTCAGCATGAGTGGCCTGATAGAAAACCATCCATTCAGGTTTGCCTTGGTTAGAGGCAGTCCTTCCTGCCCTCCTCGTGCTTGGCCTTAAAATCCCACAGCCATTTATTTGTGGTCCATTGAATCTTACCTGTATCATTATCTAACCTTTGAAAGACAAGAGAAATGAAACAACCGAAGCAATTT
Source organism: Pachycephala philippinensis (assembly GCA_013397055.1). Taxonomy (NCBI): domain Eukaryota; kingdom Metazoa; phylum Chordata; class Aves; order Passeriformes; genus Pachycephala; species Pachycephala philippinensis. The sequence continues at coordinate 1,120,189 of VWZT01009485.1, read as the reverse complement.
AAAAAGAAAGAAACAGAAATAAGTGTGCTCTGTTGTAACTTTTTCAGCACAGCCATCTGCTTCTTTCCACTGCTCTCGTTTACTTCAGAAAACAGATCTACCAAGAGGTTGGGCATAAGTGGGGAGACAGTAGCCTAGAAAAGCAGTTTTCTATGAGAGAAACTGCTGCTGGAACGACATCCATGAGACAACGAAGCAGCCATTCTCTGCTGACACAACACAGCAGAGGCCCAGAACACTTGGTCACTTCTCACTGCACAGCTCGTGGGAGGCGTGGACTCTTTGTTTTACACATTAAATAAGGAGTGTACAATACTGCACTGCTATTGTACATCCCCAACAGATAACAGGACACTACAAAGACATTGGAATACAGTTATTTACAAACAAAAAAGCAGAAATTAACTCCAATACTGACTGCCCTCCCCATCCCTGATCTCAGGGGCCAGGTCACAGGCCATTTAAAAAACAAAATCAAAACTTTTCTCACACCTGAAGCCAATTGGAAAATCTGCCCCCTCTAACAACCATGAATTAAAAGCAAATGTATGAAACAATATCACAAGATGAATTTGCAGCTTCACCTATATGGTTAATTCACTATCCAAGTAAGCCATATCTACTAAGTATTTTCATTATCATTACATGCTCTGTAGATCAGAACAAATAGCTCTTAAATCCATCTATAAAAGTCTGGAAAACAGCTTAATCTCAAAACCAGTTAAATACAATATTCAACCCATTTATTTTGATGTCCATTTATTTAGAAAACATTCATTCAAGGAATGAAAGCTAGGACTCTTGGTACAGTACCAGGTATTATCTATGCTACCATACACTCTTTTTAGCAGAATGAAAAAGAGAAAATACATACAGTTTTAGAATAATTTCACTTGCAACTACCTTAATCGTAATAGCCACTCAAAAAAATCCACCATTGGAAAACCAATGCTAAAATAATACATTCTCTTAATTCCTTTATTTGGAGCTAGAATGATACCATCATTTTTTTTAATTAAAATTTTTAAAAAATATATACTTTCGTAGGACTCACCTACAACATGCAATTGCTTTAAGTAGCATCCCTAAAAACGGTGTGTGACAGCTTCATGTGGAAAAGACTAAGATGTAAAGAACACTGTTGTAGCCCTGTTGTAGTGAGATGTAGGTATGGTATGTTTCCTACCCCTCTGGGCATAAGGTTAAGTCACATCCACACTGATGAGACCAAACAAATATTTAAGCCAAAAGAGCAGAATGTTTTAGAATGGATTGTAAACACAAAGAAATGATATACCGAGTGTCAGCACTGTACCAACAAACAATGTGCACTGGGATGTGTGCACTAAGCAAGCACTTGTGAATACTTGCTGGTCTGCATAAGAGCTACATTTATTGCAAAATGACATCTGAAACTGATACTCACCAGCTGCTCACCTATTCTCACACCAAAGCAGCTGCTCTTTAAATTACACTGGGAGACCACAAGCACTACCTTAGCCCTCAGCTCTGGGAAAGCTCTACAAGCCCAGGCTCTACTACAAGTAATGAACTGGGCACCACACTCTCACCTCTTCCTCAGTTTCATCAGGAGGGACATTAGGCCAATAATGATCCCCTGTGAAAGGTACTGAACACTGTGATCCATTGCAACGAAGCAATTTAGGATATTAATATGTCTAAACAAGTCTTCCTAACGGAAGGCTAGGCATTTTAGCCGGCATGTGGGAGGAAGGATAAGAGGGCTTTTTCTAAGGTACCTTGTTTTCCTAAGAAAAAATAACTTAGGCAAATACTTTTGTTCACTATTCTATGCCTTCAACTAAGATACAAGTAAGCCCTTGTACATTACATTTCATTTTTCATTTCCCATAAAGAAAGTCTGATCACAGCTTATGTAAGGAAGTGATAGAAGCATTCCCCAAAATAAAAGCAGTCCCATTTTCATAAAGTATGTTTATATAGGATTTCAAGCTGGTTCTAAAACCACAACTTGCCACACATTTTATCTTAATTGCCTGTTTAAATATTGTGCATTCGATCTGTGTGACACAATCAGGTTATTATACTAGGCTAACTATGGCTATTTCTCATATTTAAATTTTAATCCATGTTCTTTAACAAATAAACATAAGAAGAGCTTTTTTTTTAAATTAGGCTTTAAGACATTTAAATCAGCCTTAAAAAGCTGCAGTCTTCTTGTAAAATAGTACTAGAACCTTAATAAATGTTTTATTTTTCACTGAAGTTTGGAAGCTCAATGACTTTTTGAAACAGATCAGATTCTTTTTAAAAAGGGCACGATCACTTATTTGTCATAGCATATAGCAGTTTATTAAATTTAAGAATTGAAAGTTAAATTACTTTGTGTATTATCTACATGTGTAAAAGTTAATTTCAAAGAGCAGCAATAGTGTCCATGTTGGAAAAGAATTTCTCCAAAAACTACCTGCACCAAAAGGTGCACAGGACTAAGCTTCAGTCTCCTTTGCCAGTAAGTTTAAGAAATAAAAGTCTGTATCTGTAGTTATGCAACATCTGTGAGGTTTTTTGGAAATGTGAGCTTCAGCTAGGAGTTGAAAGCAGTATCTAAACATTCTCCACTACTGACCTAAGGAGAAAAACCTCTTTTTAATCAGAACAGCAGTTCTCACTAACAGTACGAAAGAAGTTAAAATTAAAGAATTAAGAGTTTGGATCAAGCAGCCTAAGCCTACACTGAATAAACTTGAACAGAAAACATCTTACAGTAACTAAGAATTTCAGCATTCTTGAGGTGAGATGGGCAGCTTATTTTCTGATAATTCAAAGAACAGGTTCATTTGAACCTTCTGAAACCCTTCAGGGGATGCAGAGAACAACAATGCAGATGGTTACACGTTTGGAGATAGAGGTACAACAAATTGTCATTTGATATCAAAGGACCCGCGTTCTGTTCTGTTTGTACTGGATTGCAAAGAACATTCTTCAGTAAAGTTTTGCAGACCCTGCTGTACTTCAAGTGCCACATGTTCTTCAAACTTGCTTAAGCAGATTCAAATTCAAATGGTCTCTCTCTCTGCAAATTACCACAAACCAAATAAGCACAGCCTGTTTGGAATGGCTGAAGAGCTTTCTGCAGAAAAGAGTGTGCTGCAAGCTAAAAAGACAAAGCTGTTCCTGGGGTTGTAGAAAAATTGCTGGTTTATATCTTCTGCTGGAAATGGAAATAACCAGTCAACCTACTATTTCTGTTAAACTCATTCCCTCTGTCCAATGGAAAGAAAACCCAAACAAACAAAATAACAGGTACTGAAGGAACAGGCTGCTTCTATAGGCACAAACACCACATGATGAACAAGCCCTACATTAGAGAAAAATCTGGCATGCATCTTCAACACTGTTTGCAGAAATCAAGGACAAGAAGTAACTGCTAAAAACTATACAAGGAAACGCTGCCTTCTTTTAAAAAGGTAAAGGAAATAATTACACTGATTAATAAAACACTGATATTCACAACTCACCTGAACTAAAACTGGTTTACATCTTCAGGAAAGAAGTCAAAATAGTATAGAACATTTCTTTTTTTCTCTTAATAAGCAAAAGGAGTGCCACACTGTCAAAGATAAATCTGTTACTGCATATAGATTTGAATCAACCTTCTTGTGCTTTCTATTCAGGGGATACGAAACACGAGGTCATGATTCCTGATAAACCGTTTACGGTTATCAGATGCCTACATAAATCAAACTTTTTTTCCTACATAATTTATTATGGAATTGCTAAAACTACAGTAAGATGTAAAAGGTTTCAAGAAATTCCTGTGAGAAATACTTAAGTTATTTTACGAAAAAATTTGGATTTTTCTTTAGTTCACCTATGTTCACCAATATATATGGTAAATGCACCTTGAGTACAAGAACTGCATGAAAACAGTCTGAAAAAAATAAAACATGGAAACTGATGTGTGAGACCATCGGTCCCCTTCCTACTTCTGATTATTATTATTACTTTATTATTTTTAAATACCACCACTGACAAAACCCAATGCAAAATATAGTCCCCAAACCCACACCAAACTGCTTTGCTGTGCATCTTTTCCAGCAGGTTTCCACGCCTGCTTCTTCAGACATAGCATCTGGAGGCTACAAAAGCACAACTTGTACTTCTCCATCAGTCATGTTTATTTGTGTGACGTTTTTTCCAGATCTGGAAGTTTTTCAATTAGTGCTTTATGGTTCATGTTGATACTGGCTATAAGTCCTCCTTCATTGCCATCTGAGCCAGTGTAACTAATTTCTTCACCAGACAGGGTAGTCATATGGCCACCCAATGCTCTCAACACTGCATTTCCTGCACATATGTCCCATTTCTTAATGTAGGTGACATGGATATACACATCAGCTTCTTCTTGATTCTTTTCAGGCACGTCAAGGAGGGCCAACACTTTATAACCTAGAAGAAATGGGCAGAGGTAAAAAAAAAAAATTAAACCAAGCTTTCCTGTCGAAACACATTAAAAGAACAAGACCAGAAACTCAAATATAGTTCTGCTCTTATGTTTACTCACTCATTTCTCAATCCCTGTATCATGCTCAAGTCTATCTTTTTCTCCCTGGCTTTTTATTACAATAGAAGGAAGATGTATACACCACTCTTTAATAAAGCACAGCAGCCCAGGGCATTCCCCTTTATGATTCATTATGCAGTACGAAGTAATTGCTGAAAAAGTATTCTTTCTTTTATGGAATTTTTTCTATTTTTCAACTCTTTGACCAATATTCTTGTTTCAATTATCTGTTCCTTTATCTTCTTAAACAAAGTCAAGCCCTGGACAAGAACTGCTATAATCAGTTACACTTTCACTTTCTTTGTCATTTAGATTCATTATCTAAAGAAGCAATGCAAGACCTTCTTGACTAAACAATCTGTAAGGGAGCTCTGGCTTTTCGTATTAAAGACACAGAAAGACACATTTCTGTCAAATTCAGATTTTGTATGATTTTTCTGAGATTTTAAAACTGCTCTTGCTTCTCACTAGTGCCTCACATACTTACATTCTGTCAGTAACATGTATAAGAACATAGCATAAGTAAAAAGTATTCTAAAGGTTCCTTAAATTGCGTATTAGGCAGATAAAAATGGACTTTAGTGACAGTAATTTTCTCTTTTGAAATAAACGCAGTAAGCAATAAATAGTACCAAACTCTAATGGCTTTTTTCTTAATTTTTTTTAATCAACCATACTAACAATTAACTAACAACCAACAGATTCTCTTCCACGATTCTGCCTGTGGTCACACAACCCTTTTTCTCGCACTGAGGCATTGCTGCCTTCAATGAACATACATCAGTGTGTTTCAATGAAAGGACCACAGCAACATTGCTGGCCCAGGCTTAGATTCAGTAACATACTGACTTGCCAACAGCCTGAAGTCTGAACCAAGTTTGCACGCAGGTTCCTAAACACAGGAAAAACTGTGTCCCTAGTGTCAAGTGCTGGCTTTCAGTGATGTGAAGATCAAAAGGCAAGAGGAAAAAGAGGAGACACCACAGTTACATCCTTTTGTCTAGTAACAGCTACACAATTAAAACATTCAGAAGCAATAAAATTGATAGGATGCTTAAAGAACCAAACCTGCTCCACCAGCGGTGATAATCACAGTTTTATTTCCAAATGTCTGCCGTGCAACCTGCTCAACTTTTCCTGCATGGGAGCGGGACACAATAATCCTTGGAGTCTTCTCATTATAGGAGGAACGAGCTTTTACATTTGACCCACCATCCACCATTGCCCAAGCTACAAGACAAACAAAAATTCTACTAAGATTTACAAAAGGCAATCTCTGTTAAGTGTGAAGATAAAAGGGTACTTATCTAAGAATATGTAATTGATACCTCTGACTTAGTATCTCTCACTACTGTAACAGAGAAGTTTAGGGCTGACAGAGGATGGGGTGCATACCCAGATGTGCACACAAGGGAAGAGAAACAGGCCACACACACATCGGTGCATATGGCATTATCCCAAGCTCTTGTGTGATACTTCCAAAAACAGAGTAAGAGGGAAAAATCCCAAGTAGTTAATATTTAGAACTTGCAATTGGAAAGCCACCAAAGTTAAAAGGATGGCCCCTAGTCAGAAATTTCCTCAAACAATGTTTTTATGTAAGAACAAAAAGCCCCACTACCCTTGAAAGCAGATACCAAAAATGCTATGGAGTCATTTTGTTCAGAAGGATACTAATGCTAAGGAAGGAAATAGCTCAGGAGGATAGTGCTACAAAGAAAAATATTTGATGTTGTGTTTCAGGGAACTGAATTTAGAATACACAGCTTCCCACTTGTTTCATCATGAGGTTCCAAGGCAAGCTTGGTAGGTGGCATCCCTTAACCATTAATCTGACATTTACTTAGTAAACTACCCAGCAATTTCATCTCAGTAGAGAGCCAGATTGTTTGGCAACAGACTAAGCTGTGTGTAATAACAATGCTGACTGCCCTTTATTGCTTTGTATTTGTGTGGTAGCATTAGGAACAATCTGACTCAAAACATATTGCTATTTCCAGCTTGGAAAATGAATACTTGTCGCACAGAATGACAGAATTCATTGCATCTCGTCTGATTCCACGTCTGAGCACTGCACACTTCACTACTATTAAAGGAGATAAATTCTCAACATTACAATGCTAAAAACCCATTTTTTGAGATAGGTATTGATACCTAAAAACATGTATTCCAAAACCTCCAAGATTCTTGAAGCATATTGGAATATAGCACATACTTAAGTGACTGGTAATTAAATTCATATTTATAGACAGTAAAATATCTAGCACAAACTGTTGAGTGTTCAGTGGGCCAAAAAATGAGAATAAATACAACATGCATTTATTTAGACTTAGTTTTTGTGCCAGAGCTACTATAGAATTTCAGAACTCTAGAGGTCAGTATTGCCTAAGGGAAAATGTAAACAGAAATTCCTGTTTTAAATACACATTAAAAGATAAATACTTAAACTGCTTTGAAGCTTTCAGAAGTGCACGCAAATTGCCAAACTTGCAGCAATGCTCACTGATACATCATTAATACTAAGAATTAATTACTTCACAGTTGTGGCATTAAAAGCATGTCAGGTAATCAATAAGGCTATGCTAGACAGTCTTGCCTCTTACATACAAACAGTTGCCATTAAGATCTTTTTTCAACCTTTTTTTATTCACATCGAATAAACAGCAGCTCCTGGGTATATTATCAGAGACCCAAGTTATTCTGCTAAATGAGCAAGTACTCTTTTTTGCTAAAGACTAAAAGCACACATGAAACTGATCAGTATTTGTAGGTTTAATTTTTTTTTTGGTTTGCTATAAGCACTCTGATTGAAAGGATCTTTGCTCTTAAACATATTTTCAGTTAGTTTATTCTAAATGTATCATTTTTATGTTAAACAAGGGCAGCATTTTCCTTTGTGGTTTTGCAGCACAGAACACATCTGCAGCTCTAATTGTGAGGTCTGCTGCAGTGCCCTTTTGCCCCTGGTACTATTTTCTCATTTATACCTACAGATGTCCTCTCAAACACCAAATTTTAATTAACACTGTGACCGACCATGATGGAAATATGTGAAGGCATGAAGGTACCTGTGTAGGATGAGAAGGGCTTGTGTATCACTCCTATTACTGGTTTACCATTTACAGCCACGCAAACCATTGTCGTGACATACTGCCGAAGATCCTCTGTGGGCAAAACAACAAAGTGAGCAAGTTTACAACCACATGCCAAGAACACAAAAGGAAAACAGGCAGGACATTATTCAGATTGTTCTCTGAAGGCTAGTTTGCATTCTGCCTCTTGCACTTATGTAAATTTGATGCATCTTCAAATAACCTTTCAGTTTTCAAAAGACTTCGAAGACCTTTCAGTTTTCCAGCAATTTTTCCTCTTCAGTAGATGTAACCTATACTCCTACTAGATCTAATGCTAACAACTGTGTCTTATGCAACACGTGTTTTCTTGGAAATCTGTGCCCCTGCATTCTCCCTTCTCTGCCTCATCTCCTATCCTCTATCAGTTCAAAAATGGTAACTTAAAACCCAAAGAAGATTCACTAGAAAGGATAACTGTATCAATGAAATAGTCACCCAAAAAAATCCCATTTTTCAGTTGTTCCTTAGTAATTATCAGCAAGAATTTTAGTTGGGTTGCCTTGAACTGCTTATGTGACATCCTAAAACATTTGAAAAGGGGGAAGACTGAATTATGCACGCTTTTTTGAAAAATGACAACAAAAATTTTCTTATATCAAGTTAAATAGGATATTTACTTACTATTCCCTTTAAATAAACAAAACCAAAAATCTAAGGTACTTAGAGTTGCCACAGTAATGACTGAAATAAAGAAATGTGTAATTCCAGTACAATCCATAATTGACAGCTACCATTTATGATAGCAATTACTTAGTTGCAAAGATACCACAGGAATTTCAGAGTTGGAATATATAAAAGTAAATGTTGTCATTTGAAAACTACAAAGATTTCATTATGCAATTTGTTCAATTAAATCACGCTAGCTTTGACATAAGACACTTTAACAAGAGACATCATTTTAAGTACTTACTATTTTGTCTCCAGTGTAAAAGGCAAACATCAGAATTACACACATGATTTGTCAACAAGAATCAGCTACCTGTGTATTCTTGTGTAGCATCTAATGGATCGATCCAGACAGTGACACTTTCTGCTGGCACCTCTTTAGGCTGTATTTTTTGCTTTATGTCTTCAGGAATACTGCGATCCCAGGAGACTGTCTCCTGATCAGCTGTGTCAACATGCTCCTCAGAATTTATCTGTGGTGAGACAACAAAAGTATTTGCATTAATTTATCAGATACAGTAACTGCAGCACTTGGGAAAATTACAGGTTTGCTCACATTTTCTCTTCCTTCCCTCCCCTCAAATGCAGGAATTAGTAATTTTTTCAGCAGCTCACAGGCTATTACAGTCACGTGACAAGCAATGCAAAACCACAATCCAGAATTTTACTGTGAATTACACTACAGCTGGATACTGTTGCTCTGGCTGCAGCTCTCTCTACTGAACATTCCCACAGTACAAATTGCATTTTTTTAAATCAATATTTAAATGCAGTTGCTTCAAGTACTACAGGCAGAACATTTGACTCTGGAGAATCATACAGTACACAGACAGTAGGGGGTCTAATATTCAATTTATACACACCAGTAGAAGCACATGGAAATGTACAGTTATACTATCACCAGATATTGTGCAGACTGTGCATGACTTGGACAAGAAGAAATCTTAGTATATATATTTCAGCTGCCGGCATTGAGTTACAACTAGAAATTTAAGCAGCTGAATTGAATTTAACCACTACACAACTGTCTCAGATAAATTTATTTCACAAACAAGTAAGTAACATCCCATACCCGTCTTTAGGGTAGGTTGGGGTAAGATCCTAAGATGGCACATGAAGAACATTTATGAACAGCAGTCAAAGGTCACATTTAAGCCTATTATCACCTGCTGCCCAGCTTAATGAACTTTACTCCACACCAGAGGGCATTTCAGTACATCAAGAACCCAACATAACGTCCTTGTGACTGCAGTAGCACAATATTCTTGGATGACCAGAGATGCAGTTGTCCCAGAAGCTGCAGGCAAGTGACAATAGAAAGACAAGGAAAGTGAAGGAGCTATCAGACAATGTTTGAATGTGACAGACTTTCTATGAGCAGGATTTTTACATAATTCACATCATGACAAGAAAAGGCATCACACTGTAACAGGTTATCAGCCAAGAGTTAAGGGCCATTTTCTCCAAGAGAATTCAAAAAGAAAAAGGAAGCAGAACTGCAGCAACTCCAGCCATACATCACAGCTGTCTTCTCACGTAAAACCAGTATTTGAAGCATTAGATGCCAAACATGGAGCTCTTGAAGTTGCCTTGACATTTACAAATTAAACATCTGTCACTGTACAATAAACCTGACAATTGCATTTTCCCCTAGGGAAAACAGTCCTGCAAAGTCAAGATGAGTAGTTCCACAGACTTGGCAGTCTCAACACAGCCCCTGGGCAGTCAAAGTTCTACTACAGCACATGACATACCATCATAAAAAAACATTTCCTCAACAGAAGAGAGGGGCCTCCAAAAAGTTAAAGGGTTAGACCCAGTGCTCAAAAGGAAGAATATCTTGTTAAACCTGTTGTTACAGTGCACTAGGATTTAAAGTCTGAAACTATCTGAAAGATACTGTTTTCAGAGAAAGACCACCTACTAGTTCAGATTTTGTAGCAGTGGCCATGACACTGCAACATTTATAATGCTTGTGAGGAGTCTCTCTTAACAGACATGATTATCTCACTAGAAAAAAAAACTGGAGAAAGAGTGAGAAGGTTGCACAGCCATCTGGAGAAAGTAAAAACAAACAAACAAACAAACCCAAAACAAAACAACACAAAAAAACTCCCCCAACCAGGTCATTACTTCTTCCATTCATACGACCATTTACTCTGTAGCCTTGCCTAATATTTGCCTGAGAGGGGCTCACCAACCCTCAAAACTGAGAGCTTCTTTTATTCCTCCTTTTTCCTTTTTTTTTAATGCAGGAGAAAAACATGGCTCTGTGTTAATTCCATGTTCCTGTCTGTCATTCTCACTTGCTGGCAGCCTCCAGAGGCCACGACCTTACACTTTAAACTTTACTCAAGCGATATGGATATGTAGTTCACTGCAATCCCAAATCCTCACTCATAAATTAGGAGTAGCTATGGTAGAAAGACAGTCACAATGCCAAATATTTCAGACACTAGACCTTATTTCAGCAAGAGGCTCTGGGGTTAATTGCCTAACAGCTGTAAGGTGTAAAAGCCCATCTGGGGAAGTTCTGGAAGCTGAGCACTGACACGAAGCTTAACTACATTTCCGCAATCTTCCCCAGTTATGCTTGAAGCAAAAGCCATCCTCACAAAGAACTGCATCAAACACAGATGTTTAATAAAATATATGTAAATCAGTGCATGGAATACTGTTGAAAAGTAAAATAAAAACCCAAAAACCATTATTTCATAAACAAGGCAGTCAGGCTGCATCTCACCAGTACAGAGTTTCCTCAAAACCAGCCTGTCAGGCACAGGGATTCCATAACAAATGAGGGATGCTGGCTCATGGGAGCCAGCAGCAGAGGTCCAACACCAATACCAGGATCAGTCCATGGTGTGTCTTCCAAAACACCCAGGTGGTTCTAGCCTTCAGAAACCTCTGCACAGAGAACACATCCCTCCAGCACACTGGTGATGGGAACACAGATCTGCTCAGGAACACAGGAAGCAACTCCAGTGTACTATGAACTTGCCTGGATAAATGCAGTGCTCTAACAAACAGCCAACAGTCCTGACCACTTAAAAACTTCAGGGAACCTCACAGTGGCTCTTTGTCCTGTGCTGGTTTAGTCCCTACCAGCACTTCATGCTGTCTTTGTGGCGGCTCGTCACCCAAAAGCCTACTTCAATACTAGCTAGCTGTCCCTGGCTTTTTCCTGGTCTGAAAGAGTGGAACATAACTGTAGTTTCACCTTTGAATTCACCCATCAAAGGTAAATTAAAGTGAAAAAATATATGCAAACACCACCACCACCTCCTCCCCTCCCAAAACAGAAGCTTCTGTTTTTAAAACCACACACCAGTACATGAAAATGCAATGCTTTTCTTAGAAAGTGTTTGGTGGCATGTGAATGGTTTTCTTTAATTTAGTACTCCCTCTCCTTCCCCATATACACTTTATTCCTGAGAGCATCAATATCCCCATCTGATAATCGTGTCTTAACAATAGTAAGATCAAACAGACCCTCAGCAAGTTTGCAGATGACATGAAGCCAAGCAGTGCACATGGCACAACAGAAGGAAGGGACACCATCCTGAGGGACCTGGACAAACTTGAGAACTTGGCTCACGAGAACCTCATGAAGTTCAACAAGTCCAAGTGCAAGATGCTGCACCTGGTTTGGGGCAATCCCAGGCATGAGTACAGTCTGGGAGAACTCACTGAGAGCAGCATTAGGTAGTCAGACTTGGGGTTTATCATGGGTGTGTGCTCACAGCCCAGATGGCCAACTACCTCCTGGGATGCATGAAAAAAGCAGCATGGCCAGCAGGAGGAGGGAAGCGATTCTCCCCCTCTACTCTGCCCTGGTGCTGCAACCAGGTGTGGAGTCCTCAGCACAATAATGATGTGGACCTGTTAGAGTGGGTCCAGAGAAGGGCCACAAAGATCATGAGAGGGATGAACATCACCCCTATGAAGACAGGCTGAGAGCTGGGTTTATTCAGCCTGGAAAAGAAAAGGCTCCTGGGAGACCTTAAGGCAGCCTTCCAGTGCTTAAAGGGTGCTTATAAAAGGAGAATTAACTTTTTACATGGGCAGATAGGGATAAGAGAAGGGGGAATGGTTTTAAGCTGAAAGAGGAGAGATTTGGCTTAGATTTTAGGAAGAAATTCTTTACTGTGAGGGTGATGAGGCACTGGAACAGGTTGCCCAGAGAAGCTGTGGATGCCTCAGTCCTCAAAGTGTTGAAGACCAGACTGGACGGGGCTTTGGGCAACTCGGTCTAGTGGAAGGCATTCCTGCCCACGGCAGGGTAGTTGTAACAAGATGATCTTTAAGGTCCCTTCCAACACAAGTCATTTTATGACTCTAGGATACCCACAACTACACACCTTGGAAGGTGTGAAGGTCAGTACCTATGAGGTGGCCGCATGGGACTGTACTTGATTTGCTCTTATTTGACTGTGCTTCGGAGATGTCGCAGCTCAGGGGAGAGCACTTCAAGCAGCAGTCTTTGGTATTTCCCCCACTTAGAGACCCCTTCAACCACTGCTGCTGCACCACACCAAAGAGCAACCCTACACCTACCACACTACAAGTCACACTGTTTTACCTCCATTGGCTCTGCTTCTCTGTTTTTCCCCTCAAATGTATCAGAGGTGAAAGCTGTCTCGGCTTCTCACAGCATCTGTACATACACAAATCGTGTGAAGGAATCAGATGCCAAAACCTCTGAATGTAAATACCCATTCGACAAGTCAGGACATAAAAATATGCTCAACAGGAGAGCACTCTCCAGGAGAGCAAAAAGCAGTCAAAGCACTGTATTTCCAGCATCTGATGAAAGTATCTAACCTTACAAAATCTGTTACAAAGGGAGGAGTGTGCATTCACACCAAGACTTAGCTCACCTGCACCCAGGACCATTCATGACCCCTCCCTTCCATCGAACTTGGGGGTGGTGAGTAGCAGTTTTCACTATAAATGAAAGCTGCTTCTTGAAAGCTTAGGTTACTTAACTCCGAAAAGAATGCAAACTGGGAAATCAAAGTACCACTTATTTTTGTAAGTTTAAAATGCCTTTAAGCTTTAAAGAATTTGAATAGTAGCCTTACCAGCCTAATAAAAAAAAACCCCTAATTTTATTCAATACACTGATATTCTTAAAGCCAGCTGCTTGCTTTTGAAAAGATTCTTTTCCTCCTTAGACTACCACAACATATTAGAAAGGAAAAATAAGCTTTTATAGGTGATCTTTGTGCCTTTCAAAAATGTTCCTCTTGCAAACCAAAAAGGTTCAATTTACAAAGAGTTTTAGCAAGGCAGATTTTGTTATGAAAGTAGACCTTGCTGAATCACATGGTTTTCTAAAAAAAAAAAAAAGCGTATTAAAAGGTAATTAAGTTTAAAAACTGCAAGCTTAAAGTTCTAACTTTTAATTAAGCTTAAAACTATAAAATATATTTGTATATAAATGCGTAAGGTACAAAATCATACAAATGTATGAAATAATAAGAGGTATAAACCCACTGGTCTCATGTTGTCGTTCATTTGATCAGAAACCAAATATTTTTACAATTATACCACGACACTGAAAATGGACACATGGATTTTTCAAGGCACCTAAATCCAGACAGACAGAAGTTTTCCTCTACCATCAACTACATCTTTGTTTATTTTAGCAACAAGAAGTCACTTAATGCAGGAACAAGACGACAGAATGTGCAACGAAGAATCTGGACAAGCCTAAATGTCCAGAAGCTCAATTAGTGCTTATCAAAACACGTTAGGTGACTTTGGCCATTAAGCCAGCCGGAAGCAGACTGAAACAAACAGGATTTAATAAATGGTATATCCAATGACAACTCTGCTTCTATGGCCTTACGATGAATAGAGGTTGGTGAAAACAACAAAAGTGGAATTGAGGGAATCAGCACGGATCACAGGATTGACTGTTTCCACCAGTAATCTGCAGAAACAACTAGAATTTTAGACCAGGAAAATAAAGCCACTTGCTCATTAGCTCACACAAGTGGTTTCAGTAGATGGCAAAATTCTCCATTACAGTTCTATACAGACCCAGGTCTAGCAAAGCGATGACTTGCTTGTCACGAGAGTTGCAACATTTCTTTTCATTTTAAGAAAACATCCAAATAAGGACAGATTAGAAATCTACCAATAAAATAGATAATACCCAGAAAACTTCCATTGTTTGTGAGTGGCTACACTAAGAAATTCAACTCTCCAGATGCTCAGCTGATAGATTAAACACCCCCAGCGTACAAACAAACCAAATGAACTACTTGTAATTACATCTGAAAAGATAATCACAGAACTCATTAGCATAAAGTTACAGTCTTTAACTTCATTTTTATGCAGAGAGAGTGGGCATAAGTCATCTGGCATCATTTGGAACCCGTGTTAGGAGATGCATCTCCATACAATACCTATTACTGAGATTTCAGATTAACATTCACACTTCTTGTTTTACTTAGAAACCCATTGGCAGTTGCAAAGATCAGCCGGGTCAGAAGAACATTAATTTTATTAAAAGTCCTAAGACCTGAGGAGGCCATTCTCACAACATGAAAAGACAAATTACCGAACTTATTCACTAAAGTGCAATACTTCTGAAGTTTAAGTAGTATTTTGTTTTTTACACCTACTTCTTTAACGTATCTATCTTTTACACAGAATCAGTATCAGTTGCAGAGCTTGCCATCTCAGATGAAATTCCAGTTTTTTAGGTATGGTACTTGGCACTGTGGTCAGAAGCCTGTAAACAGCGAGTTTAAACCTAGACAGTACTTCAGATAGCCTGATAAAAAAGGATTGCTTGGAGTCATTAATCTTCAAAAGTCAGATTAATTTAGAAGAAACTCAAAGTAAAAGTGACATGTTCTTAAATCTTCATTTCAAACGCTGATTCCAGCATTATCATGCATAAGCTTAAAATGCAGTATTTATCATCAGTCTTAACTGGAAAAGAGATAGAAGAACATTTGGATTCAGAACAGCGGCAAGACTCATAAAAAGATGCTCAAAGAGAAAGACTGGGACAGAGGAAGACTTGATTTCCACCACAGTCACAATAAAAAAAGAGGGAGCAAACAAGATGAAACTCTATTCATCATTTACTCTAGAAAACAAGACATATAGCTGGTGCAACTCTAGAACAAAAATAAGCCAAAACAGCTCAAAATGAGAATGTGGGGCAAACCACAATCTGACCAGTAAGACTGAAGTCTGCATCCTGTGAAAATAACTCTAGTATAGCACAGCAGCAAAACAGCAGAATTCTGTGGGCCACTTTAAAATTGGCTTTTTCAGTCAGAGGACAAGAGGTAATGTGGTCAAAGTGCAAGTTTAAGGAACACTCTGTCGATCATTCCTGCCTTTCTGACCAAGTAGGGCTGTACTCCAGATGTGCTGGAGATAGGCTGTAATGGGAAGTGAAGCAGGGTATTCCTAAATGACCTTTCTTTTAAATAACTTTTATTTTAAATTTTTACTCGGGATACATTCAGTTATCAAGGTCCTGACATTGATCCCTGGACAGGCCACTTTAAAAGAGTAAGACCCTAAGGCATGATGCTGAGAGGGATCTTTTAACAGGTAATGCTGCTGAAACCCTGGTATCATGAGATCTTCACAGAAGCTCTTCTACCACCCTAGCAGCAGGGCCTCAAACATCTCCTTAATCTCCTCACCTAATACCCACCCCAGTCCTTATCACACCACCACTGTGCAAGCACAAGGAATAAATAGGGCTGCATGGAGAACCACCCAGGAAAGAAGTAACCCAGAAAAGATAAACAAAGTAAATTAAAAAATGAAAGAAGCAGAGGGGATGATTACAGCTGGATCAGAGCTTTAACTCCTTCTTAGCAAGACAAAAAAATGAGGACAACATATTGATAATGCAGGAGCACTGACATCTCAAGACAGTAACTGCAGTTGAGAACTTCACCAGGAGAAAGTGATGCATGTATTTTAGCATTAAGTATATTTTAAAATCAACTGTACAAAGATGCTTCATGGAATACACATGCAAATATTCACTGTTGGATGTTGAGTGCAATCAGACAGCACTGGGTAATACCCAAGGTAGCAGTAAGTGACTTGCCTCTTTGTTCCTTATCTTTCTCAGGCTTGTTTCTGAGGGATATAAAAACACCACCACTAAATCTACCAGACAGTGATAAAACACAACTGAGCTGCACCTCTTTGGTCTTACCTTACATAGCCTTGAGAAGTCTTAACTGATGCAAATGCATCTATTTATATCAAACAGAGCAGCTGATGTCAGCAGTGGAGTTCCTCTTCTTCTATAGAGACAATACCTTTACTTAAGAAAACAAAGGCAAATATTTTCTGAGGGTTTTTTTTCCCTCAGATTTTGAAAGGGCTTTTTTTATAAATCCCAACTCTTAGTATTATAAGACTTCTTCCAGATTTATTTCAGCTTCTGCAAATGAGAAGCCTAACTCTTCTATCTTCTCTTAATAACCACGTAAGAGACTCAGACCTGCTTCAGGCAGACTGTTTGCATGCTTTCCCTTTTTATGTCCAGCAGCACAAAACAGGGAATCCAACGCTGCTCACTGACTTAACTTTATTTCAGTCGAATGACTTCCCCTTGGTTATTTCAAAACATTGGAAAGCCATGGTTATTCTTAGAGAATCATAGAGTAATAGAATGGTTTGGGCTGGAAGGGACCTTCCAGATCATCTCACTCCAACCCCCCCACCATGGGTTGGGACACCTTCCACTAAACCAGGTTGCTCAAGGCCTTATCCCGCCTGGCCTTGAACACTTCCACGAAGGGGTCATCCACAACTTCTCTGGGCAACCTGGTCCAGTGCCTCCCCACTCCCACAGTAAAGAATTTTGTCCTAATGTCCAGTCTAAACCTGCCTTCTTTCAGCTGAAAGCCATTCCCCCTTGTCAACACATGCCCTTGTACAAAGTTCCTCTCCAGCTCTCCTACAGCTCCCCTCAGGTACTGAAAGGCTGCTGTAATGTCTCACACGAGCCTTCTCTTTCCCAGACTAAGCAACTCCATTTCCTTTACTTTACAGGCATATTTTAGCACCAAGTTTTTGTGCTGGTTCATATTCTTCCTGGCTGCAGCATTTGGCAACAATTTAAATACTGAGGTACCCCTGTTAAGCTCAAGAACTTCATGACGTGAGAAAATCAGCATTTTGCATAAGCTTACTCTTGGAATTATTTCAGTTTTTGTTTGACAGCTTTTATTAGCATCATCTTCTCTAGCAAGGAGAGAAGATGAGGTTTATTTGATTTCAGCAGCATCTTTTATTCTGGAGTGTCACTCTGTACAGGGGGATAAAACTACAGATATAAAGTAAGGTATTTCTTACATGATGCAATTTTATATTGCCTCAGAAAATACTCTATAATCCTTATATTCACATCAAAACTCAGCAGGTCTGTTCTGTGAAAGAGCTGCAGTCTCAGATGGGTTGTTCTGAAGTTACACTTGAAAGATTAGTAGATTGAGATGATACCTTGTCTTCACACCTGAGAAGCACATATAGTATGTATATAGTAAAAGAAAGCTTTTATTTTAGCTTGGGCAAACGTTTATGAATATATCTTCATCACAGACTTTAAGACACAAAATGCCTTATCAGTGTATGTACAGCTTAGAGAATATTTTTTAAACACCACATGAGATAAGCTGTTATTATCCCCACCATGTTCTTAGAATACTAAACATCCCACAGCTGATCTGTCAGACTGAATAACTCCAGATCACCTGAAAAATTTGTCAAGCACACTCATCCCAGACATCCTAAGTGCTCAAGCTCAGTCAATCTCAGGAGGAATGGGGAAAAAGAAAAGACATATGCCTGGTATTTTCCAGTTCCACAGACCTAGGCACACATTTTTGGTTTTATACTGCTTTTGAGAACACATCTGCACTTTTGAAAGAACCATCTAAAGACTAGCAGCACACATCATCTGTGAGAAAAATAAAAGGGAGTACTAAAGTTTTTAAAAAGTAGATGTTCAAAGTTAACACCCTCTGCCAGAAAGATGCAAATCAGACTGTCACTGCTAAGAATCCCAGGCTCCAGAGCAGAGTTTACACGTGGCCACAGAACAGGCAATACACAGTTTCCCACTCCCTTCAAGCCCAGACCAAATCCCCAGCCTTCTCTAGAACCACAGGCAACTCTTACATCTAGATTAATGAAGTCCTTCCATCCGTGAAAGGGGAGCAACCATAGAGGTTTCAAGCCAGCTAAGCTGTAAAGCCAAGCTCCGTAAGGACACTGAATAATGCAAAAGAACAGGGGTCAATACTTTTTCTTCCTTTAACATTCAGCCTGTGAAGGTGGCTTCTCACTGACAGACAATCCAGGAAATCTTCGGAAGAGAACCTGCATAATCTTTCTGTAGAGGAAGATTAGTCACATATCAAGTTTATTTCAAACATTGAAGAATTTGTTGTTCCTCTAGATTTCATATGCAGTAAGTTCTTTACAACACTTTAAAACGCCACCAAAACAAAAGGAAAAAAAAAACCCCAAAAAGCCAACAAACAAAAATTTGCACATTATCCTGTGGAACTTTCAAAGCAACTACTGAAATTGAATAGTAACTCAACAACCAAAAACCAGACTTAGCTACTTTTTCCTCTCCACCTGTCCAGCAGAAGCATACGATCACCACCTCTGAGATCCAAATTTGGGGCTTTCTACCCATTTCAAATGGCCATGAAAAGCTAAAGAATTTAACATGAAGAGACAGAAGTTCCCATTTACTGAAGTGAAAGCAGAAACAACGCCAACAAACCCCAAAAAGCCTCAAAGTATAGTTCAAAGGTTAGGGTGCGACCTTAAGAGTTACACCCAGATATCAGAACTGAGGGAGAGCAGGGAAGGGTGTACACCTCTGAAAGCAAAGTAAACTCATTTTGCTCAGGTAGGCAGCGATCCACAGTATTGACATAGCTGTCCTTATCTGCTGTCCCACAGCCACGAGCGCTGAACACTCGGTTATTGCAGCGCTATGTTCCTAAGCCTCGAATTCTCAATCGCTGCTCCCCGCTCCTGGCTCTCCCCATAAGTGACGGCAGGAAGGACAACTGGCAGGAAGGATAACTACGAAAACAACGGCATTCCTAATCTCTCTATCTTAAACTGTACGCGGAATCTGCGCTGTGCAATTACCTGTATCCTTTACCGCAGAGCTCACGATGCACTAGAGCGAGACTCGGTGTTTCCCCCACCCCTCCGTGCCCGTATTATTTGATAGTGTTCCACCTCGCGTGGCCTCGCTTGCCACACACTCCAACTCCTTCCCCTGCAACCCAACACCCACGGCAACAAGCATGAGGTGGCACTGCCACAAATTCAGCGGGAGGGGAAGGAAAAGCGCAATCGAGGGCAGCGCTCCCCGCCGGCGCTTACAGCCCGGAGAGGCGCCGGTGTGCAGCAGCCCGGCGCCGGGGCTCCGCACTGGGGTCCCGCCGCAGCCCCCGCGCCACGGAGAGCGCCCGGCACCCACCTGCACGGCGGGGAAGGCTCCCTTCAGCAGGTAGAACATCCTGCGGTTGGACAGGAGGTCGCCGGTGGTCAGCTGCTCCTCGGCCCCCTCCCGCGTCTTCCCCTTCGCCTTGGCGTTGAGGACGTTCCCCTCGCGGACCCGCTTCACCTCCTCCCCGCCCCTGACGGCGGCCAGCACGGACACGGCCAGCAGCTCTCGCAGGTCCACGGCGCCGCCGGGCGCGGAGCCGTGCGGCGTCTCGGGCCCGCCGGCCGCCGGCTCGCTCAGCATGAAGAAGGCGAAGCGGCCGGCCAGAAAGCCGGAGTAGAGGTGGTAGAGCACGCCCAGCCCCAGCAGGCAGAACACGGCCATGCCGAGCGGCGAGAGGCGGATGCCCATGGGGGCCATGGCCGCGGGGCGGGCGGGCGGCGAGGCCGGGCAGTCACCACACTCCCATGGCACGGCCGGGGCGCTCCGCTCCCGCTGCTGCTGCTGCGGCGGCGCCGGGCCGGCTCCACGCTCGCTCGCGGCCGAGGCAGCGCCGTCTGTATCCGGGTCAGGCGGAGGCGGAGCCCGCCGCGCGCACTGAGCATGTCCCGCTTCCCGTGGTGTTCGGCGGCCCTGCGGTGTCCCGCAGGAGCCTGGGCAGTGCCGCCGCTGCCCGCCGTGCCCATCCATGGCAGCACACACCGTCCATCGCCCGCTGCTTCTCCTGAGCTCTGTGGTTTGGGATCATTTTTTCCTCATCTCCCTCTAGGCAGCAGGTGCGCCAGCAGCCCGCAGTGGCGGGGCCGAGGGAGCTGCTCCCGCCCGCGGGCAAGAGCCCGAGCCGGAGCCCGAGCCGGAGCCGGAGCTCGAGCCGGAGCCGGAGTCAGAGCCGGAGCCCGCCCGGCACGCTGGGAAGGAGTTTTCTGATGGAAATCGCTGTTGGCATAAATTGCCGCTAAATTTCTGAAGGTGCTCTTTTAGCGGTGCTGAGCATCCCTGCTGAGCATCTCTTGATTTTGTTATACTGCTTCGGGAAGTTTGGGATTTTCTGCCCCCCTGTTCCTCGAAGAATTCCTCTCATTGAGGAAAATGAAGCAAATCCAACTGTTCCCCTCAGCCGAGTGGTGTGATAAAGGCATACCTGTCTTCATTTATACTTTTTCTTTGCACCTCAGTTGTTTTGGGGGAGTGTGAAACTTCATAGCCAGGATGGACATCTGGAGTGGGAACTGGAAAGAGTCTCTGATTTCTTTCTGTTCTCATTTCTGATTCTTTTTAGTAGTTTTCAGTAAGTTATAAACAAAAGAACTATGTTGATTCAGCATTGTTTGAATTAATTACATATTTTTTATTCGAGCAGTGTTCTTGTCTGTTGATACAGAGGTTGTAGAAACAGACCTTGGTAGTGACTGTGGGAAGAAGTAACTACTAGGGATCATGCATTGTAACTGTTTCCTTGGGATGTTGCATTTTATTTTTTTGAAGTGTTAAACTTACATAATCAAGAATGTGTAAAGACCAAAATTAAGATCAGCCTTGAAAGCTGAAGTTGCCATATAGTCTCCTCTGCATTTCCATTTTAATGGCATCTACAATTACGTGATTACATGTCCATGTCCTGCAGGATCACACCCTCTCTGAAGTGCACATGTATGTGCAGGGAGTGAAAATTAAAGGATCATAGAATGAGAAAGCAGTCTATTTGAAATGGGATTCAAGAGTTGGATTTTACTCCAACTATGCTGAGGTTAAACTTTATGTGCTATTAGGCAAAAACTAGAACATCCACATTTTTCAGCTTCCCATTCCTTTTAAGGTACAAGTTGTTGGTTTTACTGTTTGCTTTTTTCCTCTGCAGTTGCTCCTCTGGCAGAGTGGGAGCTTGAAAGGATACATTGATCACATTCCTTAATATCGATTTCACAGTTCAGCATTTCATATAATGATTAATGGTAAGAAGCTGTGCAGCAATACAGGGTTCATGTTAGAGTAGACTTGTGTCAGTAATGAGCAATGAATGCAAGACTTTATAAACATGCATAGTTTTTAAATGTACCCTTTTAAAAATGCTGGGCAGAATAGCCAACAGCAGTGCTGCCTGATGCCATCAGTAACAGTTTGTGTGTGTTTAGTAATCAGGAACTGTTTAAACTCCACTATCGTGGAGGAAACCCCGAAGAAGGAAGAAAACCTGCAACTTTATGAACTGGTTTCTTAGCTGAAAGAAAGTGAAATACTAGGCTTCTTGTCCCACTAAAGTTTGCAAAGACCTTACAGAGGTGTAGAAAATGAATGGATTTATTGCTTGCTACTTACAGTTTTATGCCTGCAGTAAACAGACAAAATATTAACAGTAATGTAAGCTGTGAAGAGGACAGTGCACAGAGGGCACCTTATTTCTGTGATACTGTACGTACCATCTGTGCCAGGTTTTGGAAGAGACTGTTCCTTACCAAATGCAGTCACACAACCAATAGACAATATGCTGGCAGCCTGTTTCTCTGTAGCAATCTTATTCTGTAATTACCAATATAATTTTTAAAGGTTGCAGTCTGGCATCTTCCATGCTGTTTTCCCAAGATCTGTAAAATCGGGTTCCTCATGTTTATCCAGGGTGCTGTTGATTTCACCTGGGCTCCAGAACACCACAGAGATCTTTGCAAAGTGCTCTTGGCAGATGATATAAAGATAGTTTAGGCAGGGCTTCTTTATTGCTTCAGTCTGTAAGATGAGTTTCCAGAGACCATGGTGTAGGCATAAAATGAAATCAACTTGGGGAAGAAAAGTGTCTGGGTTCATTATTAGCAAAAGCAGATTTATTCCTTTACATGAGGGCTGAGGAAAAATTGTAATGGAAATGTTCCTTTTGAAAATGAGGAGCATGCCAGAGCACAGGCAGTTTGGTGTCTCTGACTTTTAAGAGTCTGTGGCAAGAATGTATAAACTAGTGAGCTCCCATCCTTGTCCAGGCTAGCAGTGTTTTGTCAGCAGTGCTTTACAGTGCAGTATATTGTCATGGCTGCTTTGCCAGCATTGTTGCTGACTCGTGGAAAAGCAGGCAATGCCCACATCTTCCACAGCTCCAGCCATGCAAGCAGGTTAACAGGGTCTGTCAGCAGCCACAGAAGTGCTGTGTTGCAGCAGGTTGTTGTTTCTCTGTGACTGTGACAGTTTATGAAACCATTCATGGGCAACCTTCCTGAGTGCTCAGTTTTTGTGTCTGCAGTTGCAATGTGTCTGTGGAAAAGACGGGGAGTCCCTCAGGCTCGGAGCTGAGTTTGATCTGCAGTGCATGGAAAAGATCTGCTGTGTCTGTGCTTCTGAGAGGCCAAGAGAGCAGATGGCTGTCGGATGGTACCAAAGTACCTGAGGGGAACCTGCTGTGGAAGTGCCAGCACCAGCTGCAGCCACTACATTTCCCTGTCAGTGCTGGGAAGGTGGTAGTCCATGACAGAGTCCCATACAAGGTCTTTCATAGTGTGGGGTAGCTTTCCTTTGCACAGAGCAAAATTTGGTAGGTGCAGTGTGTGTGTGTGGGCAGCTATGAATAGTTGTCATTTGGTTTACACAATCAGGTTCTTCCTCTTTTCTCTCTCTTTTCTTATATTTTCTGTTCTTTCCTGCTTATTTTGTTTGTCATACCACCTCATCCAATCCTGTTTGCAGCAGCAGTGCCAGTTATGGATAGCTCTTTCTTATATCCTGTCTGACTGTGAAGGGCTGAGAGCCTCGGGAGGGCTGTGCAGAGACATACCAAACTTAAGGTATTGTTAAAGGCTTTATTTAAATTAGTATGTAAAATAAAAGCAGGATGTTAAAAAATGTGTGAACCATGAAGGTGGACCAAACAAGGCAAAAAAAGGTGGATGAATGTCTCTATTTTGGAGTGCATCCCAACTGAAGAGTTCATAGGTACCTATAGCCCAGCTTTTCTCAAAGGTTTCCTCCCCATAGCAGTGTGCTCCTTTGTCATAGATGCTTCTTTTTCCTTTGTGCAGAAGGAATGGTGCCAAATACACCTGAAGGCTGGGCTGCCATTCAATGGAATCTTGATTGGCTGGAAAGTTGGGCAGAGAGAAACTAATGAAATTCAGCAAGGGCAAGTGTAGGGTCCTGCACCTGAGAAGGAATAACCCCAGGAGAGGCTGGGGCTGACCTGCTGGAGAGCAGCTCTGCAGAGAACTGGGAGTCTTAGTGGATGACAAGCTGACCATGAGGCAGCAGTGCCCTTGCAGCCAGAAGGACAAATAATATCCTGGGGTGCACTGGGACAAGTGTGGCCAGCAGGTTGACAGAGGTGATCCTCCCCCTCTACGTGGCCCTAGTGAGGCCACACCTGGAGTATTGTGTTCAGTTCTGGTCTCCAAAGTCCAAGGAAGACAAGGAGCTATTGGAGAGGGTACAGAGGAGGTCCACAATGATGATTACGGATTTGGAGCATCTCTCAGATGCGGAGAGACTGTGGGAGCTGGGACTGTTAAGTCTAGAGAGCAGAAG
Source organism: Pachycephala philippinensis (assembly GCA_013397055.1). NCBI lineage: Eukaryota > Metazoa > Chordata > Aves > Passeriformes > Pachycephala > Pachycephala philippinensis. The sequence continues at coordinate 1,095,867 of VWZT01009485.1, read as the reverse complement.
ACTGAGAAGTGGTCTCATTAATGTATATAAATATCCCAAAGGTGGGTGACAAGAAGACAGTGCCAGACTCTTTCCAGTGGTGCCCAGTGACAGGAAGAGGAGCAATGGCCGTAAATTAAAACACACAAAGTTACACCTCAACATGAGGAATAACTTTTTTACATTGAGAGTGGCAGAGCAGTGGAACAGGTTGCCCAGGGAGGTTGTGGAGCCTCCCTCTCTGGAGACATTCACTCACCTGGATCTGTGCCTGTGTCACCTGCTCTAGGTGACTCTGCCTTGGCAGAGCGGGTTGGACTAGATGTTCTCCAGAGGTCCTTTCCAACCTCAACAAGTGTGTCTTTCTGTAAAATATAAATATAGGAAGGGGCTATAATCTGCAGTCCATGTGGGAATTATGTCTGTGTTCCTCACTAGGACAGGATCCAGGTCCTGGAACTTGCAGAAGGTCACACTGCCAGAACTAGAGCTGTCCTGGTATAAGCTGTGCAGAGCCTGTCTCCTGCATTGCTCCAGGTCAGTTTAGTGTGGATACTGAGATGTTCTGCCAGCAGCGAGGCAGCAAAGCTCCTCACTGTCTGATTGCCAGGAGAGATTGCTTTGCCCTCCTGCTTACTCCCTCTCATGAGTTTCTCAGTGCACTAAGCTGTTTCCAGGGAATGCTGCTTACAGCAAGTCTGGCTCTGTGCCAGGCTTCGTTCTGGCTTCGTGGCAATGCCAAAATTATAGAACACAATACCTGTGATTCAGGAGAAGGCCTAAGGGAAAACAGAAGAGCCTGATCCAACAGAGGGCATCCAAGGTGAAAGCAGATGCAAAGTGTGATGGAAAGAGAGCTGACTATGGTGAGACTGGAAAGAAGGAGCAGGGTCCAAGCCTGCATTTGCAGAAGAGCAGCTGCAGCCAGGTGCTGTGAGCTCAGGAGCCAAGGAGTGGGAAGGGACCTGAAAGAACCTGTGGGGTGGTCTGGGGAATTCTGATACAGGCACCTTCTGCTTGATCTGATAGAAAAGTGGTTAGCCAAAATATTTGGGACAAATTTTAATGGACACAGACTTTATAAATCAGATTGGCACTTAGCTAACTGCAGATTTTTTAGTGTGCTCCTTCAAGACCTTATGCCATCTTATGGGTACAGTCAAACCTGGTTTAGGATAATAGGAAAGAGTGGAATTTAGCTCTTTTTATGAGTCATAGATTTGTTAATAGGCCAGTTAGGTACAAAGCTTAACAGCTATTCAGGAAAAAAAATTATATCTCCGAGCCTTTAAGAAGTGAAGTGTGGAAATATCTTCTGATAAATAAGAAATTAGGAAAAGGGTGAATTTGTATGGAACCTTTAGAGGATTAGAAGAGTGAGCTTATAGGTAAAAGCTTATGTGATACATAAAAAGAGGCTCTGTAGATACAAGCTAAGCTATATGGTATGCAGAAGACTGCAACCAAAGGAAATATGAGGAGGGAGATTTTTTTGTATTTGATCTTTGTGCAAAAAGCTTAAGTGCTTGTAACTTTGTCGGTTTTGGATGCTATACAGAGAAATCTTTTTGTTTGAATTGTAAACAGCTTGGGAGTTAAATGTAATTTCACTGGTAACTGAACACCAAGGCTGTGGAGACTCTGAACCACAATGCATTTCAGCTTAGGAAATGCCCAGCACTTGTGAATTGCACTGAAGCTGTACAGAGCAGTCTGAGAGAGTGTTATAAAAATCGGGGAAAGCAGAAAAATCTGCTGGTGACAGGAAGGAAACTGCTGTGCTGACAATAAAGCAGTGGGGAAGACATCAAACTGCAGGAATATAAGGGATTTTGTGGCAGGTGTCAAGTATAGCCTACACTTTGATCAAATAAATTACTTAGCATGGAGTAAAGTTTAGGGGTCCAAGATAAAGAGATTATAGTAAATGACCTGATAGTAATTTCTGGTCTTGTACACAGAAGTTAAAGTATGTAAAGTAAGTAAAAATGCTATCAAATTAGAACAACATTTACATATGAGTTGTAAACATCCACTAGCATGAAATACCCGTTCCATTTGTAAAGGAATTGATGACATATAAGTACAAGGCAGTGAAAAACTGTATTTCAAAGCTTTGTGGACAGTCTTCTGTAAAAGTCTATTATATATTGCCTGAGGGGTTTAATTGCTGATGGATTCTAGTGGAGCCTTCCCGAAAGGGTTGTGATGATAAGATCATCTCAGCTAGGCAGAAGTTCGTTTTAACACCATGCTGGTTAACAGAGGCACTTCCCAGAGTGGTCACAGATTTTCTGTCCACCCAGAACAAGCCAGTATATTTTCTTGTTTCCAGAATTGCAGGAAGCTGCAGAATTGACACTGAATGCTACCAGTTCCTCAGCAGCTGGGTGGCAATCACAGCTGAAGGGAGCTTTTGCTGCTCTGGTGCCATCCATGACTGCTTTTTCTGGCCCCATGCACCTCTTCCCCTAGCTATACTAGGACAGCTAATAATGGAGCTCTTCTGCAAACTGAGCCAGTTAAAGCAGGTTTATGTCCCTGTGTGGTGCTGCCCACCTTTAGCTCTTTAGCTTGGTACACACCCAAACCTGCCTGATCTCTCTGCGACACGTCCCCAGCTGTGTTTCCACCTCCTCCATGCAGACTGGGGAGCTCCTCCATCTGAAAACTAACCCAGCAAAGCAAACAGAAAGTATTGAGCATAGCATGCAGGTTCAGTGTTAAGCTGCTCTTTTGGGTAGCAGATTTGATTTTTTTTGTGATTGAAGTTGCTGTGTCATAAGAAACTGGATGTCATGTCGTGTCACGGGCTGGGAGTGAGAGTCAAGAACGTGTAAAGGCTCCTTCCTAAGTGTTGTCCCTGTCCTGCATTGTGGAACTGCCTCCTGTGCTTCCTATTGCAGCTCCAGTATAGCTTCACAAAAGAGTGCGAATACCCTCAAGAAAAGTGCTTGTGCTCTTTGAATATCTGAGGATGGTTACTTCAAAAGGAAGTAATAAACCCCAGGTTTTCCCATAGACCATGCGTTTGAAGAAGGCAATCCAAAAGTCTAGGGTGGTTCAGCGCTCCTGGCAAAAGCCCTCAAAATTTGCATTGGTGCAGTGCCACCCCACTTGGCATGCCCTTTGCAGCCCCAGTGTCCCTGGAACTGTAGGTTTTATGGTTTTCCGAACCCTAGACTTTCTTGAAACTCATGGTAATTAGTTCCTTTTGGCTTTTCCCTTTCTGCCACACCCATATCTTTGTTTTTATCTTCTATGCTCCTGTAATTAAGTTGTCACTGGTTCACCTTGTTGCTAATATTAGTAATGCTAGTTTTTGTCTTGTGTGAAATATTTATAGAATTACAGAACCATAAAACCACAGAATCATTCAGGGTGGAAAAGACCTCTAAGATCATTGAGTCTGACCATTAACCCAGCACTGCCATGTTCAGTAAACCATGTAGTCAAGTGCCATATCCACATTTGCTTTAAAGATTTCAGGGGTGGTAATTCCATCAGTTCCCTGGGTAGCCTGTTTCAATGCTTGACAACCTTTTGGGGAAGAACTTTTTCCCGATATCCAATCTAAACTTCCCCTGGTGCAACTGGAGACTTGTCCTCTTGTCCGATTGCTTGTTACCTGGTAGAGAGACCGACCCTCAAGTGGCTACAACCTCCTTTCAGGGAGTTGTAGAGAGCAAGAAAGTCCTTTTCTCCAGGCTAAACAATCCCACTTCTGTCAGCTGCTTCTGATAGGATTTCTGCTTGAGACGCTTCACCAGCTCAGTTGCCCTTCTCTGGACTCACTCCAGCACCTCAATGCCTTTCTTGTAGAGAGGGGCCCAAAACTGAGCACAGGATTCAAGGTGTGGCCTCATCAGTACAGGGGGACAATCCCTGCCCTGGTCCTGCTGGCCACACTATTGCTGATACAGGCCAGGATGCCTCTGGGCACACGCTGGCTCATGTTCAGCCAGCTGTTGACCAATACCCCCAGGTCCTTTTCTGCTGGGTTGCTTTCCAGCCACTCTGCCCCCAGCCTGTAGTGCTGCATAGTACCCCAATAATGAAATTGAACAGGACTGTCCACTGTGCTAAGCCCTGGGAAACACCAATATTGACCAGCCAGCAGCTGGATTTAACTCCATTCACCAGCACTCTCTGGGCCTGGCCATCCAGACAGTTTTTTATCCAATGACCAGTTGTAGTGGTTTAGTTTGCATCTTTTACTTTTTTGTGAGATAAGAATTAGAAGAAGGGCAAAGCAGGCTCAAAATCTTAAGGAATATAAAGAAGTTTATTACTAACAAAGTTAAAGATAATAAAAGAATGATAAAAATTAAAACAAACTG
>VWZT01009485.1:1061146-1090923 GCA_013397055.1 Pachycephala philippinensis | reverse complement strand
GGGCCCGCCACCCCTCCCGCTGAGGGACCAGAAAAGAAGAGTAACTTCCCCTCACGAGTGTCCTTTTATATGCAAAATCGTGAGAAGCGATTGGTCTAAAACCCTGTCCATCAACTCAGTCTCTTCAAACCACCACACCAGTGCACCCATCCAAGCCATGAGCAGCCATTTTCTCCAGGAGAATGCTGTGGGAGACAGTGCCAAAGGCTCAAGGAAGTCCAGGTAGGCATCATCTGTAGCCTTTCCCTTTTCCAATAAGCAGTTCTCCTTGTTGTAGAAGATCAGGTTGGTCAAGCAGGACCTGCGTTTCATAAAGCCGTGGTGTCTGGGCCTGATCCCCTGGTTGTCCTGCACATGCCTCATGGTGGCCCTCAAGATGGTCTGCCCTGTGACCTTCCCTGGCTCCCAGCCCAGGCTGACAGGCCTGTAGTTTCCTGGATACTCCTCCTGCACTTCTTGTAGATAGGTGTCACATTGGTAACCTTCAGCCACATGGGACATCCTCCACTAGCCAGGACTGCTGAAAAATTATTGAAAGAGGTTCGGTGAGCACTTCCACCAGCTCTCTCGGTACACTTGGGTGGATCCCATCCAGCCCCATAGACTTCTGTGTGTGTAAGTGGTGTAGCAGGTCACTGGCTATTTCCCCTTGGATTATGGGGGCTTCATTCTGCTCCCCGTCTCTGCCTTTTGGTTTACAGGGCTGGGTACCCTGAGGATAACTGGTCTTTAGTAGTAAAGACTGAGGCAAAGAAGGCATTAAGTATCTCAGTCTGGTCCTGGTCCTTTGCCACTATGTGTCCCCTTGCACAGAATAAAGGATGGAGATACTCCTTAGCCCTCCTTTTGTTTACGATGTATTTTTAAAAACATTTTTTTTGCTTTTTGTTGTCTTTCACTGACTTAATATATTTCATTCCAGTTAGGCTTTGGCCTTTCTAATTTTCTCCCTGATATCATTGTAGTCATCCTGAGTGGCTTGCCCCTTCTTCAGTAGTGATAAAAAATGTTTATGTGTTCTAATATAATCCTGATTAGAATACTTAGTTTTCACAGATGGACTTTTAATAATAATTTTGTATTACTTTATTTAGAAAAATTAGGATATTACAAGTGAGATTTAAGGACTACCCAGGAAGACATAACTGAAACAATAATTGCTATTTTGTCCTTTTAGTACTTTTTCTAAATGTTAGACTAGGCAGATGAAAAGGAGCAGTGGGAAGAAAGGAGAATGTTAGCTGAAGAATTATGAGTGCAAAGTAGCAGTGTGTTCTGTTCTCAAGTATTTATGGGAAACTTTTTGTCTCTGTAGTTATCATTAGAAGTCGCAACAAATATTTTACTGAGACATCCCTAAGCAACATCCACTCTTAAAAATGCCATCCTTCTGCTTGTATAAAATTGTTATGCGTATGTACTAGAATGCTGTTCTTTTGGTTTTTACTGGTATTGTGAAGGCAATGTCTTGATCCCCATTTCTGAAAGAAAACCGTGCACTATCTTCATGTAGCTTCATGTTAATTAAATATCAATTAAATATATGTAAGCAATGGAGTTCTTGTTTGTCTTTGCTCAGAAAGAGTCAAACTGTGGGCTGCCTTCCTTTGTCGTTTTTTGAGCATGAACACATTGTTCCATGATAATTTTGAAAATAGTAGGCTAAGGATAGGAGCAGCACAAAATCAGGATCTCATTCCCCACAGAAGCAAAAAATGTGCTCTCGGATATAAAGCAGTGTTCTCATGCTCATAAAAAAAGCATATTTTTGTGTTCAAATGAAATGTTCTGTTAAGCAGAGTAGAACTGCATGCAGCAATTGCATCAGTCAAGTGGATGTTTTTCCCAAGTACTTTTAGATGTTAATCATAATATCGTTCCAAAATAACTATGTTTTGTTTGAACATTGCAGACTGGAATTTTATCTTTACATGTAATTATGATATACATAATACAAAATATTCTAGACCAGAAATATAGATTTCTATTATTAATATTCTCCTGAGCAGTTAGAGTAACAGTAATTTTTTAGAGACTAAAATTTGATGCCTTAAACAATTTTTCCTGTTTAGTCAAAGAAAATACCATTGATTGATACATGTATTTTAACATTAAAGAGCTTGGAAAGTCTATTTAAAATTATTTTTGTCCTCATAAAAATGTATTCCTTATTTTGCTATTGTCCTAGTTCTTTTCTGCAATTGGCCCACGTTAATCTGACTTTTACTCCTAAGAATAATTGCAGACATAATTTTTCCAGTTTTCTCTTAATGACAGTGTTTCTCTGAAATAAAATGAAAGTCTTCCAAGACACTCAGAGAGCCTCAAACACATTGAATCCAGTACAGTAAGGATTTTCCTTCCAAATCCTACCTCTTTTTTCCTGTTTTTCTGCAAGTGAATGAGCTAGACACTTTTTTGAAAGTAAAAATCTTTATATGAACACCTCTGTTAAAACTGCATCTTAACACTAAACCTTTCATCAGTGTGTAGTCTCAGGATGACCATGAACGCATTTCATTCAGAATTCCAATTTTAAAATGTTGCCAGTTCACTATGAAGGCCTCTTGTGATTGCTCCTCAATCACAGTGTGCAAATGTCGAGTTCTGAAGCAAATTAACAGCCAGGGAGGCATGAAATGTGTGTTGTAGTTTCAGAAGGAGAGACAGTAGTTTTTGTGAAGCTGATGTGGCTCACATTCCCATACAGGTTTGCTGTGGTCAGTTAGCACATACTGGGCAGGTCTCCAAACAGCCAGATTCTTGCAATAACATCAGAGACAAGTAGCGTTGTTGAAAGTCACACAAAAGTGTTAGGGTGTGCTAAAACTGACTACAACCAAATATGCGGGCCTAAGCTCTAGATTTAGCTGGAAAATCTGAACAAGAAGAGAGGGAGACAGATGGACACTGCTGTTCAGATACTAAAAGTGCGTTATGCACCATATTCGTGTTTGAAAAAGAACCTATCAGCCTGGAATCAATACGTGTTTTGGGGGTTTTTTTTGCCTATTGTGTACATTAGACCAGTGCCACCCACAGATACTGTTCAGCTTTCTTCCTTACGACTTGCAAATAAGTGCTGCAGAACTGGGCTCAATGCATACCTTGCAGCATAACCTTGAACAATTGGATACTGGTGACAAAGAGGTAGGGAAAAAACTGTTTTTTAAAGCAGAACCCTAAAGGAACAATTAGTTAAAATGGGTCATGTTATTCTTTCATTTAACTTTACCAGTGCCTTTCCACACCATAAGAGGTAACCTTAAAGGATGAGCTAGCAGTATCGGAAGGAAATGGAGTCTATGCTTGGTTTCTAATCTTTGCTTAGGAACAAAATATTTGGAGATTCAATTCAAATAGTGCCTTGCTGAACGTGACTGCAGTCCTACGGCTGTACAGATATAATCTCCCACAGAGTTTATGTCTCTTCCTCTGTAATCTAAGTAATAGATCATTTCCAGAAACTTTTAATTTCTTGCTGATGCATTTTAAGATATTTCATGAAGTTGCAGGTTACCTTGTTATTTTTGGTCCCTGGTTTCAGGACATTTAAACTCTTAGGTTGCAAACTTAACTTAGTCTACCGAAGTACTTGTGTTACTGGTGCTGTATTTCTGGTATAAAGATTGCTGTCCCCATCACAGCAACATTATTCACATCCTTTCTGGGCTGATTGCTCCCAGAGCTGTTGCTTTGTAGTGCACAGCACTGAATAAACTGACATTCCATACCCCAAAAGGCGAATAGAAGGTTAAACTGGGATGTTATCATTGTATTAATTTCCCAGGGAGGAAACAGTGAACTCAGTAGAATCAGACTGTCTGCAGTTGCTAAGATACTGGCATATGAACAAAACTTCATGGTCAAAAAAATAAGGCTAATACATGTGAAAGAATCAGCCCTGGGCGCTCGATCTCTTCCCGCAGTAGAAAGCTATCATCCATCAACACAATCACCAGAGGGCTACATGCAGTCTTAACAAGCACTTTAACATACTGGTGATGGAGCTCAACAGAGGTGAATTTGTCCAGAAAGTGTTTGAAGCAAATGTCCACGTGTAAATTTGTCACACTACATTGCCTGAGCCAAAACTAGTTTAACTGGTGCTCCAGGGACCTCTCTCTCTATGTATATGTATATATGTATGTATATATGTATTACACAGACAGTCATTGATGCTTCCATGCATTGTGTATTTTAGATTTGTTCCACAGGGCTGGCAAGAGATGCGGGAGCAAGTCAGAGTCCAAAGTGCTGACTGAAAAGCCTTTACCTTGTACCATTCAGAATTCTCCAAGATTCTTAATAATTAAAAGCTTGCAGTTATTAGGCTGCAAACAGCACAGTTCATCAAAAAAAGATTCAATAATCCGTGAAGTGAGAAACCCTACTAAGCTGTCTCTGCAATACAAGCAGAGACAATAATGGATCTTGTTCAAGCAAACACATGATTAAACCTGACAGCGCACATTAAACATTTGATGTGGGCAACAGTCAATACTAATGGAAGCTGTGAGTGGAAAGCATCTCGTAGGTGAGGTGGAATGGAAACAGTAAAAAGATGGGTACATTAACAGTCTAGTACTATGGTGAATTCTAAAACCCTCCACAAGCACCAGAAGGTTTAGCAAAAATAAAAGAATCACTGTGTGTGAATTAGTAGGACTTCAGCAAAGACACTCACTAAAATGACTGAAGAGGTAAACTGTTTTGTTTTGGGTTTTTTTGTTACCATAGTTCAATAAATTTCCTTCTTTACTCATGTAACATATCTAGCCTTGTGTTGTTAACGGTGTGTGTAAGAGCTCTATTTGATGGGCAATTGAATTGCCAGAGAAATCCAGTCGTAGAAATAAGTCTGTGTTGAATAACTGGAGGTCACACCAGAAAATAAACATAAGGAAAAGAAGATAAAACATTCTAACATTCTTTGAAATATAGCCTGAGCATTCTAGCATTCTGTGAAAGAAGGTCTGAACATTCTAATATTCCATAAATGAACATTGTGGGTATGTTTGACACACCTGAAAGACTACTGATAAGACAAGAGATAATGGACACAAACTAGAACACACAATATTCCAACTACACCCAAGAAAACAATTTTTTTTACCATAAGGGTGGTCAAATTCTGGCAGAGGTTACCCAAAAAACCCATTGAGTCTCCATCCTCGCATGTAGAGTGTACATTTAATGAAGTCTGGATGGCAGTATGTTATCAGTGAGAGATATCGTAAGTTATATCCACGATGGGACATTATTTTTTTCTGGTTATTGCTAATTCTAACTATTGAAGTATCATTGAAACTCAGATGTGTCTCTGCATATTCCTTGCCGTGGGCACCTTGCAAATTTAGCATCGCTCTAGAATGTTACTTAGGTAATGTTGCCATCTGGACATTTTGGAGAGGCTTACTTTTGAGAAAAGAGTTATTCACCCCTGAGAAAACAATTCTTATTTGTGGAGGCTCAGCTCAGCACCTCTGCTGAGATGAGGGAGGCTCCTAGCTCAGTAGCTGATGTCTCAAAGCTGTAAATGCAGGCTGCAAAATCAAGCACATCCCAAAGCACTGACTATGCTCAGTCCTATCTGCAAATTTTTGTTATTTAAAGTTTTTGGTTTAGTTTTTTTTTTAAGACGTTAATGGAATTATGTGATCCCAGGGTTGATGGTCAAGCCTTAAGCCAGCCTTCTGTAAGTCTCTTTTGAACGGAGTTGTCCAGATGGCTTCCCTTGGACTGGTTGTTCAACCACATTAAAATCAGCTATTTAGACCTGCATTTTAAATCATGCTTTGCATGCTGTTCAGCTCCTTGGAGTCTCTAGGTTTTTCCTGTTTTCAGAATAAATAAGAGGAGGTGGGAATAACATTTGTATCATGCACTTTTTAATGGTTATTTAAAATTAAATAATGCTTATGTTCCAAATTATCCTGGCAAATATCTGGAATAATTTCTTTGGGGCTAATGAAATTAAAGTAATGGAAAACAAAATGTAAGTGATATTAGAATCTAACACAGGAAGTATTTAGAAAATATATAGAAATATTGGAATAATTAATCACAATAAAAAGGAATCAAGTGTTAATTTTCTTTCACTGTTACTCAAATGATATTTAAATTAACATTAGCTAAAGTTAGAAAAATAACCCCATTCTGGCTGAGTGGTTGCATTGCTTGCAAGCTGCTTCACAGGAAGCCATTATAAATACATTCATTTGAAAGTGACTTGTTTCCACGTTCTGGTTCCATTGTCCTCTTTCAATTGTGTTAGTTAAAATTCTCCATAAAATTAAAATGTAGTGTTAGAGTATGGACTTGCAGTGCTTGCTAGAATATGTTTTATTCCCTATTATGCTGCCTTAAACCTAGAATAATTATAGCAATGAAATTACTTGAGATTTATGCCACCTTCAGTCAGAGAACACTCTGAGTTTAGAAAGTGTGATTTTGATGCCATGTAAAACTTTCTCCTTTGTATTAAGAGATGCTGGTATGTCTCATGCAGACAAAACCCAGCTCTGGCAGGACTATGCTGTTATAGAAAGTCATTTCTGTTTAATGTGTTTTTGAGACTTAGCACAGTCGTGTTGAAATATTTGCTACTTAGAGACTCTCAAACTGCTGTAATTCTTGGTGTGTGTGGTTCAGCCAAGTCTCTAATTTTTGTCTTTCCAAAGCAACTGGGAAGAAGATCATTAGGAGGGGGGTCCCATGTGCCAAGAGGAAGTTGTTTGGGACAGGACTCTGCCAGCGCTGCCACTAACAGCAGATGAAAATTGTGGTGGGAGAGCTGAAGGATGAGAAAAAGACACACAAGAGCATAGTGGCATCTGGGTAGATCTTATAAAGGGAGTGGGAAGAACTGGGATGAAAGTTGCTGTTGGGTTATGGTGCTTGAAAGCATCAAGACTGATTGCAGCTGTAAGGAGTCCTTTTCTTTGGTACTTTTCACACGTCTCCCAAATTGCCCAGCATTAATCCACGGGCCATCACTGCTTTGTGGGAACGGAAGACTGTTTCAGAGACAAATGGCACTTATTTTATCCTAATGCCAAGCATTTTGGGCATAGCAAGAGACAGGACTGAGAGCTTCATGTATTACCAGGGAAATTAAGCATATACATTTTATAACAGGCAAGAATCTTGCACTCAGTTTTCTAGGAAGTGAGGCTGTGGATTTTTTAAAAAATGCAGGAACATGCCTATATTCACCCTGCAGCCTCATTTCAAGCACCTCCTGATGCATCTTAGATTTTGAGGAGCTGTACAAAACCCATGTACATTTTTCAAGTTGAGACAGCTTGTGTGGGATTCATCTCACCTACCTTTGTAAATCCCAGTAATTAGGCTCTATCATAGTCAGTGGAAGCAGAGTAAAACCGCTGGATTGCATTTATCTGCTCATAAAATAAAGTGAATTGTTCTCTCAAGCAAATTGTTTTTCTCTATTGAGCAGACAGGCAGCAGAGGACACGCTAGCTCTTACATAGCTAATGTCAGTTGAAAAGTACTCTGATCACATTATACCATATCCCTAAGGAAAAATGTACCCACTCACCACCTCAGTATCTTTCCTTCACACTATTAAGCACAAAGTATTTAAACTGTGAGGAATCCTGCATCAGCCAGAACTTTGAGGTAAAGCTGCACCACCTCTTTTATGAAGGAGCTGGCCAAAGGATTCTTCATCTCCAGTGGCTGAATTTTAGGACATAGAGTCTAAACCAGAGCAAACGCCCTACCATCTGCTTGATGAAGCATTCTAAGTATAAAGATATAAAAATAAAATTTCCCTTCCTCAGTAGATTTTTGCAGATGGGGTCCATTTCCTTCAGTTTTGCTTTCTCTTTTGTACACATCTAACCCCCAAAGAAAGACTAAAACTGAACTAAGCTCAGGCTGATTCGGGCTAACATGACTGGAAACCCTGGAGGCCCTTTCTCCCATGAAGCCCATAGAAGTCACTGCTGAAGTGCCAGCCCCTGGCCATGCCCCTGACCTCAGCCTCCCCTCTTGCTGCCTTTTTCACAGCTGACCTTCTCCCCCTGGTTTCCCCCCCAGCCCAAGGCAGAGACAGTAAACAAGCGTCGTTCGCATCCCAGACGAGAATAAGATAATGAGATTTCTTGAGAGAGCTAGCACACATACCTGAGAATATTTTCCTGTCAATTATGTTCACTTACATGCTATCTAGCAGATGTTTCTGACTTGTGTCTAGTGGCCTGGCATGTTTGGTAGCTGTGGAAAATGACACCATTCTATCTGGCTTCAGTATGATGTCTTCATTCCTGAGTTCAGCAGAGAAGCCAAGGCCACAAGGATTTTCCTCACAAAGTCAGTCCAGATTAAAAACAGAATACTCAGTCAAAATGGTGTAGCAAATTTATTTGTTTTTTAGGTGCTTGATGTCTGATTAAAGAGCATATGTGAATCCTTTGTATCTATGGCCTTTGAAATGTGAATATTTCTTCTGTTCTTTCTCAGATCAACATTTTCCTTGCTTGAAGAGAGGAAGAACCTGCATAGATAAAGGTCATGCAAAGGAAATTGCTGTGAGATTGCTGTAAACTCACGTTGTCCTCATTATTCACTGTTTACATTTTCTGTCCTATTGTATGTGAAACCTCTATCTCCCTGCAGAGGGAGTTCATAGTGTGAAAACAACGAGCTCATGGTTAGCGATTAAAAAAAAAATTGTCAGTAAATAGAACTCAGAGAAACATAAACAGATATTTGAGCATTTAATTGTCAGTAGAATTCCTTTCTGTGTAGAAGTATGTGTATAAACATATACTTCTGTCTGTATGACCTTGTGCCTGAGATCACGAATAACCTCTCACAGCATGCAGTTATTAAATAACTCTTAAATAATAGAATCAATCATAGAATCAATCATAAAATCAATCATGGAATCATAGAATGGCTTGGGTTGGATTGGACTTTCAGGATCATCCTGTTCAAACACCCCTTCTGTAGGCAGGGACACCTTCCACTAGACCAGGTTGCTCAGAGCCCCATCCAACCTGGCCTTGAACACTCCCAGGTTTGGGGCATCCACAACTTCTCTGGGCAACTTGCTCCAGTGTCTCACCACTCTCACACTAAACAATTTCATCCTAACATCTAATCTAAACCACCACTTTTTCAGTTTAAATTTAGGGAAAAAAAAATTATTTGCAATTCAAGTGCACATTGTTCTATTCCAACAAGGAACTACTGAAGAGAGTAATGGGCGGATCAAGGCATTTCGTATGCTCAAATACCTATACAGAAAGTAACTTGACACTTAAGAACAAATGCAGTAGAAAGCCCTAGGACAGTGTTTTTCCAGGACTTCCATTTTCCACCATGGCAGACATTTTGATCTTCTTGTGAAACCTGACGGAGTTCCTGAATGATTCCCAGCGTGCTTCCTAAAGAAGACTGTGGACTTTGAGCTGCTTTGTCTCACGTGATTGTGTCTTTAACATATTTCTGAACTGGTTTGTTCTTGGATGACATGGTCACCACCAGCTTGAAGAGGCTGCGCTGCCACACACTGCGTACAGCCAGTTTGTGGATGAAGTTTCTGATTTCACTTAGTGCCTAATCCATGCAGCTGGAACTCATGCTGACAGTCCATGATGGAGTCCTGGTGGTTTTGACAGAGGAGAAACAGGAGGCCCAGGTGTTTCCATCAGGTAAAGCTTAAATTGGAATATACATCACCAATCTCAGTACAGTTAACAGTATATCAACTTGCAAATTAGAGATGGAGGAAAAAAAAAGTGGGAATAAAAATTGATAGGAAAACCCCATAACCTCAACTCATGCAGTATCTTGCTGAATGCAAAAGTCATTATCAGTTTCCTCCTGAAAATAACCCAAACTAGCAGGTTTAGACATACGTATGAATATCTGGTTAGAAGGTTCTGAAAAATTTCCCCCAAAGCTTGGCTGAAACCTGCTGAAAATTTTTCTGACCACAAGGAAAAACATAAACAAACAAAACCAAGCCTTAAGTGAAGCAGATGCTACAAATGAAAGTGATAATTGACTCCCAAATCTGCTAAACAGATGGATGGAAACTTCTCAAGTAAGTCTTCAGGTGGGATTAGGCTCAGGCAACCCACCAGGGTAGTACCTTCTCCTTGAACTGCATTGGCCCCAGCTGTGCAGTAAGACATGGCAGGGAAGAGGCATAAAGCCTCAGGACTCCTTACAGGATGAGAGTGGAAGCAATAAAACATGGAGGCAAATATACATTGCATTTGCAAGGTAGGAAGATAAGGGAAGAGTCTTACTTTCAACACCATCCAGCAGATTGACTTCCTCCCTGGGTAATAGGGGCAACACAAATCTCAGCTCTTTACCAGAAAACTTGGGAGGCTGCAGAGCAGCATCTTGCTTCTCAGTTCTAGGCAGCTAATTGATCACCGTTTAATCATCTGAGGTGGTTGCCAAATTCCCTTTGAGGGACTAAATTAGGCATTATTTAGGGAGTTTTTTCTGTGGGTATAGCTTTTATGAAGGCAACGTGCATGACTAATTACAAAGTAATAAAAGCTGGAAACTGAAATTTATGAAAAAGCTTAAAAAAATCGTCTTTCAGTATTTCTTTTGACACAGTAAGTCCTGGGTAAGCAAACGTAAAATGAGCTTATGTCATCCTGAATATAAGCATTTAGTGCATTGATGCTGATTATCATGTATTCTTTTGCCCCAAGCTTTCCTGTTTGCACTGCATTTTTGCAGAAAGCCTCTGTACGTGTTTGTTAGCTGGGCAATGCTGAGAGCTGCAGGCTGAGAATCAGCCTGAGATAGAGCTCTTCTCTGATGAATGGACTTTTGTAAGCATCTGCTTTCTGCATTGATGTCCCACAGAATGTCAAGGCAAGGTGACACAACAGCTTTGCTTTTGCCTTTGAGCTAGTGTCTGGGACCCAGCATGTGTGAATATTACCTGGACTGAACAGGTCGACATTTCTGCTCTTGAGGCAAAGTGGAAGCCTGGCTGTAAAGTGATATCAGAGCTGTTTTGGAGACACAGAGATTAATAGCAATATTACTGCCATTTCTGCTGCTCTCTAGAAAATAATGTCTCAGGACCCACCCCCCCATGATGACATCCATCCCAGTTTGTATGCAGAGTAGTCCAAAACTGGTTTGATTATTGAAAGAGAAAACAAATGTGAAGAGGGAGGCTGAAAGCAGTTGTCACTGGAAATGGAGAGGCAGCCCATGGGCACTGCACTGCTGTATCAGCATTGAACACTGGTGACAGGGGGCTCAGCCCTGTGGGGCTACCAAGTGTTTGCTCAGGGCTTTAGCAGGTTTCAGTCTGGGTTTCACTCTTATGCTTCCTATGTTAATTAGCTTAAAGCTATCTCTGCTACCTTAACAAAGGCTCCATCTGCTTGAAGCAACTGCAACGTCAATCAGCCTGGAATGGGTGTACAGGAGTTGCAGACCAGATAAGGATGAGCCTGACTGAGAAAATTGAGACTAAGATGGGAAGACTAAAAATGGGGCCAGGAATGGATGAGATAAGAAATCTTATGCAGAGGAGAACAGACCGAAATGAGCAGTGAAGAGATGCTCTCTGCCTTGGTGTGATGCAGTAAATGTGCTATGCATGCTGAGCAATGCAGAAAGCATGAAGTAATTCCTCTGTCAGTGATCATTGCTCATCTGAGGCACAGAGTGCACTCGTGCCCTGTGAAAAGAGCTGTATGTGAGCTTGTAATGAGAGACAATGTCATAAAAAGTGCACAGAAAGAGGCTTCATGAAAGCTGCACAGGGAATTTTAATCAGCCTTTCTTGACTTTGAAACAGAGTTGCCATCCACTCTATTCATTCTCACATGGCTTTCTGTCCATTATAAGCTCCTGTAGATTATCAAGTGAAAATATGCTGTATGTTTTTGGATGTAAGTGAAAAAAACAGTGTCAGGTTTTCAGTTTAAATTTATCATAGGATTTCTACACCTTTCATAGCACAGCATGGGAAAATAACTGTACAAGTTTTTTGTGTCATTTTTTCCTGGCAGAGTTCCATATTGGTACCCACTAGAGGCAGAAAGTCAGAAAAAGTGGCTTATTGAATGGTAATAATATAAGGAAATTTGCTTGGTGAATAAAAGCCTAATTGCCTAGAAGTTGAAACTTTTTTCCTCTAATGGCTTCTTGGAAGGCTTTTTGGGCTTTTTGGGTGGAGGGAGGTGAATTCTTTATCTTTTCATCTCCTACAACATACATTGTAGTAGACAGGATAACATCTGCGTTTCTCCTACAACTTTTTTTGCTTAGCATGTTGAATTAAATCTGCAGATCAATAACTCACTGAGTTCAATAGATACATCTGATCTTTATCGTTTGGTTGAGGTGCTAAATGCAAACTCCTTCTACTGATATAAGCATGATGAATGCAGATAATCTTCTATCTACTCTCTGATAGCTTATGCTATCTACTCTTAATCTGAGAGTAAAGCCTGATCTAATATTACACATAACATCAGCAGTATCAAGAGATGTGACATTTAAATGAAAAATGAGACTATTTGAATGCTTTTGAATAGCTTGTATAAAAGTGCAGTATATATAATAAAAAAAATAGGGAATTTCCCCCTATATTTCTAAAATAGGGAATTTCCCCCTATATTTCTAAAACCTTCATGACAGGCAATGTCATATAAAACTTCTGGCCTTTATCTCCAAATATTGTGAGAATTCAGCTGAATCTGTTGGCATATGGAAGTCAATAAAACATGACATTACAACTCATTATGTTGCTGGTTTGCTTTCCAGAATTTTGTGAAAGACCCTCCCCAGAAGCCCCTCATAGGAAGACAGAATGGAAGATAGGGCAAGGTAGCTTGAGCAGTTGTAATACTCAATACCTACATCAAATTGTTATGAGATAACAAAAGTATATTTCATCTTCTTTTAAAGTGTCTATGGACTTATTAATTTCAAGTCCTTTCAAGGTCTTGTGTTCCTCAGAAAGACAGGTATCAATGACAACACACAAAGGCTATTAAGGAACAGAGAATAGAGATACTGCATAGAGACAGCCTCCAATAATCCATTTATATCCTGTAACTTCCCCCTTCTCTCTATTTTCCTGATGATCCTGCCAGCCCTTAGATCCCCATCCAGTTCTCTCATGGCTTCCCATGCCAAAGTGCCAGTAGTCACTGTATCACTTTTCTTCTAAGATTTCTTGAAAGCTAATTTCTTCTGTGATACCTGCTAAGCAACCAACACTGCTGGGCTGTTGCTGGTGGTTTGTGGGGTGTAGAAGCATGTTGGTTTGTAGCTCTGTAAACAACTGAGTTTTCAGTTTGACAGAATAATTTATTTTAAAAAAGAAGCAAAAAAGAAAAAAACCCACAGCTTTCTAAGTGCTCTGAACAAAGACAAAACAAAACTCAGTTTCTGTCTGAAAAAGGATTTTTAGGTAATTCCAGGAGGACAATGGTAAAAGAGGCTTGTGTTTCCTGAAATTATCTTGATGTCTCAGATAAACAAACAAAGTATTTCAGAATGAAAAAAAAGTGGGAAAAATGCAAAATGACAAACTGGCACATTTTAACTTGTTTTGAAGTTTTATTTCAGTTCTAGGGAGGCCAAGCCGATCTGATAAACTCAAAATAAAACTGCTCGAAATCAGTCTTTCCATATACTTTCCAGTGGGAAAAGTGCTCTATGGAAAATTTGAGTCAGCTGGAGTTTATTGGTGCATTTTCTGTTATCCATCATTTATCTCGTGTTTCCATTGTTGTCTCTTTGAAGCAGAGCTCTCTATACATGGTTAGATAGCAGACAGAAAGATGGGGTATTGTTCTCGTAATGGGGCTTGTGTGCCTACCTAAAAAGAAATAAAGGACTGGGATTTCCAACCCTGAGTTAGAAATGCCCTATTTCAGGTCCTAATTTTTACACTGTGTTCAGTTTAGCTTGCTAGGGCATTGCAATTTCCCATATTGCATTACTGAATTTGTCATCGCTCCCAGCCAGCCCCAAGTGAGAGGCAACAGTTCTTCCTCCCAGCCATATCACTGCATAAATTTCCAAGCATCCAAAAACAATCAATGGTCACAAGAGTTTTGCACCTATGCCACCAGGGGAAGCAACAAGCCAAGAAACAAACAAGAGTACAAACAGCGTGGACAATGATCACTTTAGCAAGGTTTGTCCAAAGGCACTCAATTTACTTCTTATTACAGTAACAATTTTTTCCTTCTCATATATTAATTATTAGACTTGCTCCTACCTCCTCTTTTGCCTGATTATTCTGATCCTGTACGTCTCCTTGCCCATCTGGAGGTGGATTCCGGAGTCCCAGTTATCCTTCACTTTGTGTAGTCATTTACAATCATGACACATGTCCCTGAGCTCTGCTCACAATATTGTGGTACAAACTCAGTAGACAAGGGTGGATTGCATTTCACATCTGTTGTCCAGATGTCTTGCAATTCTCATTGCCCCTTTGGAGAGACTAAGGTCAGATGTGATAAAGATGTCCATGGCTTTGCCTCTAGTGTCGGTGAGGAAACCCCATCTCATTTGTCACACATGAAATTCCCTGTCCAATTTCCATGCTCACAGTGTGCCTGCAGTGAGTGTCCTTTACTCAGTGGTGGTGAAGGGCTGTTGCTCACACAGGGTGATAAAGTCAGAGGTACCTGGGACCTTGAATGGGCTGCTCACAAAATGTGTACCTGCAAAAAACTGCTCCAGTTTTACTAGCTTGTGGCTTAGCACACACCTCTGTCCCCACATCCCCACCTTGAAACAAGGCTGTCTCAAGATAAACAATCTCAGGGTATGCTTAGTCCTGCAGAAAGATCCCAGGGAGACATGCTATTAATCCTGCATCTCTAGCTTCCAGTTCTTTCACTATTGAAAACATTTCCAGTGAGAGACAAACTGGTGAAAAGATAAATTGTTGCACCTATGAGTGTCCCAGAAAGATTTTTTTCCCCTCTAAAAAACCCCCTCTGCTCTGTTTTGCATGTGTAATTACATACTTTTCAGAGCAGGGACTGGAACATGGCTTTCCCATTTCCACCCAGCAGAAGTCACCCTCTCCCCATTTTTTTTTCCTCTGGGGACAATTAATATTTAATTAAGTGTATCCAAGGGAAAAGCTCCAAAAGAAGAAATTAAGAGAAACCTGTTTCAGATGGTCTAAACTGCTGACAAAGGTACTTTCCTGAGAGGTGGATAAACCAAGTTCATGTTCCAGTTCTGAGTCACACAGAGGGAAATTGAATGGATGGAAGAAGAGCAGAATAACTGTAGGAGATTGTATATTAACACATAAATTTCAGACATTGTGTCAAAGTGGGTTTTGATTAACTAAAGCCTTTCTCAGTAGTGATTAATGGCAACTTTTCAGGAAAAAGAAAAATAAATTTGAAAGAAATAGTATTTGTGGGGGGAAAAATATAAAACCTCTGTGTTTGAAAGAACTTTTTTTTTCTCCATCAAGGTGTATGTGACATTGGCTACCTCAGGAACTGAAATTTTGGAAAATAAATCAACATATTAGAAGTGGAAGGTAGAAGAACAATTTTCTGCTCTAGAATCCCCTAGGGAATATTTGAATTAAAATTGCTTCAGTCAAAAAGCAAGGTATCTGATATTTAATTGCGTGTAAAACCCACATGACAAATAATCTTCCCAGTCTGATCTGGAAAGGCCAGTTATCCCAATTAAAATAGACCACGTAGGTGTGCAGGACTTTGAGAATGGTATTAGCTCAAGGCAATTCAAAATTGTTAATTTGATTCTTGTCAGGAAAATTACAAATGAGCAATTTTTTTAAGAAGTTGAACAAATGAGGTAGTGGTCAAAGTTTAATTAGAAACTATGTACCTGCTCAGTTTTTAATGACAATAACCAAAATGTTGTAGACTAGAAGAAAAGAAAAAAAAAAAAAGAACAAAAAAGAGCTGAGAAACCTCAGAAAATTTGACATAAGTAGAACGGCTTTACTGAATACATGTTTAATCTCAGTCCTAGCCAGAGATTCCATCACTCATCATGGAGTGAATGAGTGTGTCAGCATTACAGAGGGAAACTTAATGGGAGGGAGATGTTAGGAGTCATCCCCACATCTCATGTTGAAAAACATATACCCTTGCTGCATTAACAGTGCTATTCCACAGAAATAATAGCCAGCCCCTTCTTAAAAAGAAGAATTGGCTTTGAGTTTGTACATATGTCCTGGTTTTGCCTGGAACAGAGTTCATTTTCTTCCTAGTAGCTGACACAGTCCTGTGCTTTTTGGGTTTAGTATGAGATTAATATTGATAACATCCAGATGTTTTGGGTGTTGCCAAGTGGTGGTTGCCCTAAGACAAGGAATTTTCAGTGCCTCATGATTTGTTGGTGAGGAGATGCATAAGAATCCAGGAGGGAGCATGGCCAGGAGAGCTGACCTGATCTGGCCAAATGTGTGTCCCATCCCACAGAACATCATGCTCAGTGTATAAACTGGGGGAGTTACCTGGAAGGTGGATGATCCCTGCTAAGGGATGGTCTGGGCATTGATCAGTGGATGCTGAGCACCCCTTGTTTCTCTTGGGTTCTGTTACTCTCACCCTCTCCTTATCATTACTATTACTGTATTGTACTATTATCATTATTGTAATGAGCACAGTTATTATTATTATACTTTGTTTCAATTATTAAATTGCTCTTAGCCCACGAGGTTTATCTTTTCTTTCTGATTCTCCACCTCACTGGCATCAGGGGTGGGAGGCAGTGGGGGAGCACTCTTAGTTGCTGGCTGGGATTAAATCACAAAAACATATGACCAAACAACTAAGGTAACTTTGGCAATCTTTTCTTTTGTTCTAGGATTTTACCCTTTAATAGTGATGGGAACACGATAATCATAACAGTGATGATAATGGGTGCCCAGGAAGGAGGTGAGAACAGGACAAGCTCATATGACTTTTTACCTACTACTCTTCCAGCATCAGAGCTTTTTGAGCTCAGAGAATTTCCTGGGCATTACAGAATTGTTCTATTTAACAACTGTCAATGATTCTCTCTTCAAAGTTGTGTCCAGGCTCTACTTATACCCACAGAAACTTCTCCCCTTTAGGAGTGCCACAGGCCTGCTACACACTGAGGGACGAATAACCTTCTTCTGATAGTTTCAAACCTGGCTTTCACCAGCTTCCTTTAAGACCTGTAAAAACTGTACTTGGCCTCTGCCCTATTAGAAGAAGTTTTGGGGGGAGGGGTGGCCACAAAAATAGGGAGGCCTAGCCTGTGTTTGTAATATTTGCCTTTTTTTCATCTGGAATTAATTTCTACCACAATGATCCTTCCACTCTGACTAGGGGTTATTTCAGAATACTATATAATTTTTTTGCCATTGGACTTGACCTGATTTCTTCCAAACCTCATTTGACAGAAGAAAAAGGGGCATGCTACATAATTCATTAGATACCAGAAGTACATTAAAAATGTATTTAACAAGAACTAATCCCACCAGGAAATCAAATAACAGCTTATTTCCTCAAAGCAGTCTTGATGGAGCAGGCCTGTATTTAAACATTTGAGACTTTCTTTATATTAATTGGGGAAAAAATGATTCATCATGCTGCTTATGCTCAAAAAGCCCCCCAAATAAAACAAAATACAAAACAAAACCAAACAAACCCAAACCAACAAAATAAAACAAACACAAAAACAACAAATCAAAAAACCCCCAAAACCCTGTGACAAGTTCAGCTGAACAGTAGGAAGTTAATGAACCCACATAAACAGGGTTGTGCTCAAACTCAGAATACACGTACCTTCAGGCAGCAATCTAAAGAAAAACTGGTTTGTTGAATTATTTAGTGAACATGGCAGATCCTGGATAAAACCTTTCTTCATCTGCTCAACTCCAGATAAATGGCATGTGTAGGTAACCTGTGCTTGGAGGTGAGTGCTTGTCCTCCCACAGAAAGAGGCCATATAGAGAAGTGGGTGTGTGGCAATTGCCCTGGTGCTTGTGGTTGAAGGGTGAGCTTGCTGAGGACAGAGGGCTTACTTTGAGTTCCCACAGTGGAACAACACTGCCTTATGTCAGTTGAGATATTTATAGCAATTCACTCACTGTGTGCTTTGAGCAAAACTGTCAAGAGATCTCTGGAACCCTTTTTAACATCAGCCAAACATAAACTATTGATCACTCTGCTGTTTAGATCTCTTCCCTTTAACTCCTTGGATTTAACAAGAAACATGCTACTGTGTGAGACCTGGAATACAGTCACAGGGAAGTTTTCAGAGAAAACATTTCTTGTTTCTTCTTTTTCTTTTATTTTTAACTTTTATTTCTGTCAAGAAATGTCAGTATGGAAGAAATCAAAACATCCTGTAGAATTGTGTCAGTTTGTGGATCAGTTCAACAGAAGCAAGGCAATTTTCCCAGGGAAATTTTCTCTGTTTTCCTTCCTGTCTGACATGCCCTCCTCCACCCTGTCTAAAAGGCAGATGCCAAGCCCAGAATCTGGCAGCCATGGCCAAGAGCCTCAGGATTTCTTATAATGCAATAGGGTGTCTTCTATAGGTGAGAAGGGAAAGAGGTCAACAAGGGTAACCTCATCCTTTTCAGACAGAGTATGAAATATATCTGGGATTTTTTCCCATGGTTTGTGAAAATGTTCAGGGTATTTTGACTTATTAATCTCTTTTGTTAATGTGTGAAGCTTTTAGGTGGGGGTAGGTGTGTGAGAAGGCAGGAGGAGAATGAGGAATGGATTCTTTATAGTCTAGCAATCTGAAATCCTTAGTGAATAAATGATTTCTTTCCTGTCCCAAGAACTTGTCCTGCAGAACACAGTGCTCTGCAGGAGCGATGGTCTCAGATCAATGGTCTATCTAGGACAATGTACATTTTCAAATCCTACACCAGATATTTAATTAGAAGGCATTTCCATTTCAATTGCCTTCTTGCATCCCATCAATACTCCTAACATTTCATCAATATCTCCTTTTCCACTCAGTCTGAGAGGTGCAGGCCTTTACAAAGAGTTATTTTGGCAATTAGGCAACTAAAGGAAATGACCAGAGCTGCAATTGTGCTTAACCCTAACTCTTACCCATTAAAATCAATGGTAGCTGCTATATATTGCAAAATGATGAAACCTCCACTTGTTGCCTGCATAGAAAAGGTCCCATCATTACTACCGATGATTAAGATAGGAGAAGAAATATATTCCACAGTGGGGAAAATATTAAAAACACAGGTGTTTCATGCAAAACAAAACTAAAAAATTATTAGCTTTCAGTTTTTCCTAGGCCTGTCATTTATTCTCTAGCATAAATTTAAATATAAATTTGAGGTACAAAACCAGATTGCAATATTTAAAAAAAAAACCACCAACAAAAAAACAACCACCATGGAATAGAGTTCTAATTCTAGATAAATTTAAATTCCAATTTTAATACATTTTAATCAGATGAAAACTGCAAGTAATCAAAACTGCTTAGTATGAGTAACATAAGGGGTTTTTATTGTTTGCAACATCTATATTAAATGAGATAATACCAAGGAGTCCTTGTTTTTAAGGGATGCATCAGGTGTTGAGCCATTTCTTTCCATGAGCAATTTTCCCATGATCAGATTTTCAGTGACATTTGATCATTTCCTATCAAAAGCTTGTTCATTTGGAAGCAGTTTGTCACTACTGAGGCTAATTATTCAGTGTAAGATAAGAGAGCTGAGTGTCTTGCTTTGTAACAGATATGTTTCTAAGATCTATTAAAAACACTGTTTAGCTCACAGCCAGATGCCACATTTCTCTTACCATTTGCAAATCTTTTATGTAGATGACACAACTGAAACAGCAAAAGTGAAAAAGTACTGTTTGTGGACTTTTTTTTTTAATCTAGCCTGTTTCCATTTCATTTCCCCCTAAAATGTGTATATTCTGTTCCCAAGCTGGAGTTCTGGGTCAAAGAATTGGTGGTTGTAACTCTACATGTTATTATAAGGTTAGCCAAGACTATGACATGTGTTGGTTTTTTAAAAAGTAGAAAGGGATGCCTGTGGATTTGAGATGCGATGGAGAGAACATTAAGAAGATGTGAACTTAGCCTTACACTATCATCAGGCTTGGTCAGACATAAATTTTCAAATGAACTACATTTATTGGCTGTAGTTGCACATTTTAATGTGAACTACATAAGGAAGATATATTGATGATTCATTTTATTGAATTATATAATGAAGATTCAAATCACGTTAACCAAATTCCATCTTGGTCCCCATCCCTACCCATTGAGTCTGCTCCTTCAGGGTCGCCTTACTAATAGACTGGAACTTGACTTATGTTTCCAGTCATGCAAATAATTAGTACGACCAGTGGTAATGAAACCATTAGAAGAAAACTAATTACCAGTTGAAGTATTTGCAGCAAAAGAGTCCCAAATCCTTAGATATATTACTTAGTTTCCTCACTGTTATTCAGGCTTCTTCATTAATTTTGACTGGAAACATGGAGTTATTTTCAGCAATGAAGGATGAAATAGGGTGTCAGGAAAATCCGTATTTTCTTTCTCTTGGTCTCAATTTTTAGTTTTTAGCATGAATCACACATGAAGTGTGATCCATCAGAATACCTGCAGCCTAGTCATGTTCCTGACCATTCAGTAGTCTATTACATCCTCTTGCAGAAAATCATCTGACTTCTAATGGGCGACCACAACTCTTTCTGGGTCTGAGAAGCAGAGTAATTTCCTGTTATGCTAAATGTGAGAATCCAGAGAGAATTAATTTCCAAAACCAACTGCTATAAGCCTAGAATAAATTTAAAATACTTCCATCAATACCTACAAGAAATACCAATTTCCATAACCCACCATCTGTATTTTGTGTCTAGAATGGCACTGTACTTTTTTGCCTTATATTTCAGAAGTTTGTTGATGACTGACTGTGGCTGCCGTAAAATATTCTGGAATATATGGGTTTTGGTTGTGATGAATCCTACTAGAGCAGTTTGGGATCTTCCATTGTCTCAGAAACCTTTACAATGCATGTCACGTCTGAGGTGCAATGCTCTATGAGTAAAACAGAGTCAAAGAAACACAGATTGGTTAGGGCCAGAAGGGACTTTCGAAGGTCATCCAACCTGGCCTTGAGCACTTCCAGGTACGGAATATCCACTACGCCTCCAGGAAAACTGTTCCAGTGCCTCACCATCCTTAGAATAAAGAATTTTTACCTAATGTGTATTCTAAGTCTACTTTCTTTCAGTTTAAAACCAAAGCCCTTGTCCTATCTTTACACACCCTTGTAAAAAGTCCCTCTCCATCTTTCTGCAAGGCTCCCTTCAGGTACTGAAAGGTTACAATCGGGTCAACCCCAAGCCTTCTCTTTTCCAGGCTGAAAAATTCCAGCTGTCTCAGCCTTTCCCCATAGGAGAGGTGCTCCATACCTCTAATCATCTTGGTGGCCTCCTCTGGACTTGCTCCAACAGGTCCATGTCCTTCCTGTGGTGGGGACCCCAGAGCTGGATGCAGTGCTCCAGCTGGAATCTCACCAGAGCAGAGCACCTCCTCTCACCCTGCTGGCCACACTGCTTTTGATGCAGCCCAGGACACATTTGGCTTTCTGGGCTGTGAGTGCACATTGCTGGGTCATGTCCAGCCTCTCATCCACCAGCACCCCCAAGTCCTTCTCAGCAGGGCTGCTCTCAACCTGTTCATCCTCAGCCTGTGTTGATACCAGTCCTCTAGTTCAGCTCCCCAGTTCAAACAGGGTCACCTAACAGCAGGTTGCCCAGGACCATGTCCAAACAGGCTTTTAATACCTCCAAGGATGGAGACTCAACAACTTCCTTGGGTAACCTATGCCAGATTTTGACAACCCTTATGGTAAAAAAATTGTTTTCCTGTGTGCAGTTGGAATGTCACGTGTTCTAATTTGTGTCTGTTACCTCTTGTCCCATCAGTGGTCACTACTAAGAATAGTCTGGCTTCCTCACCATCATTCACTCCCATCAGGTGTTTCTAATCAATACACATTGATCAGGTGCCTTTAAGTCTTCTCTCAGCTGAGGAATCCCAGTCCCCTGTCTTTCAGCCTCTCCTCACATGGAAAAAAGAAGGAAATTTTCAACCTATCATCTGAAAAAATTTTGAAGGTTTTCCTAAAAAAGAAATTTGAGACATTAGTCTTGATCTAGTTTCCATCATAAGATATGCAATTTCAGTTCAGTGTGCAAGTGCCAGATTAAATCATTAACAGGGCGTTAATTTGGCAGTTTCTGTCATGAAGCTCATCAGAGCCCTATGTTGTACATCTGGAGATTTCACACGTGTTTTGCCCAGGCTGGAGGCTTAAAAGCACAGCGGTGGCAGAGCAATGCTACAGTTACTGTTCAAGGTATGTGTGCATTGGCAACCTGCACTGTGTCCGGAATTTCCAGGCTGTTTTGATCAACAGCTATTGAAAAAGATATGAAGGTGGTGCCAGGAATAACTGTTGGGAGAATCTGCCACGGTCTTGCTCTTGGTGGGAAGGTGTTGGTAGTGAGATCTACACAATGTGGGATAGCGCTCATGGCTAGCGCAAAAAATCAAAGTAAGAAGGTGCTAACGTCTATCATCAAACACTAAGGTAGGCTGTAGCTGAACTTCATTCGTCTTGCCAAAGAAAACTCTTTCTCCAGTTTCTCAACATAGTAGTCAGAAGTGGCATTTGCTAGAATATTACATAATTTTTGATGCCTTGATTTGTGAATCAGCCTTGCTGGGCAATGGACAAATCCGTGTTGCTTGGCTTGTAGATGGCATTCATTTCCAAAAGCTCAGTTAATAATTTTTGATCCCAATTTTAAGTATTTTTTTCTCCTATAGCTGGTGATGTTTCTAATTAAACTACGCTACCAGTGTTCAGGAAGCTGCCACAACTGACAGAAGTGTCTTCCTGGAGACATCATGATACCCCACTTGACAAATGTGCTGCGTTCCTCTGCTCTGTGTTGGCTTGTTTTGATCATACCTTTAAAGGCTCAGGGACTGACATTCCCTAACCTGGTAATTTGAAAAGAAATCTAAACCCTGCAATATATTATGTGCACATCCCTAAATATCTGATCTCTCTGAAGTGGCAGAAGATGAGTGGTTGTTCAAATTGTTTGTGAACGTGTTCTTTGTCAGTGTTGTTTGTGGCACTGCAAAGCCTGTGAGCACCTGTCACTGATCAGGACACTTGCTGCACTAATGACTGCACAAACCCCAAACAGGAAGGTGCTCTGTGACTCCGAATCCCATAGATTACAAAGGCACCAACCTCCTTTCATCCTAGAGAAGTTAACCCAAAGCACAGGTTTCTGTCTCCTTATGTCTCACTATGCATGTGCTAAAATATTTTTCAGTACAAGCTGGTAAATGTTCTACTTATTACAGGTGACATTTTTATTTGGCTGAAAAGAGGAAACTCAAGAGATAAATCCTTTTTAATAATTCGCTAATGGATATCTGTATCCAGACTACCTGGAAATCAAGCAGTGTCATTCTTTCATGTCTCCTTTAAAGAGACAAGATACTTGACCCTTATTTTCCAGATTGTGAACAGTGGCATGGAGAAATAATGTCCCAGCTCCTTCAGGGAACTTATTTCAGTGCAAGTGTGGATTTCAGTGATTTTCCCAGCCTGCAGGGAGCAGCAAACTGCAGCTTCCCGAAGTCTAGGTTAATAATGTCCTACCAAAGATAATCTGCTTCCCTCACCCACCAGCATTTTTCTACAGAAAAAAAGAAAATACTGATGAATAAACCTTCCATATCTCAGTCCAGGAATAAAGATTTTTTTTCCATCAGATAAAAGGAATGTGTCTAGTGTCTCTGTCAGGGCCTGCCAACTAATGGCAGAGGAAATTTTTATGTGCTAAACTATTTTCTCACTAATCTTATTTTAAGAAAAGTAACATAATGAGCATTTATTTGGGGCACTCAGTATACTTTTCTTAAAGCCAGACAAAAAAGGAAATCTGGTATTTGTTTTATTTCTACTTTAGCGCTTTATCTGACAGCTTGACATAAGAGCAGACATAAGAGCATAACGCTGTATAAGATATTAATCTTAAATGATCACAAAACAATTTTCTTCTCCAGATTATCTAACACAGTCTAATTGGCAAGGATGGATCCTGTGTATAAAAATAGTTTGGAGATGCTATTCTTGTAGCAGGGCAGTATTTTTTTCTGAAATCTATTTTAAATGCTTTCATTAGTTAGTTCTGTGGGGTTTTTTTTCCAGGTTGCTTTATAAATCTTTGGAAACTCTGAATTCTCGAGTGCTGTCTCCTGACAATGAATTCTGGAACAGTGACCAACAAAAAGCCATACAGCTTGAATGGCATTTGAGTGAACTGCTGCCCCAGAAAAATAAAAAGTGGTTGAGGAGTGTCTCACAGTCTTGTAGCTGGATATTGAGGTAGACTTTTGAAAGTAGTGAGTTCACAGTGGCCCAGTGGGTTGTCATGATGGCTCTGAAGGTGTCACACTGTGACCCTTTACCATGAGTTTGATCAGATTACAGGCTGCACACATTGACATCAAATGAGAGCATTCAGACACATGTAAAATATGCAAACAGCCTTTATGAACTCAGTACAGCAATTAATGCTTTTTAACTTGGGATCACAACATTCCAAACGCGGTACAAGTACAATTATCCTGATCCCCTCCTTGATATGTACCAGAAGAAAAGTATCAGGAGTAGATATTAAGCCACTGAAGGTTGAGGCAAATGCTCAAGTGTCGCGAATTCTCTAGAAAACAGGTTTGACATCTTGACAACTGGATAAAGTTCATTGACTGCATTTTGCTGTTTCTGAAATCTCTTAAGCTTTACATGTTCCAAATGTCAGGTAGGTTTCTGAAACCTCAGAGCAAAAGAATAAGACGTGAGCTTCAGGTTCCCTCCTCATCATGTATTAAGGTTTTTTCCCAGTCGACCTCAACTAGAGTTACTGATTTCTTTAGTTTCATCTGGAATTGCTACTGTGGTGTCTTTCTGTAGTTCTGTATTTTAATACCAAACTTTTTAATGTTTGTTCTTTTTTATTAACAGATTTATTGAAGGAATATGATGCCTGCAACATCAGGATTTTGTTCCTGATGCCCCAGCATGCTGTTGACATCTCAAGTACTCCTAATGTATCACCTCCTTCTGATTCCTTGGCCCCTGTGCCAGGCACCCCTGGCTGCCTGGGGCAGGGGACAGGCTGTCCTGCTCTCTTTTGCGGTCACAGCCACCTTGCCCCTTGCCACCAGCCTTGCCAGCTCACAGCACCATCTGCCTGCCTCTGCAGGAAAGGGTCTGGGTAGGTGTATACAAGTGAGAGGAGTCAGAGAGGCTGGGAGTCCATGAAAGGAAAAATATTTAGACAAATTAATGAGGAGTTGCTATGAGACGCTGTGGGGTAAGGACTGTGTTGCACCAGGGAACTGGCTATTTGAAGTGCAAACCTCTAAGCTTTTGTAGTGCCATCTCTTAAACACCACTTAAAAATCACTGCAGTGATTTTCTGCAGTGGTCTGTTTGTCTCCTCCAGCCACTGTTCAGGATCCCTGTGCCTTCCGGCAGGGATGGCCCCACCTCTGCTTGAGGCTTTGCAGGAGCCTGCTGCAGGCTGTGAGCCCACAGGTGGATCTGTGTGAGCATTGGAGCTGTGCCAAGCACTGTGGAAAACTGGGGTCACTCGAAAAGTGGTGCAGAGCACTCAGACCTGATCCAGAGCTTCCTGAATCAATGGGAGTCCCTCCACAGAGCCCCTTGGCCATGCAGCCCTGGGGTGATCCCAGTGGGTTACTTGTGTGGAAGCAACTCCACCTTCATGGAGCCCATGGCAGGACCAACTATTTTGCTTCTGTTGTTACTCCATGTTAGTGGGAAGGAGTCTGAGACACACAAATGACCTGTCTGGGTCTGTACAGCCCTGTGACAGCACTTCCCGGATGGCAGTCCCCTCCCTGAGCATGGGCAAGAGAAATACATGGACATTAGCTGCAATTCCGTTTCCCATACAGCAGATGGAGTTTTCTATTTATAATACCACAGCATTCTGTCAGAGAAAGAGGAGATGGCAAAACCCCAGCCAAAACACTGGAGCCAAGCACCCATGAACATGGGAAAGCTGCCTTCTGCATCCAAGTGTTGGAGGGCTCTGGCAGGCCCAGCTACCTCAGAAACAGATGTGAGTAATTAATACTTGACTTGAGCTAGCTGATCCATCCTAGATAAATTGCTTGAAGATTAATCACAAGGTTCTGAGTCACTTTTATTTTTATTTTTACCTGACTTCTTGTAAGAGTTCTGCCACATGTGAAAGGAATATAAGGACTATGATGTCCAAAGAAACTACATGGGGGGAATCTCACTGCCACCATGAAATGTTTGGTGGTGGGACTGGTAGTGATTAGGTATCAAAAGGACTCAAAAAGTCTGTATACAAAAATGTCTATTCTTGGGCAGATTTACAGGGGAAAAATCAAGAGGTGAATAATTATCTTATGCATTCCAGCATGTGAATCAATAATAGTGCTACTAATTGCTCCCTGGCAGCTTTATTCAGATGCAAACCTCTCAGTTCATGATTTGAGTCTGTCTCATTTCCCTCCAGGTTTCATTCGGACCAGTATTATCCGAAGTCACATGAAGCAGTGTTGTTAGCTAGTAGACAGCTGTTCACCAATGGTTGAATGTCAACATGCAGAAAAAGAAAAATATCATTGCATCCTTCACTCAAGTGTACAAGTGTGGATTCTCTGAAATCACTCCAACTGCGGTGGACTTACAACAGCCAGGTATTTAATCTAGAAAGTACACTGGCATCATTTAGATGCAAAGTGCTGCTCAAAGATAATTCATTATTGATACATTACAGTGCTCCTGGCCAATTGTTTAGTGCCAGATATCTCTAAAAGTAAATTATTACTTTAGAATTCACAGTATCCACTTCTGTTTATGTTTTTAAATTACAATAAGAGCTAGTTGAAATTCCACAATAACTATGGCTTACTTTGGTGTCCTGGGAATTTTGCTTCAGTTCAAGATGACTTCTGTTCTGTTTTAAGCCTTACAGTCTCCGTAAATCTTACAGATGATTTTTTTATTGTATTATCTGTTGTCAATCACCAGCAAAATCTTGCAACTGAGTACTAGGCTGCAAATATAGTAAATGCAATGATGCCCTAAACCCCAGACAGGTGAAGGACAGCGGGCCTAATGGTATTATTCTTGCTAATAGCTCTCTTTATTTACTTTTTCCATTAATATTTGTTCAGCTGTCCTCAGGCACCAATAATTTTTCATGTTAAATAGGATTTCACCAAAGCCTCCATTGAATGAGTGGTAGAGCGACAAGGTAAAGCACTTGTATGTACTGCCAAAGGTAAATTTGCCTGTACAATCACAGGTTTGCATTTTTTATTTGTGAGTGTGCACTACAGTCTTTCAAATAATGGCATAATCACATTCTGGTTTTCTCTCAAAGCACCCAGTCTTATCAAGAAGGACAAAACTGGTTGTGCTCTGAGGTCAAAGTGGTAGCCAACAGTCATTTTTACCCCCTTAGCTTTGTATCCAGTTGCATAGCTCTCAAACATGCAGACCAGGAAAAATCAGAGAAAGGTGGGGAAAACAGTGAGGGAGATGGATGGGGAATGCCATTCCATTTGTATGCTAGGGCCCACACAAAGCACAATATGCCTCTGTGGCGTTTCAACCAGGGCAAACCCTCTGCCATCTGTGTGATGGTGAGGCAGAAATGCTGCTGTGCCCATTTCACTTACTCCATACTGCAACGTCCTGCCTGAACTGATGTCCTGCAGAAGCATTCCTTGGCTTTGTACAGAGAAACCAGTGACAACCCATTATTTGTCCACCTTTTCTTGTCCTCACAATTGTGATCTGAGCATTGCTGGTGTGCCCAGCCCCTGTACAGAGCGGGAAGAGGAGGGGGGATGTGAGCCTTCTTTGGGAAAGTGCTGGTGCTGGGGCTGTGTGTGCTCCCCTCCTGCCATCCCTTGTACACTCACATCCTTTTGCAGGCTGCACAGGAAGGGTTTGAGGGCTGCCAGTGCAGCACAGGACACAATTTAGGGATCCAATAATTGTAGTGTCTTGTAGGTTTATGTAATGGTATCTGAAGCCTGCAGTGGTAAAGAAACATCACCCTGCATTTCGTAATTGCTGAGGGCTACTTGTAATTGCTCTCTCTTTAGAGTCAAGGGATGATAACCCTCACCACAGATGGCTGCAAGTTTAAACCATTTATTTATACTCCACTCTGCAAGTATTTGAATCTGACCTCAGACACTCTGATCCTAATGTTCTAGACTCTAAGTATTAAGAAGTGTAGGATCTAGACAGACTGTTCAGGTTTAGCAGTGACTTGAATTCAGCAAATTGTCTCATCTGAGCAAAATACTTGCTTAGTATTATGTTCTTAAATCTAATAATTCATAAATAAATCTATAATAATTAATAAATTAATCTAATAATCTAAGTTTCCTGACCTTCCTTAATTGCACGTGTGATTTTGTTTCTGCTTTGTTTTACTATGTCACATAATTAAATATAACATCTCTTTTTCCCAAGCCACTGAGCACATCTGCTACTAGCATGTATTTAGTGGTTGTGCTGTAATGGATTCCCAGCCTGGTGTGTTGTAGTAGATCAAGGCCTGTCTGGTACAACATCAGTAAGTGCTTTAAAGAAAGCAGACAAATCTAAGGATTGCTTATGCCTATAAATGTAGAATAATCAGGATGACCTTACAAAAGAGACAAATATGTTTTGGTTTTGTTTGCAGGTTGCTGCTCAAAGGTTAGCTCATTCATTAGATTATTTCAGAAATGGAGGGTTGAGTATCATCTAGGAGAGCTGCTTATCCAGTCCCTCCATGCTGGGGCAGGATCAGTTATCAATACTGGGAACAGACTGCAAGTGAAAGAATATTTTTCTGAGTCAAGCAAAATGCAAAATAAAGTAGATTAATTAGAGTAGCTCTGCTTCAAAGGCTCCGTGTTCTTTAATATATTGATCACAGTGTTCAAAGTTCTGCATGATGCCTCCTCCCCCAAAAAAAAGTTCCTAATTGAATATTGAACTATATTCTGATGAAACCTCATGTAAATTGCAAGAACTCAATTAATTTGTCAGCCTTAAGTGAATGTCAGAATTAAAGACAGCTTCAGTGCTCAGTTAGTGTGCAAGTCTGTGATTTGAACCTTCTTTTTTTCAAAGTGAAGAAATAAAGTTGCAGAGATCCACAAGCATGGTGCATGGTCTGTGAGACTTCATGGAGAGATATTCACCCCTTATTGCTGCAAAATGGAGTCATTCCTGCCAAAGCCGACAGAAAGTGTTCGAGATGTTGCGTTTAGGCAGTGAGGAGAGTGGGAAAGGAGCTTGAGGAGCTTAGTGCACTTGTGAGTTAACAAAGAACAATCCCTCAGCTTGCTTACAGAAGTGGCAGAAGTCTGTACCGACAAGCCTCCTCCCCGTTCTCACCACATTTTTTGCTTTGTTGCCTCCATGAGACAGTCTAGGAAGCTCCTCATCCTGTAGGAGTAGGGAGGTGGATAGTGATTCCATTGGTTAAAAAGGGTCCTGTGATGTGATTTGGTGTGATGTGATCCAGGGCAGGTGATTTGACCTGCACGTGCTGCTTTGGGCTCCTCAGCACACAGGGAGAAGGGGCACTATCAATGTGACACTGAAAGAAAATCTTATTGCAGGTATTGTGGAAGCTGAAATGACGGGTTAA
>VWZT01009485.1:891494-1056812 GCA_013397055.1 Pachycephala philippinensis | reverse complement strand
TACCGGGCCGTGTGTGTTGCGGCGGTCCCGGCCGGGGCTGGAGGCGGGATTGCCGCGGCGCCCGCAGGAGGAGCCCGAGGGATGCTCGGCGGAGGCTCGGCGCTGCGCTGCCCGTGCTGCGCTCCGGAGGCCGTCAGTGTGTGAGACAGGGGTCAAACACGCCTTTTAGAAAGCGTACTGCCCGAGCAGCCCCGTGCTGCTGCACAGCTGTGTCCGTTTGTGGTGAATAGTAAAATGCGCGTTGTGCTTTGTAAAATAAGGCAGTATTAAAACAAAAGAAAGCCTATAAAGCATAAATATCCAATGTAATGCCACAGCAGTTGCATTTTTTGCTTTTCGGTGTGTGAAAATCTGCTCCATGTGTCTACCTGAATCTTCCCACTGCTGTTCTTTTTAACAACCATCTTAGGCACAGCACTGTATAAATGATGGCAGCAGTTCTCCTCCAGCACATGTTTAACCAGCTGACTTTCTTGGTCTTTACTTAGAGTAAAGTCCTTAAAGACACAGTTACTGCTAGTATTGTGATGTTCATTTTGTTGTGTGCAGGAAGAGTTTTTGTTAAAGTCCACATGAAGCCCATTTTCCTCGGAGCTTTGACTGCAAGTGGATTTTTGTTTGGTGTTCAGGCTGCAATTTCAGAGGGAAAAAGGTTTTTCCTTTCTTCATGTTTGCTGCTTTACTAGAGTTAGACCAACTTATTCCAGCAGGGAATGAACATTTCTCCCCAGGCACTCAACAACGTATTTTAGAGTTCAGGCTGCTTCAGGGTTCATTCATTCAGTGCTGAAAAGTCTTGATTTTGAAATGTACTGGTTGGAAAACAGACACCCTGATTTGGCTTTTGACAAGCAGGCCTTCTAGGTCTTGCTGCTCTTTTAAATAAAGTGAATACAAGAGTGAAAGCTGGTTATTTCTTCCTGTGACCACTCTGTATCACCCTGTTTCACAGCGGGTTACAAACCAAGTTAAGTTTGGTGATCCGTGCGCAGTCTCCATGGAGACACAGAACTGAGGTGCAGGTTTTTAATGATTCCCAAAGCATAATTTTGCCTGCTTATTCTACAATCACTTTATACAAAACTTTTGAAAGCATTAGAAAGAAAGTAACCTAGGCCTTCATTCTGGTGTCAGTGACATTGATTGGGACATGCACTGAAAAATATTCATCTAAACCAACCTGAGCTCAGAATCAGGCATGTCAGTTTGCACTGTGGGGAAGGGAATTGTCTCATCTGGGATGCTCACTTATGGCAGCATCTGGTCTTCTGTGTAATGTAGTAATAACTTTACACAATGGGATTATAAACCATGTTTATAAATACAGTCTGTTTGTTTGTGTGATTTTGAGTCACTGGTTTGGTGCTCAAGCCCGAAGCTGAAGCACTCACAGATAGGAGTGCATGACAAATGTTATATTAAGCTGTAATCTTTGTCATCAGATGCTGCCTCCACTTAAATTGCAGGAGAGCATGTGAATTTTTTTTCCACTTCCTGGTCCGCCTGACTTTTTGTACCCATTCAGAAGCAACCAAACAGAAAAGCTAAAACAAGATGCCTGCACAGTTTACACAAGGACTCAATAAACTCTGCCAGCCTCACTGTGCATTGTAAGGCAGAGATGCCTTCAGCAAGGCATAAGTGAGCTCTTCATTATTTAACATTTCTAACAGGCTTTGAAGCCTTCTGAGATGAGCAGAAACATTCAAAAATGGACCTTCTGGAGCAGCCCCAAGACTCATGTTTGGAAGTTTCCCACCTGAGCATGCTAAGTTTGCAGACATGTATCTCACTTGCAAATCAAGTCTTTTACCTTGTAAAGACAACAACAGAGAAGCATGCAATGAGTGACAAAAATTTGCCAAAAATCTGCTGCACATCATGGTTTTTGGGGATCTTTGAAAATTAATTTTCAGTGTTTACTTGCACTATTTTATTTCCCGAGGGTCGAGTCACTGTCAGGAAAAAGACAAAAGCTTTTGTAAATTCATTGCTCAAAAGAAAGACACTCCAAACTGTGTCATCTTGGGTTTATGGCTGGAAGGAGAAAGGGAAGAGGTGTGCAAGACTGACAATAGCCTTCACATAGATTCTGTTATTCAGTCACATGAAGCTAAAACCAGGACTGGAGATGTTGCCTGTTTGCCCAGTAAAAGAGGGAAGACTGGGATCTTGAAAACTTCCACCCAGTGCTCTGGGTATACTGACTACAGCACCCACACACCCTCATGCCACACACCCTGCCCACTGCACCCTTGAACACTGAGGAGGCAGAAGAGTTGGGACAGTAATTCTTATTATATGTGAACTTCTGTCAGCGCTTATGGAAGGCCCTTGAGCCAAGAGAGAAGACATCAGGTAAGAAGGAGCAGTCTGAAGAGGAAGAAAACCCATTTGCTCTTTTAGACAAGCTGATAAAAGAAAATCAAATGCTATGAATAGAAAAGGCAGGATTGAAAGAGATGCTCCTGGCAGCCCAGAGTTCAGGTAAGCATGTGGTGGCGGGCAAGGCTCAAACCACAGCATTTTACACAACAGGCACCACGCTTCAATATTACTGTTTTTGACTGGTAGACAAAATGTCTAATACAAATGAATCAACCAGTTAAGCTGATGGGAAAAGTCCTGTTCCATACATTAAAGAAAACTCATTACACATCTCACAGTCACACCAGAACCTGGAGGTGCTGAGGAGCACCCAGGTTTGGATTCCTGAGGTCAAGTGTTGGATTTTCTATAGCGCTCTGCATTACAGCCCTGAGTTGGCCTAAAACCACCTACTAAAGAGGCTTCTGACCTGCAGTGCTTTAGGAGAAAGACTGCTTATGTAGTGGGAACTTGACTCAATCCACCTCTCAATTCTGATGATCATCCCCAGGCAAATGTGGCATCAAGGGAAGGTCCAAAATGTTAACAGAGGTTATCAGATGCCCTTTGGTTTTCTTCTCTGGCAGTAATGTTCAGACTATTCATGAAAAGAAACATCTATCATCTTGTAATTTAGGAACTGACTTTGAATCTCAGTTTTCCTCTCGCGCATGAATATTTGAATTCATCTTGGAAACTGGTTCAGCGGCATCGTTCAGCTGGCACTGACAGCTTCTGAAGTACATTGTGAGGCTTGATGAAAACAGCATCAAGAGGATTAAATCAGTCTTGGAAGTGTAAATGTCTGTAACATGGTGACCTTAATGTTGGAAATAAATTTTGTGTGTGCATGTATAAACATATGTAATATTTATGCATACATAATAAACATATACAGTAGAGACTAATTTTCAGGGCCATATTACACATCTTGACACTACCCCTCCACGTACAGGTTTTGCTGATTCTTTCCGCAAGAAAAAATTTCTCCCATACATGAGCTTGGAATTTATATTGAATATAAAATGTTGAATTAAAATTGACATTTCTGTGCCACCTGCAGTGCAAGGATTGCTGGCAGGAACTGTTAACCAATTTAATGCCATGCAGATTTAGCCACAGGAAGGAAAAATGGGAAGCTTTATATCATGAATTTCAGTGCTGCATTTAGAGGAGAGGGATATTAATTACTTGGCCCAGTGGGTATTTTGAATGCTCTCCTAGAGAAAAAAAAAAAGCAAGCAAGTGCACCTTTTCTTCAGATCCTGGTCAATTTATTTGTTTAAAAAAACTTTGTAGGATTTCTTTTTCAGTGCCTTTTTCAGTTTGGAACTCTGTGAAATGTCCAGGGAAGCCTCTTCCTGTGTCTGTGGCAGTGTGTGGTAGAGCCTCCCTTGCTCTGGCAATGCTTCCTGGTGAGAGAAGGACTAGGAAAGCAGTGAATGGTTTCTGTTGAGTGCCACTAGTGCCATCACTGCTCCTACCATGTGAGGAGCACCTCCAAGCATTGTTCCACCTCTTGGGCTGGGTGACAAAAACCTTCCCTGTCATTATAGGGACTTGCACAAGACTCCTCACTTTGATTTCCATTCATGTTTCTAGTCAAGTCCCTTGAGAGGACAGCCTTAGAAATGAAACACAGCTGAAAGCAATTGC
Organism: Pachycephala philippinensis; assembly: GCA_013397055.1. Lineage (NCBI taxonomy): Eukaryota > Metazoa > Chordata > Aves > Passeriformes > Pachycephala > Pachycephala philippinensis. Next base: position 1,052,789 of record VWZT01009485.1, on the reverse strand, counting down.
TTTTCCCTTAAATAAAGTCACAGTTCCTCCCAGCTGTGGTCTGACTGGTTTTTGGTGGAAGTGAGGATGGTGTGAAAAGGTTCATGGATTTCTTATTCTCAAGCATCAGAGCTGTCACCAAGTCCTCTCTCTCACACAAACTCCTGAGACCTGATGACACCACTCATGTGGCTTCTGTCCAGAAGGAGGGGAATTGTGACTGTGTGAACCTGACGGGTCTGGCTGAACAGGCAGAGCTGTGCAATCATCCCAAAGCACTGCCCCTGGCAACAGCTTTCGGTAAATCATGTGATACTTCTATGTTAGCTAGCATAAGTGAGCAATAATCTTAAGGCCCTGATAGATACAGTATCATTTGCAAGAATTTTCCAGGATGTCGGAAATCTATTGTCAACCAATCACCACACCCCCAGTCTAGTTGGACAAATGTTCCCTTTAAACTTTATTGTTTTCCACCTGTAAGTCCTCACACCTGTGTCCACACTGCAGCTGAAACATCTGTTCTCCAGCTTTGCAGCTGGAAGCTGGAGTCCCTCTCTCTCTCTCTCTCTCTCCTAGTGCAAAAAGTGTCATGCATGTTTGGATTGGGTCTGAGAGAATTCTCATTATTTTTCGTCCAATATCTTTACTCCAGGGCTGTTGTGGCCATCATGAACACATATCCAATCTACTCCTGATGGAGCAGTGACATACTCCCAAAACTAGAAATAATGTGCTAAGGATTGAGACATCTGTATCTTAGTGAAAAGGAGAACAGAAATTAATTTTGTTTTGGCCTTTTTCTGCTTTGTTGAGTCTAGGGTGTCCAGTGACAGAACCTGAGGGAAAGGCCTGAAGTTTGCGTGTCAGGGGAAGTTTGCATTGTATTGGGAAAAGTTTCTTCACCCAGAGGGTGTTTGGGCACTGGAACAGGCTCCCCAGGGAAGTGCTCACAGCCCCAAGCCTGATGGAGTTCAAGAAGTGTTTGGACAATGCTCTCAGGCACAGGGTGTGACTCTTGGAGATGGTGCTGTGTGGGGCCAGAATGCATTCAATGATCCTTTTGGGTCCCTTGCAACTCAGCATATTCTGTGATTCTGTGATATGATTCCCTTGTCACATCCTTTAACTATAAGCTTTGCTCCTCGGGCTTAAAAATCTTAATTTCACTGAAAACTCCAGTTCCCAATCTTCCTGCAGACTGGGCTGAAACACTACATGGCAGAGCAATGGACCAAGACAAATGGAAAAAGAAAATTGTATTTCTTAGGCTTTAACATGGTGCCTGGAAAAACTATTTGACACCATGGGCTGCACAAGTGCTCCTGTGCCCAGAGAAATGTTCTCAAACTGCTGCTGGCCTTTGTTAAAACTGAATGTATTTCTGGCTCTGAGCTGAGTGAATATTTGGTGACAAGTGTTGCTGACAGCTTTTAGGTGTTACAGCCTTAGAGGGAGCAACTGCTTAATCCACAGGCTAGATACATCTCGTTGGATAACTGGAAGTGAAGGGGATTTATAAGGAAAAATGTTATGAGTCTGGAGGCCTTGAGGAGATGAAGGGTGGCAGGATGTTATTTCTCTGAGCCTTTGGGGTCCTGTCCCTGACTTTGAAGACTTTACTATTTGCTAGTTTCTTAAATATTGTTTTAATGAGAATAACTTTTTGTCTTACTTACAGTATGGTTACGCTGTAATTACTAAGTCTTCATTTTTGTTTCTGTCCAGAGATGAAAGGACTAGGTTTGGCTGGTATTTTGGCTGCTTAGAGGAGGATCACAGAACTATCAAACCTGGATTCTGACCACAGTTTCATTCTGCAATAAAATAAAATACAAAGTTCATAGGTGACTAAGCAGAGAAGATTTCAAATAATGTTCTCTTCCCTTAACTGCACTTATTTTTGATGAAAAAAGTATTTCCCATCATTATGGTTTCTGAGTTGCCCAGTCATAGAAGTCTTTTTAGCTGTATTTTACCAGACATATAATAGATACTGAAACCTTCAGCCAAGAGAGCCTGGCCTTTGTGGCAGTGTATATACTCACACAGGACTCAGCCAGTCTCTGCTGAGTACAGTACCATAAACCCACAAAATGTCCAGTTTCCAAGGAAACTGAAAGCTCTGCTTTCTGACAAATGCACACAATTTATTACTCATTTCTACTACCACACTACTTTAGAGCTATTTTCCCCAGCTAGAAGAGCATGTGTTTTCTAACACAAAGTGAATCGAGGAGCTGGTGGTTGCTGTAGGACAGAGCTTTTTCCAGGATCACCATGGTTTCACCCTAACAGTGCATAACACTCACTCACCTCCCCAGAAAAGGCGCCTGATGACTGTGGCTGAGGTGACACCCAGAGGAAGTCTGCCAGCTTGGTGGCACCATGACCTTGGGCCACATTTTTAAGGGTAGGCAGATAAGGGTTCACTGAGACTTTCAAAAGCTCTTAGACACCTCTTTCACCTTGAAATCAACTCATTACCACAGCTGCAACCTGTCAAGCAAGTGAAGTGAGAGCTAACAGAAAAATCCCTTCCTCTATTATACCAATGTGCAGCAGAGAAAAGTATGGCACTTGTTCTTCCCACCCCTCACCACAGAAGTGGTTAATGCTTCAGAAAGTGCATAGCTGCATGGCTCAAGAACCACTCTCTGCTAATGTTATCATCTCTGCTGAGACCTTCTGCTGAGCTTCCCATGTCTGGGTGCCCCTGCTCAGGAGGACAAGGCAAAGAGAGACAGCATGAGGTTTTGTCTGTTGGCTCAGTGACAGCGTGGGTGGTTCCCACTGGTCAGACTCGCTGGCAGAATCCAGGCTGGGTGATGCACGCTGTTTCCCCAAGGCAAGCACCTGCATGCAGGGTGGCATTTTAATGCCTGGTGTGTGGACAGTCAGGAGTAACTGTGCATCTGTAGCTACTGCGAGACAACAGTGGTAAGCACAAAGATGCTTTTTGCCCCACTCTGAAAGACTGACTTTTAGATGCCTTATTATGTCCAGAAGAAATGCTTCAGGCTGAAGCGAGACTTGCTTCTATGCCCTGTGACAGTACAACACAACACTTTCAACAAGGAGACTTACATATTTCCCACATGCAGTGGGAAAGGGGAAACCATGAGCTGTCACATGCTACATTCCTGTTGGAGCTGCAAAAAGCTGCAGGACTGCATTAAGGGCAGACAAAGAAAGGCTGTGTTTGTAAAACTCAGGGTGAATGCTGTAGGATCTGCTTACCCTGAAGGATTGAATGGCAAATGCCTAACACACATTTTAACCAATATCATTGCTGCAAGTTGAGGAAGGTAGAACTTGTATTTCATGAGTGGATAGAATACTGAAAGGTTTGGAGGAGAGCTAAAATTTTCAGCTGGATTAGAGTTGGACAGGCATTTCACTTTAAGCTGAGGACAAATGAGAGCTAAAACTGGAAATTCAGGTTTTGAATTGGTTTTCTGATATCCCATAACTAAGCCTGGTAACTTCTCAGAGCACAGTGCCAGAAGTTAAACATTTATGTTGTTGTTGACTTTGCAAGATTGGCCAATCTTGGTCAGTTCTGAGAAAAGTAGGAGAGGGGGCACCTCCTAGAAACCCCCCAAATCAGCACAAGTTCATAGTTCAGATCCCCATGCTCAACACAATGAGCTTGGTGGGGATTCTGTGTTTTGCATCTGGTCCATTCCTAGTTAGCATGGATTTGAACAGTATCAGGCCTGACATACACTGAATTAATGCTGCTAGAAGTTTTCAAAGTGCTGCATTTCTGATGTAATTTTCTCCTTTCATTCTCATTCTGTAAGCATCATTCAAGCTGTTTTCCCAAGAAACACCACTCAGCTGCATCTTATCTGTGGTTGATCCTGGACAACATAGAAAAAAAGTAGCTTAAGTGTTCACCGCAGGCCCCAGACAGCAAAGGACCTGCCATCACTGCCAGTAAAGTAATGGCAATTGGCATCACCACAAAATTATTTCGGAGGCAGCAGCCATGAAAGAACATCCCTTTTAATATAAATTGATGATTTAAAATTTTTGGCATGATTTGCTGGGTTTGAAATTCTTTTAGTTTGTTAGAATCTAATTTTTCAATTAGATTAATTTTTTTCTTTAAGCTTATGCCCTCTATTTAATCAATGTAGAACAATGTAGAACATGATAAACCCATGAGTGACCTGGCCTGATTTAATTCATGACTGACACTACTTGAGGAGGAAATTGAACTAGGAGACCTTCAGTGGTCCTGAATTTTCCCATGATGTAAATAAATCTAGGAAAGTTATGATAAGAAGTCTGAAATCTGAACTCCCACATCCCACTAATGTCACCTCAGTGAAAAAATCTTGTGTTCTTTTGTGGCATTTTTATTTTGTAGGAAAGAAAATAAGTTTCAATGGTACAATTTCTGTCGAATATCAGGTTTATTGTTTCAGTTCATATTAACATCATTACTTTCAGCTGTGTTTCCTAATACCTTATATGATGACTGTATCCAGTTCAACTCAAGGCAATTGCCTCATGTGAACATGGTTTTATAGTAATCAAAGAGTACCTTTTGGACACTCACACACAACTATCCCATGTTATTCTGAAGCCAAATCAAAGTGTTCATGTGGTTAGTGAAAATTATTTTGAATTAGCCACATCATTAGCTCTTCTGGAGACAGGGGAAATTTGAATTCTGGTGGGTTAAATGATTTGGCTGTGTGGAAATATTTGCTCAGGTACAAAACTTTTGCTTTATCTCAGTCTATGGTTTTGTTCCTATGGCTTCATTTGCCTACCAGGATACTGAATGGAGTTATTAAAACGTGTTTAAAAAACTCCTTGTCCAGCAAAACCAACATATTAAGGCTTGGAGCTGTCTGGGGCACAAGCAAAATTTCAAAACGGCTGGAAATGTATACCTTTTTCAAGGGCAGAAATCCTTAATGACATAGCTTTATTTTTCTTAGAGAGTGTTCAACCAATTCTATGCAAAACCATACGGTATCTAGTCCTCTCCTCTCTTTTCCATCACTGCCTTTGAAATTCAAAGCAGATTTTGTGTGAAACTGTTTGTTTATTTTTGGAAAACAGCTAGACTGGGAGAAATTTGCCGCAATCGTATGCATATTTGAGGGGTGGGAAGTCATTAGAATTTATTCTTTTTCATTTTACATTACATTCAATATTAAAATTCTATTCAGTTCTTCTCAGTACAGAAAATTTACCTTAGGAGGCTATCTTTAACTGACTTAGATGATCTCCTAATTTCAATAGCTGCTGAAGGAATACAGTTTGTGACCTAAGTAAAACACAATCCTCTTTAGTGACTGCAAGGACGGTGAGGTTTTCCAACAGATCTGCAAACTGGATTTTTCTATAAAAAACAAAAAGCCCTCATACTTCAACATACCTGTGTAACCCTAAATGGTGAAAAACACAAAAATTATCTCTAAAAGCATAAGTGGAGTAACAAATTCTGTTAAAAAAAATTCTAAAAAGGCAGTTGTTTCAACAAAACATTTAAAAATTGTATTTAAACATTTGATTGGAGTTTGGACTGTTTTTTAAATACTTGCACCTGAGTTTTGGCACAAGAACAGTAGCTCGGTTCCTTCATGCCCATTCCATTCTTGGAGGACCAAGCCATCCAGACTGTATCCTCCCCTGAACGCTGTGCTTTTGAGGAAGGGGGAGTAGAGGGGGATCTAGACTTCTGTCCCTGTTATGTACCACAGTAGCCCATGCAGGTACATGCTGTTTTTAATCCATCTAAACCACACTGCTGAGGACAAATGAAAACTTAGGAAAAAAATACCTTCTTAGTGGTAGATCAAAAAGTTATAGAAAAATTAATATTACCTCTCCTCTCCAGTCATTTTCAGAAATATATTTTCTCTTCAGAGACACTTGTACAAAAAAACCTGCTGACTAGGTCTCTTTATTGGAGAGCAGCACGCTCTGGCAACACTTTTTTCCGCCCCCCTGACAGTTTTTACTCTTGTGCCAGGAACTGGGGTCACATAGATTTATCTGTGCTGGTCCTATGCCATCCTGGCATTATAGGTGTTAGAAGGCTAAATAAATATTTTGTAACAACCCCATCCTGTCATCTGGATAAACTGGAGTTTATAAGTGCATTTTGAATAATGAAATTAGCTGGAGCTGTGTTGTTTGTACCCTGCTGAAGAAGTCAGCTAACATTATCACAAATGGGAATGATTGATGAAACAAACAGCAGGAGAACAGAGATGGCATTTCTGATATTTCTTTTAATTTTTAGGATGAGGAAAAGAGAAGATGTTCTCCAGCTGTGTGGAAATAAGAGTTCAAATCACGATCATTACCCCATTTTACACAAACCACTGGATTCTTTGGTTAGGATTCAGATAATTAATGAAGAGCAAAGGGAAATTCCTGTTTTTACTAAAGACATACTTCATTTTGCTAGATGGATTAGTTTATATTGCTGGGAAATGTGGAATACTCAGTTTGTTCCTGTAAAGCCGGGAAGATAAAATGCTTTGAAGTATTACAAGCTAAGCTTTTTAGTGGGGTGTAACACTTAAACTCCCTCCGGGAAAAAAAAAAAGAGAGAGAGTTATGACAATTCGGAATGTTTCTTAAGAGTTCTGATTGCTATTGCAAAACTGGTGTGCCATGGATGGGTGTTCGAAGCTGCCATCTGATCTTGGGGCTGCATCCTGATCGTTGCATCCCCACATTTTCATTTTTGATGGAGGTTCATTTCTGATTTCGGAAACTGAGGGACTTTGGCCTGAAAACACGTGAATAGAATAGAATAGAATAGAATAGAATAGAATAGAATAGAATAGAATAGAATAGAATAGAACTATTTCAGTTGGAAGGGACCTATGTTGACCATCTAGTCCTTTCCCACAGGAGAGCCAGAGGTGATCACCTGTCCCCAGCCTGCAGAACAGCGGTGGAAGAAGAGTTGCATCAGGCCGGTTTTGTTCAATATCCCATCCTTTAGAAAGGCCTCAGAAAAAATGCAAAAAACATGGGAAGGATATAATATTTTCCCACAATACTTTGAGTTTCTGCATTGCCTCAGGGCAATTCCCTCCTCTGTAAATCTGCCGTGGTCTGATGCATCTTGGGCATGTACACAGGCTGCTGTTATTTTTTATTTAGGTATGCAGACTGCCTATGTCCTCACAGTGTAAAGTCGTCGTCCCTGACCCATAGCAAGTTATTTACATGGCCTCTGACATTGCTTGCAGAGACAGGAAGTAAAGAAAGGAATTCTGAAATTTGCAAAGGATTTCACAGGGAAACTCGCAGGGGAAGGAGGTGCCTGCAGCATGTTATGTGATCAGCACAAAATGTGTTACTCAAGAGCTGTAGGAGTCTGAAAGGAGATCTGGTCAGCAGTATCTGCCACAACTAGGCATAAACATGTTTCCAAACTTCCTCAGAGCTGCTCAGTTTGTTTTCTTTCACCACCATACCACTCTACAGAGATGACTGGAAGTGGAGCTTCAGCAAGGGATTTCCTCAGGCTGCTGAGTGGTCCATGAGGTCAGTGCCAGTGCTGGGAATATGATAGTCCTTGGCTGGCAATTGCAGAAAGCTACCAGGATGTTCACGAAGTCATTAAAAGAGCAGGGCAGAGTTACAGCTATTCGGATCAAGCAAACGTGCTCTCACTGTGCTGGGGTGCAATCATAGCTGCCAGTGAAGTGGGAGAATATTTCATTGTCTGTCCATCCAGGAAATGGGAAGGTAGTAGAAAGCATTAAAATGTTTTCAGAGCACTTAGACAAAGATTTGCACATAGTGATCAAAGCAGTCTTCTTCAAGGTGCTATCAATTACATCATCTTTGGAGGAGAGCAGTGGCATTTCTACCAAGCAGATTCCTGCCCTGCACTGCTTTGGCTGTGTCTGACCAGTGAATTGGACTTTGTGCATAGTCTCATGATCTGCAGTTTCTTGCCCGTATGAGGATATTTTTTTTTAATGAAGATTTGAGAAAGGTTGAGTGTTATTAAAATTCAGGGTGCACTGGGCTTTATCAAGAGTTAAAATATTTATCAAGTCACAGTCCATGAATAATCACAGCAGGCAGTGCTGTGGACTTAGCTCAGTTTCAGGTAATAGCAATGTTGCCACCATATTAACTTGGAAGATAGATGGAAAAGAGAATGTGATTGATCATTGTTAGCCTTGCTTGGCTGATGTGTGTTTGCCTTTTAGGTAATGTATATGCATGATTTTTTTGAATGCACAAATATATATTATGCATGTACTGCCACACAATTTCTTTCAGATTCAGTTAAATAGAGTGAATCATTTTGAGAGGAGTCAGGCAGTTTGAATACTTTGCATTGCCGTCACAGACGAACAAAACTCTGCAGTATCCTCACACATCATGTGCATGCAATTTTTAGCAGCATTCATTTCTACCATCAAAAGTACATGATAGGTGTTTTAAATCACTGACATATCACCAAGATTCCTTGTACTTTTCCTTGTGTCTAATCCCATAGATTTTTCCAGGAAGTGGATGTGAAAGTAAGACAAAGGTAGTATTTTGTGACACCTTGATTCTTCAGGATAAATACCATTGTTCTGATAAATAGCTACACAATTGTTGTGGTTTAACCCCAGCTGGCAACTAAGCTCCATACAGCCACTGGCTCACTCCCTCTCTGTGGGATGGGGAGAAAATCAGAAGGGTAAAAGTGAGAGAGCTCCGGAGTTGAGATGAATATGGAAAGCAAAATGCTTGCACACAAGCTTTACAAAACAAGGAGTGCATTCAGCACTTCCCATGGGTAGGCAGGTGTTCAGCCATCCCCAGGAAACCTGGGCTCCATCACATGTACAGGTGGCTTGGGAAGAGAAATGCCAACACTGTAAGCACCCCCCCTTCATCCTTCTTTGCCCTCAAGCTGAGCATGATGCCATACGATATATCCCTGGGGTCACCTGTCCCAGCTGTGTCCCCTCCCAAGTCCTTGTGCAGCCCCAGCCCCTCACTGGTGGGCTGAGGAGCTGAAAAGACCTTGGCTCTGTGCAAGCCCTGCTCAGCAACAACAAACATCCGTCTGGTACATCAGCACAAACCCAAAAGACAGCTCCATACAGCCACTGTGAAGAAAGTTGACTCTACCCCAGAAAAAACCAGTACAACAACCAGTGTAAAAAACCCAGAAAGCTTCTTCTTCATGCTTGCAACAGACTGGCAATGAATTCAAACTTGCATGATTATCCGTTTCTTTTGGAGTCCTAACATCACCCTTGGCATGGTAGATACATAAATATGTATTTGGAAATAAATGTTTCCATGGGGCTGCAGCATATGAGAGTTTTGAAGACAAGAAAATTTTGTAGAGGTGAAAGATATGAAAAGTTGCTTCAGGCGTTGTGGCTTCCATGCATACAGCCTAGAGATTTTTTTCCAGCTGTCTGGATTTGATGTGTATCTTGTCTTTTGAATATGATTGTAGGCAAACTGGCTCTGATCTTTGTATTACCAGTTAGCAAAACCCTTTGAACAGTTCCAAGGTGCTGTGTAGCTGATCATCCAGCCTTCTGGTGGAAAGATAAAAGATTTTGATGGGGTTTATCAGAGTTCTGTTTCAGATGCCTAAAAGCTTACTCTACTCCCACAGGTCAAAATTTTAGAAAAAAATGTTTTGATGCAACATTGTCTTGTTTAGAGGGAAAAGGAACATATGTCTCACAGGATGTCTAAGAAACATATTTCAACTGAAGGTTTAGACTCAGCTAGACAAATGAAAGCTTGAATCACTGAAACAGACATTTTCTTTAATTAAAGCTAATTTTCTATTGGAATATCCAGGTTTTTAGATTTTGTTTATTGGATGAAATAGTGACATTTTCTGTGGGAAAAAAAAAATTAAAAAATTCTTTATTTTATTGGAAACTCAGGTTTAGGCTGCTTTATTTTATTGGAAACTCAGGTTTAGGCTGTTCAGGGACTAATTTTTTTATCAGATACATCTGAGCCTTACATTTGTATTAATCCCTCATGCCCAAACCAATCTTTTCAAAGTGGGCCCCAGCCTCTGACTTTCTCAGATACAGCCATACCACCAGCTCCTGCAGTCACAGTAGTAAGACTGACAATGTGAACACTAGAGACAGCTACATTCTCTCATTTTCTGTCTAAGAACACTCCACTTCCTTGGCAACGACCCTAAGGCTGTGAAACTTACTGCTGCCTTCCTGAGCTTCAGCTGGGATACTCGTGAGCAGAACCACATCATAACCAGAGAGACAGGAACTCAGAAATGCTGAGCTGTTTCAACAGCCCAGAATCTTTATTGCAATCCAACAGTTTCTCCCCACCCAAGTTATAAAACTGTTTCCTAATACTCTCTTCCAAGAGAAGGAGAATTAAATATTGTTCCTGACAAGATCAGTTATGATTTTTAATATCCTTCTTCTGCTAAATTTCCACTTTCTGGGTGGAGGTGTGAAGAGTGTATATTCTTGTGTAAGTGTATGTGCATGTTACAGGCTGTGGAGTTTTATGTCTCCATATGTGCTTACCTTCCCCTGATGTTAATGGAAGCTTTGTGGAAGTGTCCTTGTGGAAGAATGTTTTAGAGAAGGGAATATTCAGCTAGGTGGGGTCTTCCTGTTAACACTTTTATTGCATTTCTAGAAGAAACCTTTCTTACTGTGAGAAACAATGAGAAAATCAACTTGCTTGATGATCTAATCCAAAACTGATTACAGACTGGACAGGACCAGAAATACCTCAGCTTTCTAAATACATAAGACACATTTGTTTTACTCACACTGTATTTAATGTAGCTACTCTTAAAAGAAAGCATGCCCAGCAGAGCTCAACATCATGCACTGGATCTGGTCACTGACATGCATAGACATGGACAGAATGGATGGATGGAAAGCCCTCATCCTTAAAAATCAGCAATTGTATTTAAGAGATTAATCCAATGGCAGGGACTTAAATTTCAGGTTCACCGCTGCAATTTAATATTGGCAGTAAATCCATTCTCTTCCATTTACAGTTTTTTAAATTACAATTCATTATTCAATTCAACTGGTAGCAAATACCATACAGAAATACAAAATACATTTCCATCATAGTCTCTTGAACTGAGACTGAGTGTATAGTTGTTACTACCACCAGTGCTTGAAAATTTTCCATTTTGGGCCAGTATAATTTTTGCATGTTAAAGCTGAAAAGATCATTTAGGATCTGGAGACTGAAAAAAAAGGAGACACAGGATATCAGGGAGTTGTATCATCAGGAAGCTGTGAAATGGAACAGGTTTTTGTGAACACTCAATGGTCAGTATGAAATAATAGAACTTCAGATGTGGTTTTAAAGAGATGAAAATCTTTAAACTAAGCAGTTAAAATAATGTGAGCTAGGAGAACACTTACTTCATAACTGTATTGTCAGCAAAAACAAAATTTTCTGTAGTCATTTGAAATTACAGGCAATTATAATTACATGCCAGAGAGAACTGAAGGCTGGCTGGCTCAGCAGCAGCATCGCTGCAGTGGTGGGGCTCTGACAGCAGGAAAATGCATCATGATGGAGCACCTGGAGCTCTCCAGGGAGCGGAGGCAGAAGCAGAGGGACTTTCCCCACATGCAGCTGCCGGTGTAGGCTGTGGTGTGGGCAAGCTTTGCAGGCAGCACAACAGCAGCTTTATCTCAGCACACCAGTGTGAGGCTAGTGCTGCTCATCATCCCTGCTGCCTCACAAGCATATGGAGCTCAGCAGGCAGGTTGTGAAGCACCGTGGTGGTCTTTGATTAACCTGTGCCATGTGCAGTGCCTGGGGCCAGACCTTGGAATCAGCACATACACTGTAACTTTCACTCAGATAAGATTCCATCCCGTCTCCTGTCTTTGGCAATCTACATCCACTTCTACCTCACTTCATACTCCACTTCTACTGCTGTCACAGTGTGGCAGAGGCCAACAATACCTGTGGATTTCATGCACACAACATGCATCAGACTTGGTTGCTCACCTGCTCCCCCATCAGGATCTGGCACTGGCTTCCAAAGGCTCATCGACTGGGATCCTGACTCAGGTAATGAACCTTGCTCTGGTGAGCTTTTTACCCCAGAACAGGGTGGGAGTTGTTTTATACTGCAGTTTTGTATTGTGGGGAGCAGCAACCATTTGGGGAACCATAGCTCTGCTCCTCCGCCCTACAAAGCCAACCAAGCCCTGGCAGAGCTGTCCCTCACTTGGTCATGTCACCTGCGCATTCAAAACAATGTATTCCCTGTGCGTTGTTTACTCCTTAACTCCTCTTCACATCCAGAACCTCTTTTCTTTCATTTCTTCTTTGCCCTAATTCCTACACTTTTGTTGGTCGCTTCTGTTTTCACTTCTTATACAGTGGATCCCTTTTCCTCATAGCTACCACCTTTTAAATTGTACCTTTTCCTTCTTTCTGTACTTTTTCTTTTCTTTTTTTGGATGAATATTTATCTTTTAATTAAATCACCAGGAGGCATATTTAGAACCTCCAGGGTTCACTTTGAACTATGAAAAGGAAAAGGCTTACTCTGTGCTATAAACAAAATGTTAATTTGAATTAATTGAAGGAAATGCTCTGCCTCTGATAGACTTGTTCCTGAAATGCTCTGCCTGTGATAGACTTGTTTCTGAATAATTAATAACTTCAGCCAGAAAAGTAAACACTATGGCCCTGAATTTTGCTTCTGGTTCTACCAGTGTCAGCCTGGAGCAGATCTGCAGATATGAGCTGAATTGATCTCGTTTGATATTGGTTCAGCCAAAAGTAATCTCTGGGCTGAAGGCACCATGGGAAAAGTGCATTTTGGTCTGTGTTGTGTCCAAACATTTTACAGCACCTCTAGTGCCTCGTTTTTCAGAGGAATGGTTTCCCTCATAGCTGAAACATGGTGATATCTGGGGTGAGGAGTAGGGGTAGATGGGATTTGGGAGCCCATTGGCTGAGGAAGGGGCTGTAGTAGTGGGGGGAAACTGATGGCTAGTAAGATCTCACCTGGAACAGGTGGGGAAGTGTCCCTTGGCCAGGAGAAACCTGTGGGGAGGGAAGGGATAGGGACATGTGCCAGTGTCTCCAATGTCCCTTGGCTCCTTAAAGTACTGGCCTAAGATAACTCTGGCAGGTGTGCCTCTGGCTTGTGGTCCAACCTCCCTTCTGCAGTTTGAGATAGGAGGAATAAATAACTTCTTCTGCTTTATCCTTCCTTCTTGTGAATGTTGAATCCTTGGCATACTGATCTTCATGATTGTGATGTGGAAGAGGGGAAAAAAGAATGAATAAGGCTGAGGGAGAGGAAGAAAATAATCCTTGGAAGAACTGCTATCTGAAAGGTAAAGACTCTTCCAAGCTTCATTACAACTTTATTCCCCTCTACCCTGCACCTCTTTTGACAATTATTGATGATCTGTTTGGTCTTCTCTTTTAGGAGTAGCCCTGCAAAAGAGGGACAGTAACACACACCTTTATATTGCCTGTTAATCCAAAATTGAAACAAATGCTGCAAAGCCAGAAATTGCATTTGTCCATTATATGTCAGTCACACACAGAGAAGGGACAACAATACAGAGCTAGAGATAAGTGGAGTTATCTCAGATATATAACAAGAGTTATCTTGCATGATATTATTACTTAATATTTCCCACAATGCATGATAAAAAGCTACTCTCCACTGGATGTCAGTTTATTCAAAGTTTTGTGTAATTAGTGATATTAATAAGGGTGGCTCTTAAAGAGATATTTCCAGATTCCTGTTGAATGCTTATATTGAAAATGCACGACAGGCCATTTCACTCACCCTCATAGTCCTTCCAAAAGCTTTTGCTGACAATTTCCAAGAGGCACTTGGCAAAATAACCCTTTGGTTTAACCCATGACCAAGTGTGTGGTCTTGCTCATAGTTGTGTATTTCCCATGAAAACAAGAATCCTCAAATTTAGTTTACTGTATAACATCTTGAGTTTTCTTGGTAGCACAAGGCAAATGAGAAAAAAAAAATATTTCAAGTAGTTTCTTAATAATTCAAAGGAATAAATTGTTTTGCCTTTGGTCCTTTCCCAAGAGTCTGGGACTTAACATATTTACCAGTTCTATTTCCAGTCTATACATATTCTTATACTGTATTAGTATCCCACCCTCTCCAATAACATTTTTCATAGATTCCATGAGGATCAAATCACTCTTGGGCAGTGTCTACCCTCAAGCCATGCTTCCTGGTATAAAAATAGCATTAAAAAATCCCCAAAGCAGGAGTCTTATAATGCAAATGTGCCAACAAAGTCAACAGCAGGTTAAAAATGACCATTAATTTTACTTATAACAGAAGTGGAAAAATGCATAGGTTTTAGAGTCTGTGAGAAAATTTTGAGTGAAATTGTTTGTTTCCACTGAAATAGAATTGCAGTGATGAGTTTTTAGATTTTCTATGATATAAAGTAATTTCAAGATAAGAAAGTCTTACATATTATTCAAGTCTAATAGAGGAAAAACTACTTAAGCCTATCAGTCTTTACAAGTCACTTATTTTTTCTGTACGTGAGGTGATTCTTAAAAGGGATTTGAAGAAATGTTATTAGAGTCTTCTCTCCCTGGAGTTAGAAAACTATGGGCTCTAAAAAGAAATACCTGACTTAAAATTTTGATCACAGATTCAGAAAATTATTAGAAAAATAGATTTGCAGAATAGTGTTATTAATATTGAAATAGTAATACCTCTAAAGAGTTATAATTCCTCTCTGCTAACAGGACTCTTAGAGAGATTTATTTTCTCCCACTGAATAACATGAATCTCGAATCTAAAGAGTGATTACTTTTGCAGTGAATTTCTAAAGTGTAGCAGTCAGGAGAAAGTACCTGCTTTTATGGAAGTGCCCTTTGAAATATAAAGTTCAACCCTGCATTAATGAATCTGTGAACACTTTGGCCAGTGTATGCTACTGGTGTGTTGTAGTGCCTTAGAAGGATCATATATTTCTATTTACTTGACAGTTTTGGGGTTTTTGATGCTGCATTCTTCTTTTTAATTACAAAAAATTATGTTCCAGAGAGGAGGTGCCCTTCATGCTGTGCAGAGATCTGCTGACATGCTGATGTCTTATTATTCCTCCAGGAAAAGTACGTGAAGCTTCTCATCACTGACTTTGAGAACCCAGTGAGGTACCCAACATTGCTGCTAGCTCCCATCGAGCTCTACAGTGTGGTGAAAAACACCCAGGAGCAGAAATCCCACCAAAAACTCAACCCCCTGGATCCCACCAAGAAGTCAACCCCCCGAATGTTCAGCACTGAAGAGCTGGCCAAGGCTTCCATGGAGAATAAGTGCCTGTGGAGGTAGGAGTCTTGTCCTGTGAACCCTGTTGATCTGGTTTAGAGATGGGACTTTCCCAGCTCCCTGAGCCTGACTCTTCTGCTGTGCAGCTGAATGCCTGACCTGGTGCCCAGAACTGCTGTTGATCTGCACCAACCAGAGACAAACATCCTGCTTCAGTTTGTGTCTCAAAACATGTCTATAGACAGCTTTTGAATAAATGAACCTTTTTTCCAGTACACAGCTTTTCCCTGGACTGAAATTTCTAATTATTATTTCCAGATTTTTCTTACTCTTCACCGATTTGGG
Source organism: Pachycephala philippinensis (assembly GCA_013397055.1). NCBI lineage: Eukaryota > Metazoa > Chordata > Aves > Passeriformes > Pachycephala > Pachycephala philippinensis. Next base: position 1,037,185 of record VWZT01009485.1, on the reverse strand, counting down.
TTTTTTGGGGTTTTTTTTAGGTGCCTCAAGACCCCATCCAACCTCTTACTTGTTTCCTTCAGTAACTGTCTCCCATATTTATGGTGCATGAATTTGCAGAATGTTCCTTAGCTCCCTTTTTAATCCTCATCTCTCTTTCTTTTCTCTCTTTTCAGCTCACTAGTTCTCAGGCTGATCATCATCCTTCACAAAACTCGGGCTTCAAATCTCCCTCCCACACCTTCCTTATCCTGTGTCAGAGCATGATAGATTTGATTGGTCCAGTAACCAATTGAAGCTGTTGCATGTTTGGGAAATTAACACTGCTTTACTATCCTTGATTAAGAAGTCCCCAAACCCTCAGCTGAATCCCAACAGCTGGACTTGGTCTGAAATACAGTAAATGAGTTTATTTGTGTAATTGCAGTAAGAGAGCCTGTAACATGACAGAAAAGATGTGGGCAGGTATTGTTCATTCATGCTGGTATTCCTGAGGTACATTTTTGGCTGATGATGTGCTAAATTGTCCTGCCTTTATCTTAGTTTCCCAAATCCATTTTCTGTCCTAAATTCAGCTCCACTAATGATCACCACAGTTTCGGTGCCAAGCCAGATACAGTTGGCTACTTATTGTTAACCACAGGGTCATCTAAATATTGCTCTGAGCTGCTCAACATACAGCAGAGGTTCCTCAGATCTGCTCTCATCCATGCAGGTGCAGAAGGCAGCTAACTATTACCATCTGGTCTCTGGAACTGAGTTTTCAGGGGCAGCCAGAAAACAGACACCTGTTTGGAACAGGATTGCAAAATAAATCTTAGCTAAATTATGTTGCAAGAAGGGCATGAGGGAACAAAAACTGAAAGAGGAAATGGACAACTCATTCCTTACCTGCAGAAAAAAACCCCAAAAAACAAAACCAAAAAAACAAGTAGGGTAAGAGGGACAAAGCTGTTGGGGTTATAAATTACATGTACAGTGAGGAAATGTGAAACCCATTTGTAAATTTAGTTCAAGGAAAGGCAGATGCTGCTGCTGCACTTTCTGTCAGATCCTGTGCCAGTTTACATTATCTATCAGGGAAATGCTGTTTGTTCAACTCCTGCTGAACCATGGGTAAGTCTACATCAGGCTATTAGCTTTTCATAGAGCTGTGTCTGGTTTTGTTCCTGGTTTTGGGTTAATAGACTCATGGAAGGGGTTGGATTGGAAGGGACCTTAAAGATCATCTAGTTCCAACCTCCCTGCCATGGACAGGAACACATTCCACTAGACCAGGTTATTCAGAGGCCCTTGAACATTTCCAGGGATGGGGTACCCACAACTTCTCCGGGCAACCTGTTCCGGTGCCTCACCACAGTAAAGAATTTCTTCCTAATATCTATCTAAACCTACCCTCTTTGAGTTTAAAGCTTTACCCCTTTATCTTAGCACTATCTGCCTGTGTAAAAAGGCAGATTTTTTTTTTCCCTCTTTCCTTTTTTATAGCCCTTATTTAGGTACTGGAAGGCTTCAACAAAGTGTTCCCAGCACCTTCTCTTCTCCAGGCTGACCAGTCCCAACACTCTCAGCCTGTCCTCACAGGAGAGGTGTTTCAGCCCTCAGTTTATCTTCATGGCCCTCCTCTGGACCCCCTCCAACAGGGTTCCCAATCTGCTACCATTGTCACTTTTGCTGAGTGACTTCTGCCACCTTTTTCACTCTTGCAGCAACACGTCCCTTACAACTGCCAAGTGTCCTCATAACCCCACTGCTGACTTCAAGTAGCATAACTACAAAAATGAGCTTGTGCAATTAGAAACCAGATTTGCTTGCAGTTTATTCCTGGCTGCTACGTGAAGGTGAACTAAAATTACTTATAATTGGGACCCCCAGCATCTTGATTGTAAGATTTATCAAGATTTAAATATTGGTAATATAGTCCTTGTTTATCAGTTTTTATCTGCTCGGATTCCAAACACCATATAAACATTTATTTACTTTTAAATATGTTCTCAAAACAGCAAGTCTGTGAAAGTGAATCATGGGCTTCAGGCAAAGTATTGTCCTAATACTGCGTTAGAAACAGTTACTTCTTTCCTGCCTTTGTGTTATAAATCACGCTACATCTTTGCAGTTATCAATACGTCTTTGATTTTCTAAAATTGTTTCTTAAAGTTGTTTCTCCAAGCCATTGTGTCATCGTGTTCTGTAAAGTGTATAGAGCAGATGTTTTCCTCTATCTGTGTGACCTTATCCTTGCATTTGACTTCTGCTTGTTGACATAGATTTTAATTGCAGATCCTTCTCCCAGCAAACAGCGATAAATCTTCAAAGGAATGTAACTAGAGCTCTAAATTGCAACGCAAGGGTGTGTGTTTAATACCTCAGGTTACCCACTAGCTCAGGATAGTAGGTGATTCAGGAGAGGAAGTCACTAACAGAGCAGCAAGGTTATTTTGAGCAAGTTTCCTTGCGTGTGCTGTTCCTTTGGTTTGGAAGACACAACATTATGCAGTAATTTAGGCTTGATTTCATAAATAACAGCCTTGGCTTCCAGTCTGATTCAGTCTTCCTTTGCTTCACATTTTCCGGGCATTTCCTGCCAAGCTACATTTTTTGTTCCTTAGCAGATTGCTCTCTGCTATCTCCTGGTTTCTCTTACATCAAGTCCCTTTAGGCACCATATCACATCTTTTAAGCTGTACTTTCCTGTGAACTGTGGAGGAGCTGAATGGAAACTGCAGTTCGAGGAACTGGTAATTTGGCAGGACCTTGCTCATGCCATAAATCAAACTGACAATAAATCACTAACTATTATTTGGTATGGCTAGAACTGAAATGAATATTGTATTTGGAAGTGTCCTTTTTTCCTTCCATCCTGAGAAGCCACGTGTTTCTTTTTTTCTGTCCAAATATGAGGACCAGCAATATTATTCCTGGGTATAGGAAATTAAAACATCTTTTCATCTTTGTTATAAATATTATTTGCTTAAGATAATGTTTTCATAATGCTTTTTTGTTGTCTCACAACCTACTAGCTACCTAGAGGGATGTTTCAGTTAGTTCATTCTAATATATTAATCCTTCAAAAAGAGAAAAATTGGAAGAGGGAAAGTGATTATCTTTCTCATTAACAATGTAACACTGGCATCTAGCTTTTTGGGTTTTTTGTAAGACTGACTACAAAGCTGCCTGTGGTTTGATGATGATATATAAAAACTGTGTTTATGGATGTATTACTTCTAGGTACCTCTAATAATGAGATGCCATAAAGTCCACATGCAGAATTTGTTAGTTCATAAAGCAAATAAAAAAATAAAACTAGACCAAACAAATTGAGCCAAGCTTCCACATCTTGAAGGTGAAGCAGGAATGACTTAATGCTTCCTGGATTAAGAAGCCCTGTTGGGTAAGCAAATGGAGTGTGTCCATCTGTGAGAGCTAGGAAAGGAGGAAAAAATCCAAGGTTCCTATTCAGAGTCTGTTTTCAAGCCTGCTGGCTTCTTGATGCTGTGGGTTAGATCTGGGAGTCTGAGCCAACTGGGGTTGAAACTTGACCCTGGAAAATGAAAAGAAAAAATGCTGTTGAGCTGCAAATCCAGGTTTGCTGTGCTGCTGAGATGTCTCTCTGTTATCAGTCTCGGACCTCAGGGAAGCTGAGCATCCAGAGAACAAGTTGTCTGGGCCGGCAGCAGCAGCCTCGGTATCCAGGTCAGGAAATGAAGTAATTTCACATATTAAAGCTCTCTGAGAACCCTGCTAGCCTGCAAGGGCCCATCCTAAGGGATTGCCCAGAATCACCACGTTTCATCAATCAAATAGCACAGTAGATCAGCAGTGACTTCTGGCTTGGCACCGGCTGATAATGCCGAACAGAAAGAGGGTTGTGCAGCAAGACTTGGTTCCAAGGCTGGGAAATATCCAAAACCACATTTGGACTGTTAGGAGCATGGTGTAGAAATGTGTTTTCTTCATGGCTGGTTGTGTGAATGTTATTTTTGGTAAGAGGGGTCATAATTGATGGCATTGTGGAACATTAAGTGTGCAGATGCTGCCAAGTGATAAAGTGGCAGTGTTATCAGCTTGTGTTAGCTCAGCACTCAGGAAGTCGAGATCTTAACAACCCTGGTGCAATGTGTGTGCTCATTTGTCCCACAAACTCTGCCAAGACACCCCTCTCTCACATCCCAGTGAGAAATGATGAAGATTTGAGTTGCACAGGTGTTTGGGATATGGAGAAGTGAATATTCAGGTGCCACAAATTGAACCTTGCTCCTTGTGCTCAGGAGACAGTTTGAATCTACACACAAAAGCTGTATTAAAAAGAGACAGGAGAATTATTAGACTTTGCAAGGAAAGACTTACAGGCTGTCTGAAATTAGGTTTTTGGCACCAGTTTAATTTCAAAGGTCGTCTTTAGTTCTATTCCAGAAACATACTTGGTAAAGTCAATTCTATATTTCCAGCCAAGCCCAGTGGAGTCACTGGAGAATTTCTTCAGATCTCTCTTCACTCTGTGAAAAATAAATGAGTTCTGTTTTCAAAGATTGCATATACCTCAAACTCCCTGCTGTAGGATATTAATAAATAACTATTTTTACACAGAAAGCTCTCAGGTAAATCGGGCTTTTGTGAGAAAACCTTCAAGATTTGTTCTTTTGGTACTGGCTTTATATCATCCAAAATCTGGCCTCATTTGTTCCTGTTGCACAGAAATGGCAAAATGCTTGAAAGCATTGAGTCTGAGCAATCATTTCATCGAGCCGTTTCGCTGGCAGTTTATTCTGTGTGATGCTCCGCAGTCAAAAAAGCCCCTACAGCAAAGCCCCTGGGGTTTACTGGTGTGACATGGACTTTTCCCAGTTAACCAGTCTGCCTGTGGCAGCTGTCTTTGCCAGTAGCACCAGACCACGTGCAGGATTACCTGTGGTGTCACCCTTGTGTTAGCGAGGGGAAGGTTTAATTGAAGTTTCTTCTCTGCACCCCTGTGAGATATGAGTCAAACTTTAGGTGTTCTTTAGTTTTTCAGAGAAAGGCATTTTCTGTCTCTGCTAGTCTTATTTATTTTTGCCTTTCTAAGCCCCAAGGTCTGTAAAGCTGGCCCAGCTTCTTTATGCAAATATAACAAAAACATTCAAAAAATATCCCCTGAAACACAAATCACTAGGTTGTATTAGAATGGATTCTTGTACTCAAACACAATTCTCACTTAAATATAGAAACTTGGACAAACATTTACTCTTTAATAAGTTTTCTTTTTTAAAAAAGGGAATCAGATGAGTTCTTTGACAAGTACCTGAATATAGACTTAACCAAGAGCCCAGAATGGTTTTAGGAGAAGAAACATCCCCTGGTTTTGGAAACTAAAGTATATTTATAGCTGTCTAAAATACATAATAAAATATTTTGGTGTCCTTGGAAAATATATAGCACAGACTTGGGGTTTTTTGGAGTGAGAGAATAAAATATTCACTTTCAGCTAACTTGAGAAAAGTCAAGCCCTTAATCCTTGTTTCCTGCTGGCAGTTCTTTGTCATGCTGTGTTATGAACGAATGCAAAATGGTGAGTCAGATTTTGTAAATGAGGGGTGAGAAAAACGGGAATTGTATTTTTAGAAAAAGAGAAAACCGAGACATAGACACCATTTGAAACAAACTTGCTTTCAAAAATACTGGCTGTAGAAAAAATGAAGGGAGCACAGATTCTGTATGTCAGGACTACAAAACTGAAAGTCTGAGAGGAAGTTTTCTTATCGTGATGTAGACCAGCCTGGAAAAAATGCTTCTTGCCTCCAGAGAACATTAAAAGTTGTTCTCTCTCGTCAATATGCATAGTTTAATTGCATTCTGGAGCAGATGTTAAAAATCATTTCATCTGGATTAGATAGTGATCTGGGATGCTTAACTGTCCGTACTCATTGAAAATAAAAATCTTATTTATTTTTGTAATTTGAAAATAATTGGCACAGTTAAAAATTGTTATACACTAACTCCATAAAGTTAGCAAAAAAGTATGGATATAAATAAAATTCCTGAAAATATACCTAAATAATTGACATAAGTACAATAAATATCTGTGATAAATCAATTTTTCTGTATATTAGGCCATGTTTTACAGTTAATGATTTTTGTTTATTAAATAGATTTAACTGCTGCTTAGTGAACTGAGGCCTTTAGCCCCTGTTGCTACATCTTTCAGAATTTTAGAGGTAGTGTACCTCGCCTTCCAGTATCTTGTTTTCATTGATAGATTGGGAGAGGAATACAAATTGTCTTTGCCCTTTTTTTCTGGATTTCATGAGATGTATCTATGGTACCAATCTAAACTAAATAACTGAAATAACTGTTGGAAAGAAAAGCTGTTGTTGAAAAACATTGTATCACCTTAATACGCTTTGGTTTAAGGCTGTAAGCTTAGCCCTTTGCCGGTTTGATGCCTTCTGAAATTTTGACTGAAGATTTGGATATTTTCAATATAATTTTTCTCTAAGTATGTGCAATCTGTCATAGAGAGCTCGCGTGTAATATCAAAACTAATTTGCATTAAATCTGTGTTAAAGACAAAAGCGAGGTTTTGTTTTGTTTGGGTTTTTTAATTGAAAACAGATTTTAATTTATTTTGCCTAGGTATTAACAATATGGAGAGCTCAAAAACTGTGGTGCCTATTGAAGAGAGCTGTGGAATGCTCCTGACTGATATAAGTCCAGCTCCATCCAAACTCCCTCGCTGAACTCATCGTGTCCCAAGCTCATGGTGTCCTAAGCTCATCATGTCCCAAGCAAGAACTGGACAATTTAACTGCTGCCTCTTGGCACCTTCTGTGCTGTCCCTTTACAAGCGCAGTCAAAAAAGCCCCAGGTTTTGTTCTGACCTCTTTCTGTTCTTCATATGTATATGTGAATCTACACAGATACACCCATATTCTTTGACATGCCTTAAGCTGGGAAAGGCACTGATTTACATGGCTACATATATTGCTTTGGAGGCTTAGCCTTTTAAAGTCACAGACAGGTGATTTTAAACCATGAACACCTTTAAATAGCTACCTAACGCCCCCAGAACTGTGTACAATCTGATTTACACTGGCTATTAAACCGACATTATTTGCCACTTTTTCCTCATATTCCTGCTTTTTGGAAATCCATGCAGTACACGAATCCAATTCCTAAGATTAAATTTAACTTTTGAATTTGTGTGCACTCTCATACCTCTTGTTTTTACTTCTTGACCCTAAGAAGACCCTGTATACTATTTCCCAGAGAACTGAAATAATCCTTAAAAGGGTTGGGTAGTGGGAATCTTGCAAGACAAAGTGGAGAACTGCCCAGACAATCACTGCAGGGGAGGTAAGAATTGTGCTACTGTGTGAGCCTTTGCTTCAAGTTATCTGGTTTGTGTTTATTTATGATGCATGAATTATACAACATGGGCAGGCTCTTTCAATTACTTAATAAAATACAAATATGTAAATACAGGTACCATCCCCGACACACTGCTTTCAATTCTTATCTACTGCAGCACATTTCCTGGATTTTACTCCTTCCAGCTCTGCTGGTAGTAAAATATTCGATAAAGAAAACAGGAAATAATTCTTCATTTCAATAATTCATGGAAAATGAACAGAAACTATGATATCTGTGACACATGAGAGCACACATCTCAAACTGGGGTATTAGTATTCAGTGCTGGGACTGTAGCCCTGGAACATATGCTTAAAACATTTCTAAGCCCCTTTGGAATACCATTTCAATAGAAATTCAGTAATCTGTTGAAATAAGTCAACACAGAAAATTATGATATAATTGGAGCTCTTTAATTGCCAGTTATGTGCTTTGGTTGGTCCCCTGAAACAATGTTATTAGTATTTAATGTAAAATTTCTGCAGTAAAAAAGGTGAATTTATGGGGTGAAAGGACAATCTTCCATTTCATGAAATATAACTGGCAGATGGAAACATGAAATAAAGTGCCTCCTGCCAGCTTTTACTATACCTGCTCGTAAACTTTCCTGCCTTGAGACACTAGAAAGAGTTTCTTTGGGACAATTAGCACGTAGCAAAGGATCTGCTCTTCCTCCACCTTCACAACAGTGCAGCTTTTTTATAATTTTTAATATATTATCCAGCACTTCAGTGAAATGGGTGGTTGAGTGGAATTGTGTAGCTCTTGTTGTTAACACGAGAACATGCCAAAGCATGACAGAGTGGAGTTTAGGTCCCTTAAAGGATAATATTTTACATAGGATTTAAGAGTACAAAAAGTTTACTACTGCCTGAGAGGAGCCTGTATACCCCAGCTTATTTTACTGACTCTTTCCCCAGAATTTTAAATCTATATTGTTGTGGTTTAACAGCAGCCAGCGACTAAGCCCCTCACAACCACTTGCTCAGCTCCCCACCCACCCCCCAGTGGGATATGGAGGAGAATCAGAAAGATGTTAAAGCCATGGATTGAGATAAGAACAGCTTAATAATTGAAATAAAGGTAGTAATAACAAAAATAATGATTTCTTGACGTAGGATAAGCACTATTTAGCAACAACTTAAATCATCAGTGTGGTATCAACATCATTCTCATACTAAATCTAAAACCACAGCACTATACCAGCTACCAGGAAGAAAACTAACTCTATCTCAGCTGAAGCCAGGACATGTGCCCCATCACCAATCTGAGGCCTCTTTATCTTGCTCCTACTTGTGGAGCTTTAAAAGGGTGGACACCAGTTCCTACAGAAAAGTGTGGCTGTACTACAAAAAGATACATTCTCCAAACACAGCAGATTTCAGAGCCATGTCATTTACAGCAATTTCCTTATAATATCATGCTTTTAATATCATGCTTTTATCTTGGACTTTACACTACTGCCTTTGCTCTCAGCACCCCAGTCCATGAATTTATCTTATTGGCAGGTAACCTAGTTCTGTGAGCAAGTGCAGCTACAGATGAATAGATACAAGTTTTCTCCTCCAAATAGGAAACCTTTTTCTCCTCCTCCACTCCATAATACACCTCTCCAAGGACAACAGCTTGTTGCGTTCAGTCCTGGATCCTAAAAGTTTTCTCTGCAGAAAAATATTTTGCTGTTTGAAAGTCTGTTGTTTCAGATCCTGGAAGGATGGAAAAACAAGGCTTAAACCACCACACTTCACCTCCTGGAAGCACCTGTAGAGCCAAAATGTTGGTCTCCAATACTGTACTGCTCAGCAGCAGTTTGTGAGCAGCTGGTTGCTTCAAGAGGACCATAAGATTTCCTTGGTGTCAGGCCCAGTTACATGACTGGTTCTAGCCCCAGGAAGCCACTGCTGGAGCCATGTGAATGCTACTTTGAGTTCAGTTCTCTGTTACCTTTAGCAAATGGTCGTGTCCCACAGAACCAGACCGATGCCATTGCCATGATGGCCAGAAGCTCCTAGGCTGTCCCTCCTCATCAGCAAAGGATTGTGAGAAAGGATCCCAATACGATTTCAATGGATTTGACGGTATTTCACAGAGGCTGTGAGAATATTTAAATGTTATTTAAATGTCCACATTTAAATGTGGAAGGGTTTCAGTAATAAATAGAGACTTGCAGAAAACATAGTGGGAACTTTTTTGTAAATTTTAGAATTATTCCTTTGGTTTCTTCTGAGTGGCACTGTTAAAATGTTCATCAAGGGTTCAGTCTGAGTGTACAATCTTTAAAAAACAGTCTTCTGTGGGTATTTTCGCTGCATATCACCTGATACATTATATCAAATTAGTAGCGGCTGTTTGGCTTTCATTGCTATAATATTGGAATGGCTAATGCAACCTGAATATTTTTAATCATCTCATTAAAACTCAATATTCCAGAGTGTCCATATTTTTTTTTTTTTTGTAATTCAGGAGTAAAGGATGTATTGTCTAATAAAATTTTTAATTTGCTGTGCTTTTGTATTAAGATATGAAATAAGGGTACAACACCATTAGTAGATGTATTTATTGAGAGTATATAAAATCCACGAAAAACAAGGGTTTTAAAATCCCACAGAACCCCATTATGCCTTTCTCACAAGACTGAGGATCAGATGTTGTGAGGTCCCCAAAAACACCTTACAGCCATCAGGGAACAGCTGCTGACTGGCTGAAGCCCCCGTGCACTCCAGCTGCCCCCACCAAACCCTCTACACTCACTCGCTTTGCAAATCACTTTGCCTCTTCCACCACGGGGTTTTTAAGGCAGATGTAGAGCAGAGAAGGTCAGGAAGAAGCAGCTCTCTAGACTGCATGCTGGTGGGAAGCTGCAGTACAAGAGGGACCTCAGAAACCCCAGGCAGGAATCCTCCTGAGAGGAGTGCCCACTTCACTGCCCAGCACAGTGAGAGGGCACGACAAGCAGAAAATCCAAGCCCGGTTTCCAGTCCATGCAGCAACTTAGAAAAAATGTCTCTGTTGAATATGTAAGAGGGTTTAAGACCTTTCAGACTCCTTGGCCACACTTGATTGCCAGATTTTGCATATTTATAGTAACTAGGAATCAGTGCATGTCTCAAACACGTTGTTCTGTATGCAGTTATGTTTATCTTTAAAGCATGGTGTGAGGAGGGAATGTTTCAGCACGAGTGTTGCACTTTAGTTAATAATTGACATGTTTAACATGCATTTTCTATGGCAACTGAGAGCATTCGGTTACATATACATATATATATTGACCTTGATGTCAAAGATTACCTCCTCCCCATGTGCAATTACTTATTTCTTTCCCATTTCTATGAAGTCCTGCTTTTATTGTGTTTAGTGAGTGTTCGAGGAGCTGGACTGTAACCAGACAATCAAAGAGACATCAAACCACACCATTTGGGCAGAAGAAGGTGGCCACAGATAATGGCAGTAGCGAGAACTTGTAAGTTTAAGTTGGCCCCTGCCATCTCAGTGGGTGAGATCAGACAGCTGACACAAAAATATGTCTTGAGATGTGTGAATTGTGCAGGGATTCCTTAGGACAATAAGGAAGTTAACATGAGAAATCAGAGGCTATATATTATTCAATTTATTTTTTAAATAAAATCCTTGGGGAAACCTGGCAAGTGTTTCTGTTATAGCCAGGCATGCTCCTTGCAGTAGGTGTGCCTCCATTCTGTCCAGAAAATAGTAATTCAGTGGGTTAGGTAGTTTCTTTTTTTTTTTTTCCTTTAATCTCATTTTTCTTTTTTTGTTTTTTGTTTATTTTAATCTTCCATGCTACTGCTTAATGTTGAGAAACACAGATGCCATCACTGAGTCCATGTTATGTAGGATGGGCAAATGATATCCACAACTCCTGGACTGGTTCTTGGGATGAGATCAAAATGTTAACCTCCCAGGCTCACTGTAGGGCTCATAAAATGAATATGATGGTGTATATAGATATGCACACATGCACCCCACACACACACACATACACATATATTTTTATGACACTTTTATCCTCCAGCTAAAATGTAATCTTTTATTTTGCTCAGATTACTTTGATATTTTCTCTACATCCAAGTCCTGCTGTACTCAGTTTAAAACTCCTACAAGCCGTTTAAAGTCTCATGGGAAAAAGAGAAGTTAAAGAAAATATACCGTGAACCTAAAAGACACTCAGCAATTGCCTGAATTCCGACTTTTAAGAAATGGAAATGCAAGCATGTAAAGCATCTGTGCCATGTGCATCCCTCCCATAACCATGAATATCCTTCAAACCAGAGCTGTACAGGAGCTCCTCAGCAACTGCTCCCTTGCCCTCCTCCCCACCCAGCCAGGTATTTCCCTCTTGAAAATGTTTTCCTCCCTTCAGTCCTCCAGCTCTTATTCCTTCTTAATCTTTTGAGCTCCCTTAAGCAGAGTGACATGGTTTGTTGTTAAAGTGCTGCCCCTGTCAGGATGGTCACTGGGGCCCTCAGGTGTTTGTCGTAAGAAAGGAAGAACAGCAGCCCCGGGCCAAGAGGTGACCTGTCTTCTCTTGTTTCTGCTCGGTTCCTGCTGGGAAAAGCAGTGGGATGAAGTGGTTTTACACAGAAAATTCCTAGAATTCTACTTACAGCTCAGGCTTTTGTGAGTCTCTCTCTCTCTGGTATATAATTTTGACCAAAATCAGAATTAAAGGATATGCTCATGTGCCATTCTGAGAGACAGGTCTTATGATGCCAGGCACAGCTCATACCGTTCCATTTTTCTGTCGAAGTGGAGATGGAATAGTGATATAACCCACATGCTGTCACCCTGGGATGGGCTGTACTCTGTTTAGAAAGGAATTTGTGTGCCTGACATGAGACTGTCTATTTCTTCCAGTCTATGAGCTATTATCAGCATCTTCAATGCAAGCAAGGCAAATCTGATTGAAACTTGAGAAAAAAAATAATTAAATATCAGCAAAAGTAAAATAATTGTAGAACACAAGTCAGTTTACTTCAATCAGCAAGGCAAAAGAAAACCCTGCTAATGCTGTGCTATGCCTTTTGTAACAGAAATGATGCTTTTTATGATGATCTCGAGGGAAGTTGAGTTCTTAAGCAAATTAATGCCACTCAATAATACCTAAGAAATACTGTTCGAATGGATATATTGTGAAAAGTAGCACTCCTAAATCGGCTGGTGTCCTGCATACATTTACGCAGATGAGATGTATCTATCTCAGTATTGAATTTGGGGAAAATTTCCATAGCTAACTGCCAGGTGATTGATGCTTCATTTTTGTTCTTGAAATACAACTGGAAAAGCCACAGATTAAGAGCTAAAACTGTAACCATTCAAATAGAGGATATATGAGATAATGCATTTGAATTTTTTTTTTTTACTTTTTTCAAAGAATTACTAACCTGAAAAGGTAAGTTTCTACTTGTTCTTCTGAAACAACATAATGAATGACCTTTTGTTCTAGATTCATATGAAGGACTTAACATTCAAAATATGTTGATTGGTTTTTTTCTTTGGATGTCTGCACTGTTGTATACAGGGGGCTTTGTGACTGATTTGCTCAGGTACTAATTTGGTGCTGAATGAATTCTCATTCTGAACAGAGAATACAATACAAAGTAAAATAGATTTCTGAAGGCATTTTGTGCACGGAATATGATTAAGAAGTAATCAAGCACTGGAAACCCACTCAGTCCCCTACCTTGTTACTGGGTAGCTGGGTCATGCTGTAGGGGATGGATTTAAAGCAATTCATTATTTTACAGAAAGATAAGCTTGAAGCTGTGTGTGCATGTGGATAGTTCCCCCTCCCCAACAGCTTCCTGGAGTTTATTAAAGCCATACAGTATAAATGGACGACAAGAACAGAATTTTTTGTCTTTTATTAGAGGAGACCTTTGCATTTTGAGAGTTCTGCAGTTAATCAGTTTCCTTCAATTTTTCTCATGGCATCTTTTGGAAACTCAGGTAATTTTGAGATTTCCTTTACTTTTTCAGGTATGCAATTTACGTTCTGGTAACATGTGGTGGACAGCAATTCTTCAGTCTAGACAGTGACAGTAGAGGATTAGATGGCCCAGCCAGTTCCTCCTCAGTTTCTGGATTTTTTTTAATTAACCTTGAATAGGTTGGCTCAGAACTTTCAAATTCTAGTGTTGTAAAATTTCTTGTATATCTTGCATTCTTCATTAAAAAAATTAACAGCCCTGGAATAATTCTGAAACCGCTGTGTTAGGATTATGTGTGTCAATAATTTGCACTGTGCTACAAAAGGTGATGATAAGCATTAAGGAACCTTGTTGCCTGGGGTAAATTTCCAGAGGATAAACAGAAGTTGACGAGTACCTTCCATTCCAGCAACACCTCTTCTTTATAAAGGCAAGTTGAAATAGGCCATTACCTTTGTTAGAAAGTCCCTTCCCAGAAGGGTGTTATTCCTCTGTGTAACAAGGTGCCATGCATCAGACAGCAGAGGTTGTTTCTTCCCTAGACCACCAGTCTGCTGCTGCCCTCTCAGATCCTCTGTTCCATGTAGGCTGGCACTAGGAATGGCATTGGCTGGATGATTTCAGGTAGAGCACCAAACACTAACTTGGCATTTTACTTGGATAATTCAATCAGCTATGAATATGATTCCTTTTCCATTGCAAAGCTCTGATGTCCCTGTCTGCTCCTCAGACTCTGCAGTGGAAAATGAATTTTATTCATAGATGGAGGAACAGGCACGGGCAGCAGATGCAAAACTCAGAAGAGTATGATGGTATGACATATATTAGAGCAGGCCACTGCTTTTAATGGTAGTGTCAAGGTCCTTGCAAGGACAGGCATTCCAGTTTATCCTCTGTCCAGTCTTCATCACTGCTGTCTGATTCATCAATACTGTAGGAAAACAAGGTGCTACAGAAAAATCCAAGGGGTGCTTTCCTCTGAGGTAAAATAATGGAAATGGCAAAATCATGGGACAACTAATTTTGGTTTACTAATAAGCACTGAATACTGTGTGGGGGAAAAGTGTCAAGAGGTCTCTGCCTACTTTTTCTGAGTTTGTGGACAAAACTACATTAACCTGAATAGCTCTTCCCTTAAAAAAAAAAAAAATTGTTGCTGATGGTTTCATATATCAAAATAGCTGCAATGGAGATGTTTCCACACAGAACAAAAATATTATTTGGAGGTGTTTGTTTTCATTGCCTTTCAGGGCTTTGTTCTGTACAATGTGTGAAAAATAGACTCCTGTGTTTACAGTTATACAAATTGCATCAGCCTCTATGTGCTGCCTGTTCTCACAGGCATTGTTTTATCTCTTAGCCTGCTTTTCAGCAGGTCTGAAAGGCAGACTCCAAGAGGTGTGTGGGGGGCTGCAGAGATGAGCAGCTGTGGCTGTACAGTCCCCGTGATGCTGCAGAGCACTGCCACTGCAGATCCTTGCTTTATGTAAAAGAGGATGGATGCGCTGGAGGAGAGGACACGATGTGCTGACCAGGGTGGCAGGAGGTCAGACTCACTGGGTGGGATAACAAGAGGCCTTTGGGGGCTGAAGTGATTTCTAAATATGAGCCGAAGAGCTCACATGTGTCCTCCCTTTCTCAAGTGCTGACACACATTGCTTTAATGGCTGTTGCTAAGGCTTCAGCTTTCTGAAAGGGAGTTAGAAGACACAGCTTAGCCAAAATGTGACTGACAGCCAGAGCTGGGGAGAGCCAAATGTCCCCATGAAAGGAATATGGTCCAGCGCTTCACACTCATGGGAAATTTAGGAATCGCTGGCAAAATTACCCTGTTGGCAAAGAAATTGGTAGATGATAAGTACCAGTAAGCTCTGCTTTTATCCCCTTACCCATACCTCACCTCTTACAAGGTCAAGAGACTTCGGTTGACTTAGTTTGGGGTTATTTTGGTGGTTGTTCTCTGCTGTCCTTTTATTCAAGTCTTAGCAGAACAGATGGTCTTCAAATCCTTCTCTGCTTGGACTCCACTTTGTCCTTCAGTGCCGGCAGTGGACGCTGTGCCCCAGAGCTGTCCTGTGGAAAACACCCATGGAGGCCTGGGGTGGGGGCAGAGCAGGGCATAGCTCAGAATCATGCTGGTGAGTCTTCTCCTCACTAACATCAGCCTCCTTTAGAGAACTTGCCCTTTTCCAGATAGCACAAAGTTTTTTTGATTGTACATTTTGCCTTCCTAAAAGAAGAAACTTAAATATATGAATTTGCAATTAAAAGCAAAGCCTGCTTGCCATTCCCGAGGAGGGCTTTGTTGGAACCACGTCTTTTGCTGTCTATTATGCAGGACCAGAAACAGTCACACTGAAATCCCAAGTGGAGCTTGTCTGAAAGCTGAGAATCCACCTCCTTTTCCCACCCGAATAATTGCCATCAAAACTGACTCAGAAATCTATTCTTCTATTGTTTCTCTCAATACTTTAAATGTTAATTACTTAATCATTGAAGAGACTTTTTTTTTTGTTCTCTTCTATAATATAGTTATTATTTAGAAATCCAGGAATCAATTGTCATAAGAACAGACTTTCTTCTCTGCAAGGGAAAGTAGAAGTTCCATTTGTCACCCTGCCTGTAAGATTTCCTTGCTTTCCAGTGCTGCAGCTGTCACAATACTCACGTCTGTTTTCTTAGAACGACATACACTTGGAACCCAGCACAACTGTGGTTGTCATTTCTCTACCCACCCAGAGACACCTGGGGTACAAGTTTCCCTTCAAGCATTTAATCCCCAAGATAATATGCAACCACCGTGCCAAATGCCTCGTTTTCTGAAGCTAACACTCTTCCCTCAGCTGTGTAAGAGCAGTTTCACCTTTTCTCAGCATTGTAAATGCAGCAGATAGGAAAAGGCAGTAGCTGGAAACGTGAGCAGAGGGTAAAGCCCCATACTGTTGTCATTATCCTGACCTTTCACAGCATAGCTGCAGAAACTCCCAACTGAAATAAATGCAAAGACAATTCTGCACTGTAAAGAGTCCTTTTTAACAGCAGTGAACTCAGTTTTCACGGTCCTTTTGTTTGCCAGCTACAGAATACATTCTTGATTAATTGCTCTACTTAACTGCACAACTCTGACCTCAGCGGAGACAGCAGTTTTACACTTTCTGGAGGTGAACTCTGCCCGTGCTGAGCAACAGCAGAACAGCTAGGAAACACCTCCTGGATGGTGCTAACTTTTTTTTTTTGTTCTAAAACACTTCTGTACCCCTTTCCCCAGTAAAATCTGAGCTACTAAGATGCTCTCCTGGACCATGGCACTGCTCAGCATAGACAGGAGTAGGAAGGGGAAGGGGAAAATCTTGGGGAAGCCTGGAGGTCCGTCTCCCAGCCTGTCTGGGTAGGGAGACCTAATGAAAACCATCACAATGGGACAAGAACAAGCACCTTGGGGTCCTCCTGGACCCTTTCAATTCTGATTGCGTGGTGCACTCTTTGCACAGAGTGGGATTAGCTGGGATTACCTCACCTGCAAGTTTCCTTGGTTTGACACTTCAAAATAACCTTTCAAACATGAGTTTTTCATTTTTCTCATTTCTTTTTCCTGAGTAGTTTTGTCTGTAAAAATATTGACTTAGCAAATCAAGAAGTAACACCTAGATCTCTCCATAAAAATAAATCTTTGATATTGAACTTGGGATAGAGGACTCAAAACTCTGTTAATGCTGCATTTTATTGCCTTTATTGATGATCAAACATTACCACACATCATGCTTTTAAAGGGGAGTTTGAGGAGGATTTTAATTCATGGTTATTTATTCTTTCCTTTCTCTTTCTTTACTGTTTGTTGTTGTGTTTCGGGGATTTTTTCTCTAAAGGAATGAATGCTTATACTCTGTTGCAGCCATACCTGCCTAACAGCTACTTGCTCATAAATCTGCAGTCCAACATGGACTCATTATTTCAGAGGCTGAGAAGAACAAACTTGGTTCAATGAATTTTGTCAATACATCCTATTTCAGAGCCTGACTAAAACCCATTCCTAAAACAAGCTGAAAAACAACACAGCCTCGATCATTGATTTGCATTAGAGAATTTCGGTCAAATGCTTGCAGTGGGTCTGGTGTTGCCATTTGCACAGTTATTTAGGACTCCAGAAATCTCAGCCTAAAACTGTAATGGAGGGGGGAGACTGTACTTACATCACGAGCTGGTTTCACTAGTGGCCGCTCTTTGGATTGTCCAAATAGTTCTCACTGTATCACTGTTGGCTGGAGTTGGGGTTTTTGGGGTTTTTGTTAGTGATGATGTCTGCTGTGCAAGGCCTTTTGTCTTTAGCCATAGAAGGATAAAAAGTGGAATTTCATCTTTTTGAATGTATTTGAATACAGAAAGGAGTATCTCTGTATCAGGCACATATTTACTGCCCTTTATCTTGTGTTTAGTAACACTAAAATAGTATTTGGGGGGAAAAAAATCCATTAAGGTCTCACTTCAACACTAGTGAGCTTTTTATTTACTGTCTATTTATGACACATGATATTAGGAATGTGGCTTATCCCATCAAAGCTCAGAAACATTTTATGGTACAGAAGCTCATGTTTCTAATCAAAGCAACTGCTATCTTGATTTTGAAGTAGCAAACACCTATAATGAATTGCTGATGAATGATTTGTGTGTAAAAATCATTAATCGATTTTTTTAAATCAATATGTTTGTGGAATTTGCTACTGGAGAAAAAAAAAGAAAGAAATGAGATCTATATCAGTAATTAAATGAGTTACTAAAAAATTCCAGTTAGGAACTAATTCGTGTAATTAAATGGAAGCTCTCATTAAAAATTCATCTTAGGAGTTTATTTTTCTATTAAAATTATGTCCTAAAATAATAGGACATTCAACCTCACGAAGAACACAATTTTAAGCTGGCCTCTAAGACATGAGAATTTCAGCTGAAGTGTTAATGATATATAAAACACTGTGTGTTATTAAAATTATGACATCCAGTCCTACATACATGTACTGTCAAGACTTTCAGCACTGTTACATTAATTATGTATTTGCTATTCAGCACCAGTGAGTAGAGAGTGGTCCATTTGTACAAGTTTATTAAAAAAAATAAAATCTGACTAAACAATTTCTTCTGCAGCTGTACAAGTGTGAAGATGGAGAGTGTGCAGTTAGAGCAAGGAGAAACAGGACTGAAGCCAGCACGGAAGAATTCAGCTGACTTACTTATGACAAGTACACCAGCCTTACCACAGATGTCATTCTCTATAATTTATAGAGCAGTTTGCAGTTCTGTTAGGTTGAATCAGTCATAACTGGAGAACAGACTGTAAAGTTACACGAGTGTACCACTCTTAACTTGTAGGATAGCAAAACAAAATGATTTATATGTGTTAACAGGGCTAAATGTCCCTCAGATACTTTCAGAAAGAGATGGAATGGCTGGCTTTGAGCTGTCAGGGCTGCCAGAGTGAGAGTCAGGATTCAACATGAGAGTTTTGCAATCCCTGCTTTATGTAGCAAAGCAAGCAGGTTAGTTTTCAGTGGAATACCATCACAGCCTTCACCAAAAGTTTGCTGCCTGTGTCGGTGAATTATTGCATGAACACAGGCAGTATTGCTGATGACTGAGCTGCAGACAGCCTCTAGCAGGAAAATGGGGCGATCCAGAAGAGTACTGATAAAGAGTTATGATGCCATTATCTGTCATGAACACCACTCAGATGGAGCTTCACAATTTATGCAAAGCCAAAGTCAAGTGGTAGGCCTGAAGGAGACCTTGAAAACTTCCACAGAATAATATCTTGTACATCTTATATGGGTATTTTTTTCATAATTTGGATTTTGATGTGCTGGTGAGCTGTCAGAAGGACTCTGCACAAAGATAGTTTTATTGCAAATATTCTTGCCGAGGGAACAAAAAAAGCAATCACCCCTTCATGTTTGATTTATAATTAACAGGAGTAAAAATGTAATCACAAATGTAGCTGCCACATCTAGGCATGGTATAAATATTTTATGCAGTGCTTCAAAGTTGCATATAATGTGCACTGTAAAATTTGAGTATCATAGTAAATGAAGTTATTAAACCTTTAAATAAGAAATTCTGGACTCTTACAATTATGGAAACACTGGTGTGTTGAACAATGATCCTGTAAATTATAGCACGTAACAAAAAATTCTTATCTCTCTGCAGAATCTGCAGGAATATAAATGCCTTGTAAAATTGGTAAAAATGAAAAGCTGAAGGTTGAAAGGACTTTGGATGAACTTTATGAATTCTGCTCTCAAACATATTCATAAATGATATTTATTGTTTTACAGCATAAGCAATTTTTTTAGAGGGTATGTCACACAGGTTATTCTTAGGTCAGATTGCAGGTTTAGGAACTTTGAATATTCTGTATGCAGATAGCTCTTCTGCACCTCATTAATGGAAACAGAGACTTGTCCCAAAAATGCCAATATACCTGTTTGTATTTCTGTCAGTGGCCTATCAGAGCAGCACCAGATACTATCTGAGGACACCTCTGCTGCAAAAGCTTGGAAAGCTTCTGGGAAGCCAGGTCACTGCTTTGATGCTGGCAAGAAGCCCAAAACACCACATGGCAGCTACTGCAGCAAGTCCCAGGGTTTCACTGTGCTCAGGGGAAGTGTTGGGTGTTGAGCAGCCTGATTTCCAGAGGCACGAGTGGTGTGTGTCACTTCAGCCAGCACTGATGAAAGTGCCCTTCCTGCTGTGTAATCTGTGCATCTGGCAGATGGCATTCGTGATTAGTATTGATTAGTGGAGGGTGTGAAAGGTATCTACCTGAGATTGAAGCAGAACAGAGCAGTCAGACATCTGCACAACCGCCCACAAACACCACAGAGAGGATATTTCCATGTCTTTACTCTCCCTAAAGTGATGTCTTGTATCATTAGCAGCTGGAGACTCTGCCTGAAAAGCTGTTGAGTGTCCATTTCTCCTCCCCTCCTTCTTCCTTCCCAGGACCAAATTGATGCTGCAAAACAGCATCATAATATTTTTTAGAAAATAAACTGCTGCCAATAAGGACATGGAAGCTGGCTTTTTTATAAACCTTGAAGACCACTCAATTATTATTGCATATAATGTCTATATAATGTATTATTGTATGTAGAGTGTATATATAATATATCAATGCATACAGCGCAGCAAGTGGGGTTTTCTGATTAAGTTCTTGTTAATGATATTATAGGACAGGAAGAAAAAAGATTTGACATCAGAACAGGCAGATCAAAAAAAAGTAGTTAGTGGGGGAAGATGTAGCAGAGGAGAAAATAAAGTCCAATATTAGTACATATTTTTCTTAGCTTAGAGCTAAATAATAATTTTTAACTTTCTTCCCCTCTGCTATGCCAGGGTTAAATAATAAATGATTTTGTTTCACTGTAAGTAAAGTTGATTTCTAATCTGAAAAACCTCCTCTTCTGCAAGAGAATTTCATGTAAATATCGATCAATTCTTACAGCAATCCTTGTGCCCTTCATAATTATTTCATGACTGCTCTGGCCAAGCTGGAAATGTCAGGATGGGAAAGGGGGATTGTAAGTCAGAGTCTGCCTTGCAGGGTTTCTAAGTCCTGATAAAGTCTCCATAGGATATTTGTGTTGCTAAACTGCACTGAGGCTTGTACCTTTTCCCTCTTTTGTGCAACAAACTTCAGAAGCATTGCCTTGTCCTTTATACATAGAAATATCATGACGTGATGTGATGTGACCCTCACAGCAGGAGAATTGGGGTGCCTGAATGCCAGAGGAGTGCAGGACAGTGTGCAGGGCTCTGCTCCAGAAGGGCAGTGGTGAGGGGATCACGCCCAGCCCCACGGAGCAGGGAGGCAGGCTGGAGGCAGAGCTGCAGGTGGCTGCTCTGAAGGCCAGGAGAGAAGATTGCAGGTCAAGAGAAAATGGTATAATTTGTATAACAAAGAAATCAAGTCAAGTTTGGGATGAATTGTTTATCCAGATTAAGTTCCTTTTCAGGCTTTTAATGTGAGGCTTTTAATGTATTCTTTCTGATGGGGTTTAGAACACCAGAGTATTATCCCCAAACACCAGAGCACTGTAAAGAACTCAGTGTTAATGTGCTTTAGCTAGTAACTCTTGTATTTACTAGTAGAGGGGGAGCAAAGAGGAAGGTGATGGCCTTTTTTGTGTGCCATATCTGTACCCAAAAGTATGCATGTCATATGGGCTGAAAACACAATCAGACATAGAGCCATAGCTATTTATCTCCTGTGAACACTAAATTCGATATTTTTTAGTCCAAAGATGTAAAACCATCAAACAATCATGATAATAGATCTCCTGAACTAAAGACAGCTTTTACTTCATTAGTCTGTGTGCATTCATGGAAAGTCTGTCGTATTTTATCAGGAAAACATATGCAGTAAAGAGCAAAGCACCAAAGTAAAACATATTTCAAACATTTCCAAAGGAAGTGGTTTCTGGTCTTTATGTTGGAAATGGACAGATTTCTGGGAACTTGGCTGTAGCAAAGAGCAAGAAAGATGCAGCTGATTCTTTAAATACTCTGTAAAGTGTTCATGTCCCACCCACTCTTGCTGCCACAGAGTGTAATCTGAGAAGCATCATACAAAAAGTGATGTTGAAAACAGATGTCTGGATCTAGACCTGACCTTGAATGAGTAAAGGAAAGGAAAAAGTCTGTTTAGCACAGCAGATTGGAAAAGAAATTCTATTTCTGTTCCGTGAGGGGAGTTCAATCTGATAGAAGGTATCAGTAAAAACATAAATAAACCTGTTTACAAGCAAACTGAGACTTACTTTACAAATTGGATTCTTAAAAAGAGAGAAAAATCAACACAACCACATCAATTCTCAGTGTGAGCAGAAGGCCCTGGTGGAACAGTCTTGGTTCAGTCAGTAACAGAGAACAGTAGAAGACAGTCTGCTTTCAGTAAACTCAGTCCAGTCTTTTCCATTTCACTGGAGGGTGGAAAGCCTGAGTTACAACACATATCTCTACATCTGAGTTAATCATTCTGGTGCCTTGAGCAGTCATCAGAGAGAAATGGGCAATGAGTGAAGTAATGAACCTTCAATATTAAAATTTTTTAATTCTACCTGCAATTCGAATTTGCTGGGCATTTCTAAAAATAGATTTTTAAAATTGAAATTTCTAATAGAAAGAGAATTTTTGTATTACACTTAAACATATATATAGTGAGAACCGCTGCCTTTCTGGTGCCCCATTGGAAGGCAAGAACAAACAGGGTTGGGTTTTTTCCTCTCTCTACTTATGCCACTTCCGTTTTTGTTTCTGAAATGGATTACCGCAGAAATGCTGGCACACACAAGATACTAAATAATTACTTTTTCCTCATGTATGTAGAGTGTGCTTCATAACAGAAGCTGTGTCAAAGTTAACAGACATCGTATTCCACTAATTACTGTTCATAATTGTAATTTCAGGCTTGAACAGTCCCACTACCCACAGAGTGGAAAGCATAAGAAATTAAATAATCTGAAACAGGAAGTTTATGGGCTGTTGATTTGCCTTGTTTCAATTTAATCTCTGTGTAATCCCAGAATAACTTTACGTATTGTCTCTCAGGCCCACTGTCAATGCATCCATTCCCAGGGCTCTGGTTCCTCCAAAATCAAGATGTGAGCCTCAGCAAATTGACAATACACACAAAAAAAAGGTCCTGCAAAAAGTTAATTCCACCCCACATTCTCTGAGAATGGCATTGGTCTCAGCAGCATGTATTGCAGACAGGAAAACTGACAAAGGCTGCCCGCAGAATTAAGCCCAGAGCCTCTGATGCTGCATGATGCCACAAATGGGTGAATGCCCAAAGTATCAAAGAGCTTGGATGCCCTTAGACTCTCAAAGGAGTTTAGTGAGTAGCAAACAGTGAGCTAAGAATCTACCTAAAAAATGCCAGTCTGGTTGTACCTTAAATAACCTTAATGTAATGATCTACACCGCTAGAAACTTGGTGTCGTCAGCATTTGCAAATTAGTGGATTTTTGAGCAAAGTCAGTCAATTTGTGGCTGCTTATAGAAAGCCCACGGGCTCTGAAGGAATATCAGAAGAAAACCTTTGTGCACATCTTGGTGTCTGCCCAGTGTCCTCCCCTGAGGTGGCATACGTATACAACAGATTGAATGAGGCCTCAGGTGGGCATCTCATGAGCAGAGCTTTTCTAAATAAAAGCACCCATCTTACCAACTGCTGCCAGAAGTTAGTACCTGAGTTTTTTATTACTACATTTTCACAGTTTTGCTGAGCATTGCAAATACCTTAAAAGAACTAATATGGGCTTGGTCTAACCATTGCAATGCTAGAACTGACAAAAGGAAAGAGCATTCAGGCAAACAAAGACTAGAAGGACTAAAAGATGGGACCAGAAAAGTCAGGCTAGAGCTCGAAAATATGTCAGGCAAAAGATGGAACCTGCATGGCCTTGCACTGTAAGCTGATGGAATTAGGTTTCCATAGCATCACATCTGTGACAGTGTCTTCTCTTGTTCTTCTCCTTTATGGGGTGTTTTTCATTCTTAATCATCCCTGCCCCTTCCTGCATAAGGATATAACACCTATAAATCCTTTTGTGAGAGCTCAAAGGCTCAAAGGTATTGTTTCTAAATATTGAATTCTGAACTAATGGCAGCCTGGAAAGATGCTTCCTGACATCAGTACTGCATTGAAGGGTAATTCTTGTAGGAACTTGCAGTGACTTGACTTCACTCCACACAGGCAGCCTGTTTAATGGGAAAAGCCAAGTCAGAGCTTATTAAGCACTGTTTACACGGAGTTCAGGACAAATAGCACAAGTCCCACATCTCAGTACAAAAATATGTATCACTTACATAGACTCACCCCAGTCTGACTTCATAAATTGTTAATAAATAGTGCCAAGGTCTACCAAAATACTAAGCCGGCTTAATGACAAACTAAAAGCTTTCCATTTCCTTGCCTTGAAATAACAACTCCCATGTGTTTTATACAGTTATTACCTTCGGGGAATTTAGACTTTCATGAGTGCTCTGGCTATTTACTTTATTTGCTAATGGAGTTAGCTGGGTTGTAATGTGAGGAAAGTTGAAAGGGCAAAACTGGTTTGTGTTTAGAAGTGCCTAGCAATTTGCAAAGGAAATAGTAAAAGTAAATTAAAAAAAATCTAAACTAGTCTGTTACTTCTAATAGTGCAGGGAGATACACTCCCTCTATTTTAGCTGCCAGCCTTAACACGGTCACAGGCAATTTTTAGCTGAGCAACCCAGTTTGCCGAGTGTAATAGTTTAAACTCCCCCTGGGGGAAGGCAGGTACGTCTGCAAACCTGCAAAGTCACCTTGGACAGTTTGTTGTTTCCCTTGTTTATTCAGACAATTTTGGTCCTGGGAAGACAGCCCCATAGACCCCACCACGGGCTTGTCCCTGGAGGTGCAGGCATGAAGGGGCCTGACCCTGTGTCCCAAGGGCTGCTGGATACCCAGGCTCTGGTGCTCTGTGCTGCTGAGGTTCAGGCAGCTGGGAAGGTAAAACACAGAAGCAACAAGAGGGCAAGACCCAGGAGGTCACTCAGAGGGTGCCTGGGGGAGACTCACCTGGTTGTTATGAGCCTGGAGGACTGGGGAGAAGACCCTGGCTTTGGCTGGCTTGAACAATGCACTTTTTATATGAAATCTCCCTGGGATAAAATCTACAAGCAGCCCTGTGAGGAGGGAGCAAAGCCCTACACGACTGACTGCAGGAAGTGTTTCTCACAGCTGGTCTGATATCCCAGGGGGATGCTTGTGTGAACTGGACTTTGATGTATCTATTAACATTTCCTTCCTTTTGTCTTGGCAAAATGACAGAGGCTCATTAGATTTTGGACAGAGGCAGGCTCACTCTTTCTGTGCTCAAAGCTAACTCAAGACCTCTCTCAGGCCCCTCCATGGGCTGCCCCAGAGCCTCGGGAGTGTGTAACACACCACAGAGCCCCATAGCTCATAAACCCCGTCCCCAGGATTTACAGCTCTGGCCCAGCACTGTGCTGATGTCTTCATGCAGCTTCCCTTTCTCCCCCTCTCCTCTGTCTCAAACGCCTGCCCTTGATATACAGCATCAGCACGCTCTTGCACACTGTGCTGATAGTATTTCACTGGTGTGTGAGAAAAACAGCAATCTGCCTTATTTTGTTAGTGGCATTACCAGCACCCTAGATGCCGTCCAAGGGCAGAGGCTGAGTCTTAGAGCAGAATTACAGATATTCATTATTTTAAAAGCCCTGTTACCATCCCATCTGCTGTTTGTTTGCTGCAGCACTGTCAGATTTCAAACTGTAGGAGAGGAAAATAGAAACTACTGCACCAAATGAGGCTATATTCATTATTGAATGGCTGAATTTCACTATTGCAGGGGTTTTTTAATGAGTTTAACAAAGACTTTTTAGATATTATTGTCAAATCAACTATTTAAACAGGCACAAGATGCTAGACACCAAATGAGGCAAGCATCTAAATCCTCAGAAAATACATTGTTAAAATAGCTCTCTTTCTTTTGCTGTTCTGCTTCTGCTGCCAATTCTTGAAGGGCTCCAGGCAGCAAGTTGTATAATTAAAATTACTGCATGAGTTAGAAAGAAAAACTCATCTGAGAGAGCTCATATAAGTACCAGCCCTGTATCTGTCTTCTGATAGACCTGAGCTTGCAGGGCAGCTCTGGACCACGTCTGTCCCTGTGGTCATTCAAACACTGTCAGGAAGATGTTGGCAGCAGGAAACAGGCCAGTCTGGCAAACATCACCATTTTCCAGCATTACTGAAATGCAAGAACTCAAAATAAGGGAAAGTGCTTTGTCTTTCCAGAAAAACAGTGCACAACTTTAAACAAAGTAAGTAAAAAATGCACTGTCATCCAACTCCTTTATTTACTTTAAATCCTCCAGAGGCCACGGCAGTGACCTGAGTGGACAGGAGTTTATTTAAAATTGGAGTGAATAATTCTTTTCAATTGACTTCAGTGTAAGGAATTGGGGCTGCAGGAAAAGATGTTGGTGTGGCCAGCCTGTATGAACCTAGAAGTAAAGGGAACATGGACTGTAAACCAAAACATGTTAATCTCGAAAATCTTTAAAAACCCCGATCAGAGGAAACCAGCAGAGCTGTCTGAACGCGAGCCAGAAACAGGCTGAGGTGCAGCTGAAGCAGCAGAGCTCTGCTCCCTGACTCTCACATCCATGGGCTGTGAACCCACCTAATGAGGAGGTCCAGAGCACGCTGCGAGCTCCAACAGAACATGATTGAATTTCCCTTTTACCGCTTCTCTGCTCTTGCTGTGCACTGACCTGTGGAGTTTGTTAATAAACTTTTATGCCCGTTATTGTTCCTTATTACAATAGACATTATCGGTGTCCTCCCCCTCCTCTTCAGAAGATTCAGTCACTTTATCTTGGCAATATATTAGTAAATTAATACCATAACTGAGACACTTTATACATTCAACTGTCTGAAAGACAGACTACTTGCCTGTTTCTAAAGGCTTGAGTATAACGTTGTTAAATACAGATGCTGTGCACGGCTCACAAGTTGTGTAATCATTTCCACAAGCTGTTTTCTCTTGTAAGTAAAAACTTTAATTCTTTTTTTTTTTTTCCACACCACCCTCCTCAGAGGGCAAGAATTCTCATAAACACAACCTTCAAATAATCATGTTTTTACTATCAGTATATAATTTAATTTAAAAGGAAAGGAGGGGGAAGTTTACAGGGTTCTTATTATCCAACTGTTACATTTCATGATTAAATTCATTAAAGCAATAATTCAGAGCAAAGGGGGGGTGCTGAGGGCAGGAAAGTTTACAGTGTAAATACTTAGTGAGCCATGCTGTATAGCCAGGCCTCTTATCTTGTGAAAATGATTTATAGAAAACAACTTGATTACATTTTCAGCCCTACTACCGCTGGGTGATTAGATGAGAGCTCTTTGTTGTTATGACTGTCTACTTTAACTAAACTTAACTCCATCTGCTTTTCATTTAGCAACCACCACGTCTCTCTGGCAGGCAGCTGCCAGGTAAAGAACAATTTGGAGACTGATGCTGCTGGGGGTTTGCAGCCCTCGGTTCGGTTCCCTGACCTCCCACAGGCTTCCTGCCAGAAAGTCTGACATCCCTTAATCCCTCAGTGAGGTTTCTTGAAATAGCTCCTCCATCTTTGCTTATTTAGACTGCAAATTTCCCAGGCAGCATCTCTTTTACTAGACTGAAACTGCTGCATGTTCAGGTGTTAATGGAGTGCAAATACTATAGACAGAAGATTTGGTATCGTTATGCTTATGTCATCTGATAACACAATTGAAAACAGTATTAGGGTTGTGCCTGAAGGACCTGAGCATCACTTAGGTTTTACCATTGTAGGTGGAGGAGAAAAAGAAATAATCTAACATCTTCTGATTTATCTGACTTCAGCTTGTGCCAGGCTCTTTACAGCAAGGACTTCAGTACTTGCAATTGTGTTTGGAAATGGCATGTGTGAAGAAAATGAGGACAACATCTTTTGACCGCTTTCCAATGCATGAATGATTGCTGCCTCTTCATGCTCATGTGCACATATGTAATTTCATTTAAGTTTTATGCTTTCACCATTGCAAGGAAAACGATGTAAAGCCCTTTGGACCTAAGACTGCTATCAGAAACAGTGACATGTGTCCTGTGGAATACACACAATGTGCCTGCTGGTTTGTAATAGGACAGAATCTTCCACATCGGGTCTGTAGATGGGTGTACATGTTCACCACAGATGGGGGGGCTCTTCTGCAAGGGGGGAGAAACTCCCTAACTGATCATCTTGAGGGTTTGAATATTTGCATTTGACACGGAGGAGACCATTACAGTGCCTTTGGCATTGCATGGGGCTCAGAGGCAAATGTGAAGGCTTCCTGTGAGGTACACAGCAAATAACAGAGAGACAGAAATGGGAACTAAAGCTACATAAAGCAGAGGAAGTCCTTCCTATAAATCTGTGTACTTTATTCTGAGACAGAGACATACTTTCCACGGCTCAGGGTTCACTACTCAGACCTCAGACCCACACTAAAGGCTCAGGTATCCTCTTTTTTTTCAAAGAGAGAAAGTATTTCCCATCCCTTCAAAAGGGAAGGAGAGGGTTCTTGCCCACCTCTAGCATAAGTACTCCTCTTGCACACAACCCCAGCAATCCATGCTCCATCCCCTGACAATAGTCTTAAGCCCCAGGATGGGTCTACATCCTCAGGTGCACTCTCAGCTCACAAGTAATGAAAAAAAATATTCACAACAGAGGAAAGAGCAATCTTTTGGCTCACAAATTAGAGACGTCAGCTGAAGCTCAGGAAAGCTGGATTCTAGTCCTTTCACTGAATGATTAATTTAACATAATATAACTGTGCAATGGGACTGGGTGGCACATGATTTACACTTCAGAGCAGTTTCTCAGCAGGCAGGTGGGTGGGGGGTTAATCTTTCAGCTTTATTCCAAGACCCTGACTCAGGAAACCTACTGTAACAGGGATGTTATACTTTATTCTCCTTTGAGGGGTGGATCACAAATGTTCCCATCTCTCTTTTTCCCTGGAGGCAGCATGTTGCTCATCCAATTCCTTCCTTCAGTTATGGGAACTAATCCCTCCCCCGGCTAGGAGTGGTGTTCTATAGCTTGTCCTATAGCAAGCAACAGGGAGAGAAGGTTACAAATATTAGTTAAACAAATCAGATTTTGGGCTTGCATGTCCAGCTTAAATGAAGCTGGGTTATATGTGCGTTCAGGGAAGAGAGGGTTATATGTGTGTTCAGGGAAGCTACTAAAAGTGAAGTTTTTGTGGCTAAATAAAAGGAAATGTGTGCTTGGGAAACCCATTTCCCTGTTTAGTCTGTTTTCAACTAGCTCCCCAAGGTTTCTGGTTTCATCCAGGGCTATATCCTCAGGCCAGGATATTAAAGTTTCTAGAGAGAGTGAGAAAAGATAGAGACACACAGGCACTGCAAATGTCCTTAAAGTTAACTAAAAAGTGGGATACAGTGCAGGGCAGACAAGAAACCCTTCCAGCCCAGAACAATTCATGCCTCAGTTTCCTTCTTTGCACCAACATATACTGTCTTTTTTTCTAAAGATTGTTACAGTTACTTTATTTAAAAATGTAACATACATGATTGCATCATGCGTATTTTTGCTGTGTTCAGACAACATTGAATTTTTTCAATAGCAGCTATGAAGTATCATTATGTCCATTTTAAACAGAGCCAAAGTTTTGGTGACTTGCCAGCTGTAGTCCTGGGACAAGAGACATAAGACCATATTGGGCTCAGATCCTGTCCTGGATTATCCTTCTTCTACTCATGATTGCAGAAGTTACAATGGGACCTAAGCGACTGTTCGCATCTCACAAAATACTGCCTCTATTGCTTGAAAGCCCTCTAATTAAGGAGGGAATTAGGAAGGGAAAGTAACTGGCTGAGGTGCATGGGCTGAGATACATCACATCTGTCTTGTTCCATCTCTAAAAAAAAAAAAAAAAGGCAGGCTTTCTGAACAAGGAAAAGCTGTTTCATCATTTTTCTATTCAGCATCTTCCCACTCCTATGTGATAACTGCGTTTCTCTGTACCTGTGCAGAGCTGGCTGTAGAGTACACCATTGATGATGTTTCATTCTCCAGGTGGTAAAGGATCAGGCTTGAAGGAAGATCTCCAGAACCATTCCTTATTCTACCTGAAGTGACAATGTGGACTTCATTTAGCTGCTGCACATTGTAATGATGATAAGGAGATCACCTCAGCTGCCCATTGAAAACACTTTTGGCAGGGTAATGAACAAGATCATCACGGAATGGTTTGGGTTCTAAGGGATTTTCAAGATCATCTAGTTAGAATTGTAGATTCAAAAAATATCCTGGGTTGGAAGGCACCAACAAGGATCATGGACACCCAGCTCCTGGCCCTGCACAGCACCATCCCCAAGAGTCACACCATGTGCCTGAGAGCATTGCCCAAACACTTATTGAGCTCTGTAAGGCTTGGAGCTGTGACCATTTCCCTGGGAAGCCTGCTCCAGTGCTCAACCACCCTCTGAGTGAAGAACCTTTCCGAATATCTGATCTAAACCTCTCCTGACACAGCTCCAGGCCATTCCTTTGGGTCCTGTCACTGGTCACCAGAGAGAAGAAATCAGTGCTTGCCCCTCCTCTTCCCCTCATGAGGATGTTATAGACTGCAGTGAGGTCTCCCCATCTCCTCTTACCCAAGCTGAAAAGACCAAGTAACTTCAGCCATTCCTCATAAGGTTTCCCCTCAAGGCTCTTCACCATTTTTGTAGCCCTCCTTTGGATGCTATAACTTTGTAAAGCTATGAGAGAATAGCTTAACAACCTTCTAATACTGCGATGCCCAAATTGCACACAGCACTCGAGGTGAGGCTGCACCAGTGCAGAGGAGAGCAGGAGAGTCACTTCCCTTGCCTGGCTGGCCATGCTGTGACTGATGCACCCCAGGACATGGCTGGCCCTCCTGGCTGCCAGGGCACACTTCTGACCCTCCATGGGCAGGAACACCATCCACCACACCAGGTTACTCTGGGCCATATTCACCCTGGCCTTGAATACTTGAAAGGGTTGGGTGTTCCAAACTTCTCTGGGACACCTGTTCCGCTGTCTCACTGCCCTCATGGTAATGCTGTGAGATGTTCATGTGTTTCCCAAGGAAACTATGGCTGAGATTACTCTCACTTTACTATCAGTCATTCTGAAGATGAGGTAACTTGACATGGTTAGAAAGAACTTAATGTTGATGCTTGAACCACAATTAATGGGATTTATTTTAATAAGGATTTATTTTAAGGATAAATAATCAAGAGCACACCATTTCAGCTCCTTTGTGCCAGGTACTGCATGGATCTCCTGCATTGCAAAATAATAAATTTTAATTCTGTCGTTATATACTGCCCACTCACAGAAGAACTGTTCATTTGTGATGTTCACAGCAAGCTGGGAAGCTAGGAGAAAAGGGGAAAAGGAAAGTCTATTCTAAAGCTGTGGTGTGGAACATGAAAGTTTGGTAAAAAAGAACCTCAAAATCTCCATGTGATGCTAGTAAAATCAATTCTGATATTTGGAGGAAAGATACATCAACGCAAGGCCTCTTATTTTTCAGCAAGAAATCTTTCATATATACATGGGAAAAGCAAGGCGTATCAGAAAGGTGCCAAAATCTTGTTCTGCTTTAAAACATTCCCTGCTGATATTTTTTCTGAAGTAATGTTAAAACATCTGAGCATTGACAGCTTCCGAAGCATCAGTCTAGAAAGAACAATACAAAAACGTGACTAGAGCAGCTGATACTAGAGGACAAAAGAGGTAAAGTCTTTGACTTGAATAAGAAAGAAACACTTTAGTTCTTTATGAAGCACTCTATCTCATCCATCATGTGTCAAATTTTATTCTTGGACAACTGCAAAATCATGTAAGCAATTGTGGAATTGCTAACAGTTGGAGGAATAGTGAGACTCCTCTTTCTTAGAGGAGTTCTTATTCCCTTGAGGCAGTTCCCAGGTTTCCCTGTTGCTTTCTTATGCCTCAGCAGCCCCTGGCTTCTTTAGAGTGCTTAGAATTCCAGCCCCTTTCCCTGCTAAATCTAGTTTTAATCTCTGTTTATGAGTTGAGGCATCCTATTGCCCCTGACTACTCACAGGAAAATATATCACTGACAAAAATCATTCTCAGATCCAGGTCTCTCAATTATACCAGGAATCCCTGGCTTTGCTCGACCCTTCTAACATAACATCACTTGTGGATCAGATATAGGATTCTGGAGAGAAAAAAATTGTAGAAAAGCCTTGTGAACAATTATGAAACCATTTGCCCAAAAGGAACTTTCTTCCTTACTCCCAACCTTCAAGTTGCATTTGGCAGGAGTTAATTCAGGCTGCATGACCCAACCTTTTCCACAGTGACTCAGCATTTCATTGCCTGCAGTTCTTTGTAAAGCAGCCATAAGGTGAAGTCTGTTTTCTTTTCTGTAGAAATAGGGACAGCAGATGGCTTGTGGAAGAAACTAAACTACATTTCAGGTCCTCCTGGGGCTTATTTAACTCAACCTTCCACATAAATAGTCAGATTGTGCTTACTTGCTGATGAAGAAAAGTCTATTTTCAAGTTCTTTTATTTTCAGAAGACGTAAATGTCAGCAGAGGTTGAGATAATGTTCAAGCAGTTTTAGTAAATGAATAAAAATGAAATTTAAATTGCAGAGGGAGGATAATAACATCATCACTTCTATTGTGAAAGCCTAAAATAAAGGCAGAAAACCTATTTCACAAACTTTCTGAGATTTTGCAACAACAATTCTTGGTCTGCCATATGCAGATCTGAGCTCGTAATGAGCATTCAGACCTTTAGTTTCAGGCTCTCTGATCAATTTTTTTAGTTTTTGTGTGATTGACGCCTTTTAAATTAATTTGCTTTGACTTTTATAAGATTGTTTTCCAAAAAAAATAATCTATACAGATTTTGTATATCTTCCTAATGATAAACTCAGCTTGTTAAAGTATCACAAAATTTGTCATTTCAGTGTCTATTTGTAGTCTACAATTAAGGCACAAGAAAGAGCCCATCATTTGCAATGCAAGCTGATACGAATTATGTGTTTTCCCAATCAATAAACCAGGCTTATACATACTTTCATCTAATGCTCATGTTACAAATTTATCTGACACAGGGCTGTCAGGTTAAATTATCTTCCAAAAGTTCATTCGAAGAAATGTATAAACAAACATCCCAAAGGAGATGAGGATTTCTGAAAAAGTTCTACCTCCTATCATTTAAGGATCCTGCACATCTCCTCATTGAAACATTGAAATTTAACTAAAAGGTCTTGTAAGTTGGGATTCAAGAGGTTTTTCTTGTTTCTTATTTCTACTACACCTTTTCATTTTTGAATGAACTTTTAGAAATGTTTCCTAACAGACATAGAGATATGAAGTCCATAACATGGAATGACAACTTAATCAAATAACACATAATGACACAATCAAAAAAGAAAATAAAAATAGGGAGTTCTGTGAATGATGGAGCCTGCTGCCCTGCAGAAAAAAACCCAAAACCCCCATGTTATCTAATCTGAGTTAAATGTCTATCCAGTCTGTCCTATGGCAATTGAAATGAAGTGTCCTGAGAGCATCCAGAGCTGCTCTCCTCCCTGCTGGTGTGGCAGGATGCATGTGGGGTTTATGGCCGTGTGCTGGGGAGCACTTACTGACTTCCTCAACAGCAATCTCCAGAACACAGTGTAACATCTGTCTGTACTGGAACAGCCTCCACACACCAAGGAACTCTCATTCTTGCTAGAAAATGAGACCACTGGCATCATCCCCCTGCCCTGGGTTCCTGGGTCTTGAGTAACAAACTAACTGGCACGACTTGGTGCCAGATTTTAGTTCATAACACAACCCTGGTACAGCAGTGTTGTTAATCAGGACACAAGCTTTGAGAAAATGCTTTATTAGGCTATTAGCTCACTGCTAATTCGATTTACATGGCACCTGTTTCTATTGCTAAATTAAATATACTAAATAAATACACTAAATAAATAAATGGATGGGATGACATCCCAGAAAGAAAATGTTTCTTATAGTTGTTGGGAGAGACTTCAGACTTCATTTTGTTTCTGAGGAAAAAAATGCTAGATAAATTGGTGCTGCTCTGTTTGGCCTCTGGGGATATAATGTCCTCCAATAAGTAATATGGGACCTAGATAACAGCAAACACCTTTTCTGAAGAGAAAATACAGAAATATTATGTTATAAATCAAAGACAAGAGTGTGAAAGAGAAAGGTGCTCTCAGTTTGAGAAAATTGAAAGGAGGGCAAGATACCAATGAAAACACTATCTAGGAATGGATAGCAGAACTTAATGAAAGAATACTGTGTTCAAACAGTCCTGTCTGGAAACCAAAGAGAAGTGTAAATACAAAGGAGAAGGAGCCTTTAAAGTGATCATTGGAGACAATATCTGAGAAAAGCTTCCAAAGCTGAAAAAGAAATATTTTAGAAAGTGAATTTATCAGAGTACATGGTAACCTATAGAACTCTGAAATGTTTTTATCTTGAGATTTCTGCTTGAATTCTTTCCCAGATAGATCTCACCTTTCACAAGAAGTCATGGCAGGAAACTTCTACAGAGGAAGTGAGAGGAGCATGGCACAGTGACACTGGGGTGCAAGCCAGGGAGACTTTTCCAGGGAGACTGCCTGGAACTGAGAAACAGGGACTTTTTAGAGCATCCAGACTCCTATTTCTACCTCCAGTGATTATCTCTAGGTGAATCTCCAACATATTTCAATCCTCATCAGAATTCCCATCCTAGAGCTCTTGGATGTTTTCAAATGTGCTCTTTTGCCCCCTCTTTAAAAGTCTAAAGGGAGTTTCAGTATAACATTTGTAAATTGTTGGTGCAACAGTCAGCTCCTTGACTTCTGGGAGCGGGTGGTTCCTTCAGAGCTGTCAACAAGCTTTTAGGAGATTTTCCACACCTGTTATTTATCGTTTCTGAAGCCACATGCATCTCATCCCCTGAGGTAAGCCTGTATACACTTATGCTTTAAGTTATGTTAAAAAATTACTATGCAACTTGATACTTATAGGAATCTTGACCTTGGAACTTTTCTTGCTGCTGTGTGAGTTTTCCTTATGTAGGCATGGTCACCTCTTTTCAGGAAAAATCATCCCAGTCACCTGAGGGATATTTCCCATGTGCCAGATTTATAAAAGAAAGAAAGCTAAAGAACATCTTATTTCAATTGGGAAACAGTGAGTCACAGTGGTGACAAAGAGAAATATGATTCATGTCACATTTTCAGGTATTTCAGTTCCTCAAATATCATAGATAGTGATTCACCGATTCTTTACAGATTTCCAGGTGCCTCTAATGTTTTGTTCTAACAGCTGCTTTGTGATGGCTGACAGCTTTAAGAGTCTTACTCTAAAAACTAGTGAAGCCTTAAAAGCGTGCACTGAAGAGTTTTTTTACAGAAAGTACAGGCCCCTTGCCTTTGCAATCAACCCACAACTTCTCAAACAAAATTAGTGACATTTTGCCCTTGATGTCTGAAGTGTGCCTTGCAGTTTGGACCAGAAAGTAAAGTGATCTGAGGTACAGAGGGAAGAATACCGACTGAGAGGTGGAAATTGAACACAGAAGCTCTATGCGTATTAGGAAGGGCAGTCATCCTAGCTTTTATAAGCAGGGCAAACTTTTGGTGGATATGGGTACTATTTACTTTTTTATTGCCTCATGAGAATTATTTCAAACTGCTCACTGATGTTTTAGGAGGCAGGAGGGGTCTCCACAGCACCTGGTTTTCTGTTCTCATTTCCTCTTTGCTTCAGGGTTTTTATGGAATGATCCTTTTGCCCTATAAACTTCCAGTGAATCTAAATATAAAATGAACCAGGCAGAATGCAACATTCAGCCCCCCCTTGACTACGCACTGCTGAGAACTTCCCCCTGTGCTCTGGAGATTTAATAGCAGAGCTATTGCTCATGTAACAACTACAACAATAGGAATCATGACAATAGCAATCTCATTGCTGACTTCATTTTTGTGACTGTATGGATGAACCCCTATCTTGCAGCATTCACTGTTCCAGTAATAATGAGGCTATTCCTTCTGAATGTATACTCCTTATTTTATGCAGCATTTCCCTTTCTTTTTCATCCTTGTGTGGCATTGTGCTCTCATTCACAGTGTTTAGCAATTCATAAGACCAGCATTTCTGTGTAAAATTATGTTTTCATATATTTAAATCAAAATTTTATCTTCTACTGACATTGTCTTTTAATGCTTATTCCTGTGGACTGTTTTAGTACAGATTATCAATTTTTACTGCTGCCTTCCCAACCCTGAATTTCAGAATTTCAGTAGGCATTGTGACTTTGGTTAGGATGCTCAACTTGGAAAGGGCCCCTTTTCCATATGCAGCAGTCCTACCTCCTCACTTTCCATCAATGTGGCTTCTGATTCCCTTTTCTGTTTCCACACAGTGCATTTATTCCTGTTCACACTCGGTTTTGCTTTAATCTTTATTCCTCTGACATTTTCAGCCTTTTTTGCAAGGTTTGCCTGTCTAACCACCCTGGTCTCTTACCACACACAAATGTAAGACCCTACAGTCTAGAGGGGCTGATTCCTCCTGCTCTTCACTGCAAAAGCATTTGCATGGCAAGGCATTGCAGTGCAGGAGAGTGTGCAACCACATTCTTTTACAGCCTTGTCCCACACCTTGTTTTTCTCCAAGGACAGGAAGCAATATGAAGAGTTGTCCAAGGACTGCACTTCTGAAGTTCTAAGGAATGGCTTCCTCAAGAGCTGGGTGAGGGATGGGATGCCACCCATGGGTGGGGTGTGGATGGAGCCTACTCACTGCCAGAGGGGTGCTCCTGCCAGTTACTTGTTAAAGCTCTTTCAGTACCTAATGAGCAGATATAAACTGAGGGGTTTAGAAAGTGACGATTTGTGAATTAAAAGGATTTCCAACAAGGAGTAGTGTAAGCCTTAGTTATTCCTCAGTCAGCTAGACTGATTACCTGCATCACCTACCACATACAACTCTACTGGGTCCAATGGTTTGTGTTTTGATAGTGCATCTTCAAAGCAAATTGTGCTGCTTTGATTTAAGGATGTGGAGAGTTTAGGAGACGGTGGATTTTCTAAGCAGTTTACTTCAGAAAATAATCTTTTGGAGTGTTACTGTGTTTAGTACTTTATTTTCTATTAGAATTTATCTGATTCAATTCAATTTCTTAGATTTTCTTACACCTTTCTCACTAAATAAAAGGCTATGTACTCCCCTCTGTTTGCTCCTTGTGAAGGCATTATACTTTGTAACCAAATCACTCCTCAATCTTCCCTTTTAATAAGCTAACCAGATTTAAGCATTAAGCTTTTAACAGCAAGATGTTTTCTCCAGAAAATAGAATAAGTACTGTGGTTATCATCGGAGCTCTCTTGGGGCTTCTAAACCCCTCTATAAATGCAGCCACCAAAACTGCATGCTGTATTTCAGTATTAGCCTCACCTATGTTTCACACAGAGATAAAATTACTTTTACTTCATGGATTACGGGGTACAAACAGTCCTTTTTCACTAATATATGTCACTCAGAGGCATTAATTAGGTTGTTTCCCCTGCTGTGAATTTTAATTCCTTACAGAGCCTGTGCTTTCCAGGGCACAGTACTGTATTCTGTTGGTATAACCCATCTATTGAGAGAGCTTTTGTCGTGTAGCTTCCCTGTCTGCATTATTGTTTACCAGTTTCTCAAGGCCCCTAAATTTTAGCAGAAGCACTTTTTCTCCTTACTTTGTAATTTCCATTCTTAAACATCATGGGAGAGCAATGGGGCCCCACACAAACCCTTCATGAAAGTTTTCCTGGACTGATGACGTTAACAACATCATTTCTTTTTCATATACTACTGAGAAGTGCTTATTGCTCTGGTTTGTATGTTCCAGAATATTCCACTGGTTTTGTTACTGAACCATAAGTGATCTGTGAATGTTCAGCGTCCCATATTCCTCATATTACTAATAACTCTGAGGCAAACAAGGGTGTGTTGAAGGCTCCACATGACACTGTTCTGCCTATCTACCCTCTCTGTCTCTCCTAAAAAAGTTACACCTGACTTTTATTTCAAGCATAGAGTTTTTCCCAAGGTTTTAGTAGTGTGGCTTAACAGTGTGGGGGTTTTTCTCCGAGAAGGTAAATTTTCTCTAATCTTACACATTTCATGTCTCCATGTCACTGCAAGCTGCTGTGCACTCAATTAGATGGGTGTTTTTTTGCTTAATTTATCATTATTAATCTATTCCTTCCATCTCTCACCTAAGAGACTTCTGAGTAAAACAGCCCCTTGTTCCAACAGGACAAGTCATACCTCTGCCAGTAACAACTTGTCTTTTATCTTCTCTTGCCCATGAGCTGAGAAGGAGCAGAGAGGCAGCATCCACCTGGTCTTTCTTCCAAAGCCTGTTACACCCCATTGTGACTTTGGTACAGACAATAACGTGATTATTTTCCCATCCATTTCAGGTTATTGTGCCAGGGTCAACTCACCATCCTGCAGCAATGAAGGCCCTTGTCTGCATTGTATTCATGGGCAGATGCTGATGATTTTTGTTATCTCAAAATGCCTGGAAGGATCATTAGTGATGGCTTGTCTCCTATAATTTTTGTATGTTTTAATAGAAACCAAGATCAACACAAAGCATAGCACAAACCATAACACAGAGAGACCTGTGTATAATTGAAATGAGTCTTACAAGGAAAGCACCAGACAGCTGTGTCTACTTGGTGCTGTCAACTCCACATAAAACACAAACTCTGTAAACTGTGCTTTAGAATGATGCTATTAAATCTACATTTATTTATCATGCACAGCCTTTTCCCAAACAATTCATTTCCTCTTATTAACAAAAAGTTTTGAAGAATCTTGAAATAGTTGATATCTAAAATGAGATGGGAAACCTAGTGCCAACTATTTTTATGTTTCCAAAGGGGAAATGTGTCCCAAATCATTCTTGCTTAATATTTAGCATAGATGACATTTAAGGAAGAGGAGTACAAAAGAACTATGAGTTATTCTGTCTTTAAGGGCAAGGTGTCTGCATTTTATTCTTGTAGCTAAGAGGAATATTTTTTATAGGAAGACAGCTTCTGCTTCCATTTTTCTTCAGGAGAGTAATTTCTGGAATGTTAATATAATTTTATAATTTTCATGGTTTTCAGTTTTTCTAGTATGTACAAGAACACATGCTTTCACTTAGGTACTTCAAGAATTTCATATTTTTACATGGAAATTAATGTATCATGCCTTGATGAGACATGATATGCAAATTCTGCCTTTTTGTTAATTGACAAAATAATTTCAGCTGTCTTACATCACTGGAAGGCCTTGAAATAGGTTCTTTCTTACTGAAATCAGAAGAAATTTTGCTATTCATTTCGACTGGGCTGCACATGTGCTGGTCTTCAACCAAGTGGTTGCACCTTTCCTTGCACACAGAGAATATTCATGAAAACAAAATAATTTTTTACAGAGAAAAAGATTCTCCCATCTCTTCAATCAAATTGAGGCCAATATTTTCTTCAGTTAATCGTAGGTGGATTTGTTTGGGCATCTCTTCATTATAAACTGCTTTCTTGAGATGTCAAAATAAATGAATTCATGAAATTATTTAAGCTCTAGGAACCTCATTATGTGTGGAAAAAAATGTGCTGCAAATTGACCTTTTTTTAAGAACACTTGCTGTCTCAGAAAATCTCCTTGTATAAATATTTAAACTGAGAACATACTTTATTATTACCTTTTGACATGAGCTGCCAGGTGGTGGATCTATTTATATTTGAGTTTGCTTTAATTTCATTTTATTTATTCATTTGTTGATTAAATTTCATATGAAAAATTCAAGAAAGTGCAGACAATAATAGTAAATATCAATTATGTAACCTCTCAGATGAGCCTGTTCAAGAGAATTGCTCAGAACCCATCTATTTTCTCCATGCCAAACAGTAATTTCTTTTAAATATTATGCTACACATGAATAAATTACATTAGTTCTCTAACAGAGCTGTAACTTCAAAGATAAAACCAAAGAAATTATGGGAGAAAATGGACTGGCAGTTCTAGATCAATTGTGGAAGGAAAAAATGGAAATATATTTTAACTTTACATCACAAATGCATCTGCTACTGAAGTTCAAAAACAAAACACCAAACTCATAAATTAGATCTCTGAATTTTAATTCGGTTCTGACTCTGAAATACTGTCCTGTCAACAGCATTAATATCCAAGGGATGTTGAGCAGTATTTTCCTGTATAATTTCAGAACAAAGCTTTAAAAAACTACCCAGATCATCAGATACAAAAACAGAAAAACCCAAAACGAGCGTGTCAAGGTCTGTTCTTGAGAGGGGAATATGCAGAGATTCAGGCCTATACAGCCTTTTAAATGAAATGAAGAAAATAAGCTCTGAAAATAGTACAAACAATTCAAAATACTGTGTCATACACAGAAGATAGCCATACAACCCAGCCATCCTGGTTTCCAGATATTTTCCTCATTGTCATTAACCTTTTGCTAAGATTTCAGCAGTATGACATTAATGTGAATCAACATTAATACAATTATTTCCTTTTCCAAACGTGGTAGAGTGTTTTTAAATACTGAATACAGGATGTATGCATAAACTAATACATATAGGATACAAAAGGATGCCTAAGCTCTCGATGAATGGAAAATTAGGCAGAAAAAGCCCCTGACTCTCTATGGCTTTATTCCCAAAGTACAAGTTGCCAAAGGTACAAACCCAAACTCAATATGTTAGGCAGGGCTTTTTTAACCCCTACTTCTGTTAAGATATCAGACGACTGAGAATCTTTTCATATGGAAGGACCACCTTGATGGATTGTTGTGAACATCTCAGATGGTTAAAAGGTTGGAGAGATACTGAAAGCTGTCTGTCTAAGTCTTAAAGTTGTGATAAAAAGCAGCATCCAACAAGATGAGTAGGATGAAAATGTAAATAATTTTATTGTGGGTCCAAATTGAAATTAAAATCTTCTTTTTGTTTTGTTGTGGTTTTCATTTAAATAGCTGTTTAAACTATTTTCTTGTAAGCCTTAATCTAAAGTTCACAGAGTCAAAAATGGACCAGTTTAAGACTACCTCCTAAATTACTTTCCTGGAGGCAAATTCATCCTTATTATACACATCACTGCTAGTTTAAGTGGAATTTTTCTGAAAAGTGAAACAAGGAGGAGTTTCATACTCTTTCATTGCCTGGAAAAAATAAAACGGACCTCACTGTATGGCATTTATATGTCATTTCATACTCAGGTATGCATATTAGTTCATTTATAAACAGTACTTCTTAGAACTATTGTGTTCTTTAAATATTTGTGATCCCTGAAATATATATAAAAATGATACTACTTTTATACAGTTTGTCAACATTAAAAAATCTCAAGCTTTCACAGTTGGTTCTAGTACCTCATTTTTCTCATGTTAATATACAATATATTTGCAAATTTCTGGACTGAACTACATTACTAGGTCTAGTGGGCCATGAAGCACAATTATTGTTCAGAGAATTCATGTTATGAGAGTAATGCAAAATCATTCTCCAGATCAGTTCTTTTCTTTAAATGTCTTCAACTCATCTTTGAAATTGAGGATTTTTTGCTGAAAAGGGAATTTAGCCAAATGTGAGCTTGAGATATTTCTGTCTTTTCTTTGAGTGTTTTGTGTTGTTAAATAGAATGTATTTTAGCTTTTAAATGCAATGCTTCTCTTTTTGTTTCCTTTGTTTGAAAGCTGGCATGATGAGGAGCTTCCTGTATTCTAAGAATACAGCATGTGTCCAAGGCTGAAATATGATCACATCCAGCCCAGGCTTTTTGTATGCTTTTGTAGAAGTGTTTTCTTGGTCATTACTCTGCTATTTTGTCACTGACTATTTGCACTTAAATTTTTTTAAGCCGTATGGGGAATTTTATCTCACCCTGTTCTCTCTACATTTCTCATCTAAATATTTATACTAAAAATGAGCTAAATAAACAGAATTGCTTCCTGATCGCTACGATATTTTAACTTTTTAATAACTTTTCATCTTTCCTTTCTTCCTGCTGAGCTGAAGAACAGAAAGATGATGGTAGGATTTTCAAGCTGCACTGAAATTGTTGCAGGACTTATGCAGGCTTTTGAGACTGTCCTCTAAAAGAAGGAAAAAAAATGTCATTGATAAATTGTGCTCATGTCATTTGATTAGCCATTATCATCATGCATAAATTCCTCCTTTGAAAAAATAATTTGATAATCTATCAAAGAACTGGATGTGAAAATTGCTCTTCAGCAAGTTGACAGATAGGTTGAAGCTGCTAATTGACATGTGCTGTAGGTAGCCCTGCAGTTTCTTAACGAAGCTGCTAATTGTCCATGGGATATTTGGGCTTTAAAGTCAGACGGTATTTTAGAAACTATTTCTTTGGTTTAAAGCCTTTTTTTTTTTTTTTTTTTTTTTTTGGCATTCTTGCCACCTTGAAAATGGTTTTATTCTATTTTCCTTTCCCTGGACATTTCAAACACTGAAATATGAAAAGCTAAGCAAAAGTAAGATGCTACATTTCTAAATTGTTGAAAAAGTTGCAACCCTGCATTGGGCATAAGTGGAGTCTGTGCCTCCAGCCTGCACTGTATAGAAAGTTAGGAGATCCTGCAGGATGTGGATTCAGTTCTTAACCAAAATTAGCCAGTAGGCAGACAGTGTTTTGCCATCTACATCACATATGAGCTACCACTGCTGTCAGTGTGCCCCAGTGCTTGGGTAAGTTCAGTCTGCCCATGAAAAGAGACCAGGTATCCACAAGGAAGCTTCAGCTTATGCTGGAAGTAAAGGAGAGAGCACTGTGAGAGGTTGTGGCCATAACACCATCCCTCTGTGTGCAGATATAAATCTCTGCATCAGTCACTCAGCACAGTGGTTCGGGAGTTTTCACAGACCACCGCTTGCCACATGGAAGAGGATTTGTGGCTGTCTGCCATTTTTGTTTGTTCCAAACACTCTCCTGTTACAAACGTGATATTCACTTCCCAGTCAGACTGAAATGTTGCACCATAACAACTGGACATCCCTAAAAGTCCCCAGCTCACATGAATTGCTGCAGAATATCCCACATCCCTCTTGTCATGTAAGGGGAATTTTTCCTTAACATTTTTATATGTAACAGGAAACTAATCTCTGCACTGCACACATAATTTCTTCTGGAGACTGGATGTGACCATGACTCACACATGCCAGAGATTAGTTAAAACACTTCTAGAAAGTATTTAAACATGAGATAAAGAAGGCAGTAAAACAACTTATACAGAATAAAGGACAACCTGTATTTCTGTAAATAATGTAACCCAAAATGATTTTTTGTCCTTGGGGTATAAGTCACGGGCTGCAGCAATGATGCTGACACACAAATCTTGAGCAGCTCCCACAGCAGTTTGACAGTCCCAGAACACAAGTTCTCATATGAAATATAGCTGCTCCATCTGCTACTCCCCTGGCATGAGATGCTCTTCCTGCTTTCATGCCAGTGTGGTGGGAGAAACACTCCTACTCACACTAGCTATAAAAT
Organism: Pachycephala philippinensis; assembly: GCA_013397055.1. NCBI lineage: Eukaryota > Metazoa > Chordata > Aves > Passeriformes > Pachycephala > Pachycephala philippinensis. The sequence continues at coordinate 993,696 of VWZT01009485.1, read as the reverse complement.
ACACAGACCATAATTGTTTTTCTGTCACTGCTGCTCCTTTTCTTTGTTGCTTTACCCAGTGTCACTGTAATTCCCCTTCCATTTTCTATTGTCTCATTTCCTAACTTGAACCTCCATCAGTCTGGAAGAACTTTGGACAGAAGCACTCTTTTCTGAAGCCCACCTGTGTCTTGCTTGCCTCTGTCAGTCCTTGCTCTCAGTAAGGAATAGGTCATTCCTATTTGTATTCCCATTTTTATTCCGATGGGCAGCAATGTACCAAAAGCTGTCTAGAGCCTATAGGCTCCTTCAGCTGCACTTTTTCCCAAGCACTTTTTCCCAAGTTCTAGACATCTTGCAGTGAGAGTTGTGACACCAAAGCTGTCTCACCTTCATGAAACATGATATCCAGGCTTGTCTTTTCTGTAAACTGCACAGTCTGATTGATGTATTCAGAATATGGAAATTCAAGCCTCTCAAATGTAGCTCTACTCATAACTGTGGCAGGACTCTTCCTGTTGAGAAGTATCAAGTGTTACAATCTGAGGTATATTTTAGTTGCATAGCCAGCTTTGCTGAATCTTTCCTTATTCTGTTATTCAACCAAAGTCACTCTGATTTCACTGGTTCATTTTTTGCTATTCAGTTCTGAATCTATCTCTGATTAGACCTCTGTGAACCAAGGGACACAGAACATCACACAGCATTCATTTTTCCCCTTCTTAAAAAAGAGGAGCCTCTGCAACATAATATGTTTTACTGATAGGCAGGCTGCCTGCTAAGTAGGTAGGTAAATACACAAGTAGGCAGACAGATGAATAGGTAGATGGATTTCAAAGATTTTTCAAATTAAAAAGCATCTTATTTTAATAGCAAAATAAGTTTTTAAGAGCAAGCCCCATATTGTGAGCAACAATTGAACTACTTGCAGCCAGTCAAATCCCAAGTCTGTTGAGCCTTTTATCTTGTAATTTCTTCATGTGTTACTTCAGAGACCTGGAGTTTTGTTATTGTCTCTTGATAGAATTGTAGTTGTTAAAAAAAAAAGTTTTTTGTTACAATGTCTCTTACGATCAGGATCTTGAGATGTTTGGGAAACAGAGCCTTAAGTACATAAAACAAACACATTAGCCTACATTTGTGCAGTCTCTATAGCTGAAGCTGTGGGTGTGCACTGCACCCAAGTCAAAAAATGATGTCAATGTGGTTTTACAATGCACACTGTCTATTCAGAGTTAGGCCAGAGCATGAACCCTCATCTCCTGCTGCGTGCCTGGGAATGCAATGCTCCACTGAGAATGAGGACTGTCATGTTCAGATGACAGATGTAAGTCAGGACACAAAACCTGCCTTTCCTTCACCTGATAGTGATAAATATCTTGATGACTGGTTCAGGTCTTCCCTGGGGAAATGGAAGAAGGCTGTGTTCTTTATCTCTGTCATTTTTTGGTGATGCAGATTTAGACAGAAACCATAACCAGGCTATGACTTTGTTCTGTTCTCCATAAAGCACGGCCTTTCTCCCTGTGCAGCCTCCTCTCCTGTGTCACTGCATTGCTAACATTCATGCCTGGATTTCAAAACATGCATTTGAAATCACTGCTCAGAACCAAGCACATCACATCTTTCTGCAGCCCAGTATCCTGTGGAAGGAATACCAGGCAAAAGGGCAGAAGGATGCCACAGGAGATTGTGACCAGTCCCTAGTTTTCATGAATGGGGACCAGGAGCCAAGAGATACCTGCCTAAGACAAATACCTTCTTCTGCAATTTGTGAAAGAAGCAGCACAAGGGGAAAATTAAATCTGTTCAGTTTCTAATTGTTAATTCCTGAAGCAAGAACCCCCAAGTGTCAATGTGTAAAGAAAGGCTATAAGTGATCTTTCTTGGACACCTGAGAATTCAGCTAAGAGGAAAATTTCCTCAGTTTTCAAATATGGAGAAGCATTGACTCTCACAACTTTTTAGATACTGAAAGCAATCAGTAAGTTTGGACAAGTGTGTAACAACCTGGAATTAACTAATTCCTGTGTACGTAGACCAGGTCACCCTACCACTATTTATGTATATATTTATTTTTGCAGAGGTAGCTCATTTATGAGTTCATTATATTAGAGGCAACATGCACTGTTATGCTTATTTCACTTAATCACAGAGATGACAAGGCTAGTAGATAAATGGAAGCATGATTATCAAAGAGAAAGAAGGGTTGATTCAGGTGAAAGATGGGAGACAATGGAAATGGGGGAAGCAGACAGAGAATGCTAAACAAAACAAAGCCTTCTACAAAATCTAAGATCATTTCCATGTCATACAACTGGCTTTAAAAAGCCCAAGATAAAACATGCCTCCCCTCAAGGTGAACTGACGAATTTTTTATTTTGTTCTATTTCTTCCCAATGGAAAAAATAGTATTAAAACAATGATATTTAGATCAAAAGCTTGTGCACAAAGGGGTATTTCAACTCCATCATCAACCAGGGAGATGAGGCATCAAAATGCAATGTATTTAAAATATGGAATTTGTGTCTCTGAGGATATTCTTTCCTGAGTGGAAGAACATTTGTTTTAAGACACACATTGCACAGTATATAGGAAGAAGAAAAAAAGTAATACTTACATCAACAAACTAACACTGAAAACACCAACTCAAAATAGCTTATTGATTAGGAATCATTCTAATCAAAATGGCAAAGTGGAAAATTTTTTATTTTTTTAAAGTGAAAAAGAAATAAAACTGAATCACATAGTCTGTATTTTCCCCAAAGCAGAAAGGTCTTGTCCCTCATCCTGCTTGGATTTGGAATATTCTTAAGCCTCCTTCGACAATTATTTCTACATATGGGAGAAACACATACGCAGGAAATAAATGGGTGATATGAAATTGCTAGTACTACCTTTTAGTTCTTAGCATTCATGGGATGCCGGAATTTTAAAATATGGCTGTATCTTCTGGTATCATGCACCTTATTCTCAAAAAATACAGTCTTCAGAAATAAAAAGTTTGATAAAACTGCCTTATCAGGGATGCTTGGCTATCAAAGCAAGGTAGCTGCATCATAGGCAGGGAAATTGAGCTTAGTTTAGCAATGCCACTGAAGAAGCAGCTTGAAAGAGGAACCACAACAGGCAAGTTTTGTTTCCTGGTTTCAGAATTTCATGTGGTTTATAAACAGCAGATATAATTTATCTAACCTTTGCAAACGTTGTGTTATCTTAAAAGAAAGAAAAAGAACGCAGCTATGTAATCATTTGTCATCATCTACAGCTTTTTCTCAGTTATACAGAAGATGTCCCATGGCTTGGGCAACTTATCCTGCAGCTATTTTTTGATTTTTTGCTGGAGGGAATTACTTAATTTCACCCCTCTAAGGCTTGTATATATGCAGCCATTTCCAAACAAACCAGGATTCAGGTCACATTTGCTGTCCCACTAGCTAGAGGTCCCTGGAAACAGTGTTTTGCTAAAGCTGCAGACAAAACCTTCTCTGAATTCTGCACTACTGATCTCCCAGGAAGTTAGGTTTGGGAGTTTATTGTCTTTCTCTATTGAATTTAAAATTTAGACTGGTTCAGACAAGGTGTGGGAATAGAGTCTATTCCGGGTATTTTTCCCTTTGTGCAACTGAAGTTGGCTGCTAATAATTTAAATCACTTTTCTGTTAATATCTTTTGATGCTTTAATTTATTTATATTAATATCAAAGAAAATTTCTTTAGCTAAAGTGTTGTTTCTGCCCTGTGAACACAATTATTTGGGACCCAGAACTCATATGTTTCACTGCCTATGAATTGTCCTGCACAGCTGCACTCTGAAAGAAATATCTACCAGCTTTTCAAGTATTTACAGCTTAGGCTGTGATTTTATGATGGCCTTAAGTCAACAGAAGTGGAGCCTGTCTCACCTAACCTTGGCCATACATTCCCAATTCTCCTTTTCTGCCACCTCTACTATTCATCCTGATGTTCAGTGAACTGGTTCAGTAAAGTGATCTGCCTGAAAACCAGTCCAAAAATAATAAAAAGCTATAGGTTTCTGACCAGACTAGTTTTCTGATTCATTCATGTCATAGAGGCACTAGCACACAACTGGTGATGGGAACGTGTAGCTGGAGATAATCAGAAGACATGAATATCTCTGACAGTGCCAGTCTGCCCTTTAGGTGGTTTCAGTAGGAGATTTGCCTCATCCCTATTTGGTGCACTGCTCTTACCTTGCTGGCACTCTCTGACTGTCTTTCTTAAATAAATGTATTTGTCATTCCCCTCTATTTCCACTGCTTTAGCTCTTATTGTTTCCGTGTCCTTCAAGAAGAGCCCAAGGAGGCACATCTGAATTGTGAGTCTGGAATGAGCACTGCGTGTTTTTACTGACCTTTTCATTATGGATTACAAGCAAGCTGGTAAAAGCTCCAGTCCAAAGAAAAGTCTGCTACCTTTATTGGTACCTAACATAAAGCCTGTACATACATCTCACTTGACGTTTGCAGTTTAGGAATTAGAGTTCTCTTGCATCATTTTTCTGTTTCACTAGAGAGAAATCCAGAGGCTGAGGAGCAGTTTCAGCAAAAAAGCCAGGGGCAAATCCAGTATTTCAAGGAGTCCCTTTGTTGCTGACTTCTAACACAGACAAAATGTACTTGCTGTCAACCTGCATGTATGTGTTTGGCTTTCCAGGGACTTGAGGACATTTGAACCCATTGTCCAACATCAGCCAAGCATGAAAAGGTCTGAAATTCTCAAAAAGAGCATCAAAATCCTTGTGAGGTTCATAGAAGGAGAAGAATGACTCTGTAATAAGGAAAAGTGGATGCTGGTTAGGGGAAGGTTTTCCCCTATGGAGCACACGTTGCTAAACACTAGAGGAACTTTAGAGGACAAAACCCTAGTTTGGGACAAAACCCAAGAATCTTTAATCTGCATCCATAGTCTTTTAGAAATCAACGTCAGTCTGCTAACAAAGAAAATACATGATTATATATAAAATAGGGAGTCATTAAATCGAGAGCCCACTGGACTCTATATAATAAAGATAGCTTAAAATGTAATTTTGTTTCTTGCTTTTCCTTTATATAAGTAGATTATTCACATTCTTCCTTTCAAAAAGTTCTCAGTGACAGTGTAGACCTAATGTTATTGCAGAAGTTTATTCATTCCTCTTGCATCAGTATTCATCAATGATACAGAGCCATTCTGAGCTTGGCAGCGACTCAAGGGCAAGCAGTCATTTTTCTAATCAATGCACCCTCAAAAAAGCCATTTACCATCCAAGTCTAGACATATAGCAGAAACCCGCTTTGCTTTGCTCTACTTAACATCCAATCTATTCTCTAGAAAGCTGGAAGCAACTTGAATTTCCGTTGCCTCATGCAGATTTGGAAGGGTGCCACGTGGATTGCTAAGCTTATCAAACACTCTCTCTGGAGCTCCATATAAATGGTCTTCAAAATCTTTGAATGGCAGAATAGATAGGCTTGCACACAACCAAATCATGTCATTACCCTTTAGGATTCATTCTGAGTACTAAGAACTCTTTATTTTAACTTTCCTGAGCACCTTTCACCTATTGTTCTAAACATTATCCACCATTCGTTCAAGTCAGGTTGTTCTTTTATCACAGCGCTCTTTGAACACAGTCTTGTATCAGCCTGTGTTTATGTGATCAGACTACTGTCTGTGGGCTCTGTGAAGACTGACATGAACTTGTTTTATAAGGATGACAGTTCAAAAATCACTTCAGTAAAGCTTGAAAAGCTTTACTCTATTTAATGGTCAAACTCACAATCTAAATGAGGTTTTTTTCACAGGTATCAGAAGTAAAGGGTGCGGTGTGTAAAGACTTATTTTTCCTTCTTCTTGCTGCTAACACTCTTTCACCTACTCCTGGCAATGGGGTCACTTATCACCCTCGAAAGATATTTTCAGTGTATAGGATATTGCCACTTTGAAAGCACTAGCTGGGTGAGTCATCGCTTCCTATTGATAGCACCAGACTTGTGCAATTCTGCTGTCTCCTACTGCTGATAAAATTGCTCTGTGATGCAGCCATAATGCATGCCATAGCACAGTTAATTTTGGACCTCAGGGACTTAAATCTTATCAGTCAGGGAGTGCAAGAGCTCTAAAGGGCCACTGGGCCACTGTATAATTTAAAACCTAAGATTTATATGGCGAAGAGGCCTATCCTTAAAACCATTATTACATCATTACTTCAGATTAGTTCTAAGGATAGATATGCAAATGGACACACTCAGCCTGAATAAACTGAGCTACTATAAAACAGTATATGATGGAAAAGAGCTCTAATAGCCCTCAGGTGTTCCAGAAGACTCTATCGATTCAAGTTGCCCAACAGATTTATGGAAAATAAACTAAGAGGCTGCTCTTAGGAGGACCTGTTTCTCCTTTCTCCATCAGCACTGCATTCAAAATGCACTCAGAGTGTGTTTTACTTTTTCCTTGGCCCCTTTTTTTTTTTTTGCTCTAGTAGAAATAGTGGTCTATTGANTCTCCTTTCTCCATCAGCACTGCATTCAAAATGCACTCAGAGTGTGTTTTACTTTTTCCTTGCCCCCTTTTTTTTTTTCTTGCTCTAGTAGAAATAGTGGTCTATTGACAAATGCCTGCATAATTCATAGAACCATAGAATCACCAAGGCTGGAAGACACCTTTAAGATTATCAAGTCCTACCATCAACCCAGCACTACCACTGTAACCCCTAAACCACTAAACCACATCACCCAGTGGCAGATCCAGATGCTACTTAAATGCCTCCAGGGATGGTGATTCCACCATCTCCCTGGGCAACCTATTCCAGTGCCTGACAACCCTAACAGTGAAAAGAATTTCTAATATCTAATCTGAATCTCCCCTGTCTCATTTTAAGGCTGAAAATAAGCCTAATGTTTATTTTCAATAAGCATTCTTTTAATCCTATATCCGAGGAATTTTCTTAATAACTGTGTCTTGTTTCAGTTTTCTGCTACTTGTTTATGCATCTGTTTAATATGAGAGAACAAAGTAAATGCTCATGGTCAGCACGCAGAGATCACCTCAGACTATGCATTTTAAGGCATAAGGGTGTTTCTCCAGCTCTCCTTTGGGTCATCAATCACTTTTGTACCTGCAAAAAAAGAATTTATTTCCTTGTTGTGTGCAGGAGAGCAACCCCACAGTAAAATGAGCTGCAGTTCCTTGTGAGGCTTTCTCTGTCTGGCTGTATAAAGTACTGGAGCTGCAGGGAGAAGTTTCACACTGCAGGCATCTAACTGGCTGAATCCCTTGTGTCCAAGCCCTTTGTGAAATGACATGCAATTTTTGAAAACAGGACACTTTAAGATTGAAATTGAAGTCTGGAAAGCAGATATGTTTGTCACCAAGTATTCTGGTCACGTCTTACAAGTAGGAATTATCTGCTGTGACAGAAAGTGGCTGGTAATGATCGAAATTACATGGTGGCTCATTCTAAGAGACCATATAATCAGCCTTTTATCTGACCATTTGAACTGTTCTGTAATAGCATATCTGATTTCTTTCATTGTTAATAGTACCTATTCCTCATTTTCCTTTTTTTTTCCTGAGACCCAGTGGATGCCACACCACTCTTTGAATGATTTTTTTCTTCCTTTAAATTCCCTCTTCAGGCTGAAGTTCCTAAAATAGTCACATCAATGCATTCATCAGACCTCCAAGAAGGTGATCCAATTAGTGACTTGTTGCTTGCCTCGGTGGGAAGACACGGCACCAAGGGTGCCCTTGAGAGGGTTTGAACTGGTTTCTTGCTGAAAAGAAATAAAGGGTCTGTGCTGGGTGTTAGCACCTCTTGATTGCTAGCCCATAGGTAATTCTGAGCAGATGTTGGGCAGTCTGGTCCTGCTTTTCCTTGGTCAGGTCTGCCAAGTTTCCTGCTTGAATCAGGTATATTACATGTTAAGGAACACTTTCCCGTCATTCTCCCTTTCAGCATCATGCTTCTCCTTAGCCTGGTCTTTCCTAGTGCTGAACAGCTCAGACGAGTCCATGTTTTCCTTGGCAAAAGAGCTCTGCAGTGAAAATGTGTGCAGAGCCCAGCAACAGAACAGAGCCACAGCAGAGGAAACCCACCACAACTAGACAATCAAAATGCGACTTGGAACTGTAGGGTCTCATTCTGGGAAGCCAAAAAAAAAAAGAAAAAAGGAAAAAGTGGAAAAAAATGGATGGCAAGGCAAGAGAGAAAAGGTTATGGGAAACAGAGACAGAAAGGAAAAAATAAAGGAGGTGGAAATGTGAATTAGGAAAAATACAGAGTGAAGTGAACAGACTAAGTGACAGAGACTCTGTGACCACCTGAGAAAGCAGCATCTGTATCACTGATGACTGTCTCACCACCAGGCTGTACTGTCCTCTTCTCCCTTCCTGTCAGTCACTCAGAAAGCCCTGCATGCCCCCTTCCTCCCCCTCTGCCCCTCTATGGACTGACACACAGATGGCGTGGATCGACAAATATTTGGAGCCCTTCAGTTAACACTGCATGTAGGCATTGATCTGAGCAAGGGCTCACAGGGTGGGAGAAGGGAGCTCGTTAATGAGAGCAAGGTCCTCTGCATCATTTGTTCTTCAGGGAACTGTCATGAGATGTCATCCTATGGCTTTGGTGTATCACCTTCAACAGACTTTGCTGCAAAATTATGCCTTATCTTTTATTGCCAGAATAACTGATCTCCATTGTCTTTTTTACAGCATTTTGCTCACTGGAAGAAAATGGTGTAACTGCTTTCCCGAACATCTTTATTTTCCTCAAACTTCAATCCTCCAATTTCCTTTTCACACTTGTTTCTCTCCTCCTTATTCTCCGATTTGTTATGTACTTGCTGAGAGGTGGTGCACACCTGCAGTGGACCCTGCAGATGATCTCAGGTTCCTAAAGCAGGCAGCAGAGCAGAACAGTTGTTTTGGGGGTCCTGAAAGTGACATTTCTGCTAATACCTCTCAGACTAAGGTGTTTAGGTTTTTCTTTTCCTGAACATGCCCTTATACTGAATCTCAGGTAATGTGTACTTGGTTAGGCGACTGAGGTCTTCATCCTGGGTATTAACATAACATAATTCCAGCATCTTCTATTCAGAGATCTCTTAGTGGACACCAAGTTTGATTATATGGATATATAGTATAGTGTCACGGCAGACTCTGAGAAATACCCATGCTGTAGGATCTCACCTGCTTATTACCTGAAGCCAGTGGTTTATGCTCTTTAGACCTTTCAGAAAATGTTTCCAGTGCAGAAGTATTTCCAATGCAATGGCTTAAATTATTTTTCTTGATCTGTCATGGAAGAGACTACCTGCGCTTACTGAATTGATTGAATAGTGACTGAAGAAGCTGCTACACCCAGCTGAGTTGTGCTTCTAGACACCCTTGAGACATCTCTTCAACAAAGCTCTGTACCATTTCTCCATGTTCATGTGGCATGGAGACTTCTGTTTCTTCACAGTAGTACTGTCTTGGCCTACACTTTCAATCTCCTTCTTACATGTATGCTGCATCATTAAATGTTAGCAAGGCATTAACAAGATCTTTGGCTGGTTGGAATTCCTCTCCATTCTGGGATATGTTCTGATATCCTGTACGTCCTACAGTTGTTCTGATTTTTTGTTTCCCTGCTAGGTTGTGCCCAGCTTGTTACTCCACATTTTGAGCATTTGATTTCTCCTCAAGCAGCATAGCTTTTTGCACCTTCTTCATTCAATTTAATCTGAAATATTCCAGACCACCCATCCCTGGATTCATCAAGAATGAGCTGAATTTGGATCCTGACAATGCTCCTGAGCCTGCTTTTCCTCAGGTAGTTCAGACACATATTCGCTCTTGGAGCAGTAAGTTCTTAAAGAGAAAATGTAAAGTGTTAGTCAGCAGAGACCTCCTGCAGCTCTCAGTGTGATGTGCCCTGCAGTTTGAAGTGAGCTGTAGGTAACTTCAGCTTCATGTTTGTGCCTCGTTACTCTGTAGGTGTCTGTAAAAACGTTGGGTTTTGGTAACAATTCTCTTAGGTAAAAAAATTAGACTGATTGCCCTAGAATTCCTGTCCTTTTCCTTCTTTTCAGACTATGTCCTCCCATACCTCCCCTGGTCTGTGTGGGATCTCAGACCTTTGTCAGCTGCTTTGTTCCTTAAGTACACTGACATGGATTTCGTCAGGCACTGCTGACTAAAATACATCTGTATGGTCTAAACACTCTTTAATTTATTCTTTACCCTGCTCTGGTCTGTGTTGCCCCACTTCCCTATTTACTTTGTTTCAGTGTCTGGTGAAGACTAATCTCCTTCCTGCAGCCTGAAAAAAAGCAGGCACTCAATACTTCAGCTTTCACTTTACTACCTGACTTCTGAGCTTTCTTGTGAAGTAATAGGTTTTCTTTGAGGTTTTTCTCCGTCTTCTTCTTCTGTTTCTTGCATTTTCTGAACCCTTACTTTTTGCCTTGTTGCTTTTAGTATATTGCATTCTAAAAAGAAGAAAAGCAAAACAAAACAAAAACCTTTGAGCTTTTCTGTTTGTTTGAGATCTTTTAAAAAAATTTTTACTGCTATTTTCTTTAAAAGCATCCTTTATTGTATACCCTACTTTTACCCTTGTTTTTTGGCATTTACGATGGGGTTCTTCCTTTTTCCTCAGGGGAAGAATTACCCTCATAATTTAGTATAACAGTTTAACCTTATTGCTTTCTATTTATCATTTGTTTGTTTAGCTCCTTTTAAACACACAAAACAATAATGGCCCACAAGTGGCATCTTAGACAACTTGACTACTTTGTTGGACTCCCAGCTCCTTATTCTGCTGGTTTTGGGCATTTCTTTCTTATACTAATTAACTCCTGTTGTGACCTCTTCTACCTACACTTCACCATCAGATTTGCAGCCTCCTGCTCTAGTCATAATTGAATTTAAAATTTGCCTGCACTGCCAGTAATTTCCAAACCCTCTTTAAAACAAACCAGGGTGAACACATTGCCAGCTGGGTCAGTGTTGCTTTTTGAACAGATGGATAGCTAGGAAAGTAAATCTCCCATTGCCCATTTCTATGGCACTGACTCTTCCAGCCACTGATATTTCCTGGTGCTCATACTTCGATCCTCTGATCAACCTACACTGTGGAATGTACTTTCTTCTTTTCCCCTTTATCTCATGTAACATTACTTTTATTTAAATTCTGGAAGCAGTACATGCATTCTTGATAAATTTTTAAGTGATCTGAATCACAGATAACAGTGATAAGCATATAGTAGATTATTGCCTAATTTTTTATTTTTTTTTAACTGAGTTCTAGCACAGGCCATTGGCTATTTCAGCCAAAAAAAACCAAAAAACCCAACAAAACAAAACCCTCACTATCTCATAAGATATCTGTTAATTTCCCCCCCTTTTTTTCATATAGAGCAGTATTGGCAGAAGCTTTGTTTTTGTAACTCATGAGATTTTTACCAGCGGATATACCCAATTTTTGATTATAATGTGGTGTAACAAACATTCTGCAAATCAAAGCAAACAACCCCTGGGAGTTCTCAGGCCTGTTATTATCTTAGCTCTAGCAAATACAAACTCCAGGCTGCACATTTGGTCAGCTATAAAATGACTACAGCTGTGGACCATATTTCATCAGAGCTCTGTTTATGAGGTCATCATATTTCTACAGGGTAACCCCCAGAGAGGGGGTTTCAGAGTTTTTCCCTTTTAAAGTGGAGGTTTGTGGATTCCTTCACGGGCAGCAAAGTTTCTCACAGCAGGAATGCAGCACCGAGCATCTGCAGCATGGACTCCACTCAGGTTGGACCAGCTACCTGCTGTTTGCACTTCCCATCTTCATCTCCACTGGCTTCTCAGCCCACCACCTACTCGGGGGATCCCACCTGGGGCTCACCAGAGCAGACAGTCCCAGCCTGTTTGGGGCACTCTGATACTGGTTGCAGTCACCATAAGACAATTTTTTTCCTGAGGCCTCCACTCTGGATCCTCTTGTCACTTTAGTAATTCTGTGCCAGGAACCTGGAGCAATTTCAAACAGACTTACTGAAACTTTTTTTTTTAATTCTCATTTATTTCTACTTTGAAATTAGAACATTCATAGCTGCTTCCTTTAAAGAGCTCAAAACTCATTTTGCTTCTTGCATCGTACTATCCAGCTTAACTAATGATACCAATCCATTTCAATTCTCATTCCTTTGCTTAAATTACTTTGTATCTCTGGTAATATGAATACCCATCTGCTAATCAATACACCAGAGATATTCCTATTGATTTTTTCTGTCTTTCTCAAAGAATCTGTTCTAGTAAATTATCAACTGCTGCTATCTAAATAGTTTCACCGGGTGCATTTATCTTCTGTAAAGAAATTTCTTACTGGTTAACAACAGGAGGAAAAAAAGCAGTTGTATTTATTGGATCTGAAAGGTACACAGGCTTGCGACCTGCTCCTGAGGGATTTGCCCCATCCCTCTGGAACTCGTGGCACAGCAGACACGGTCACTGGAGACTGCTTTGCAATGCCCTTCCACGCAGCTTCCACTGCTGTGTGGATAATGACTTTGCTAGTTTTGCCATCATACTTAGCAGGCCATAATGGACCACATGTGATAGACTTAAAAGACTTTAGTAGAGGGAAAATTAGCTCTTAATTGACAAAATTACTTTTGGACTGTGAAAGCAATTTGTCCAGAAGGACCAGCACCTTGCAAGGAAGGGAGATTGAACGACTTGCTCCTGGGTCACCTCTCGACTCAGGCACTAATTCAAAAGCCTTCACACACCGCAGTGCTGCACAGAGTATCTGATTGAAGAGCAAAGCCTGAGTGTTACTGACAGCCTGGTATCAGGGGAGTGCATCAGGAAAACAAAGAAGAGGAAGAGGAACTATTTAGGAATAACTAAACTGTTCTTGTGTCTCCCTTGTGTCTCTTCCTGTCTATTCATAAGGTAAAAACACTTTATTTAAAATCTTACGTAAAAAGTGAAAGCTCTGCAGTGACAGAATTAGTCTGAAACTGGATTTCCTCTGTATTTTCATAGTGGCTCTGTTTCAATGGAACTTCAATTTACCATGCCAGATTCCTGCTTCAGTCAAAGTGAGAGATAGAAGAAATGTTGGCTCGCCTGCTCACTTGCTGGCCCTATGCAGATGCAAGAGCAGAGGCATTTCCTAGTCCTGCATTGTACTGCTGCCATCCAGTATTCCAAAACGCCAAACAAACTACTACAGTTCTCTCAGTGAGATTATTTGGGGTGGGATGGAAGTAAATTTGTTCTGATTTCCCTTCCTGTTGCTGAAATCTTTTCATTCAGCTGTTTCATCTTTTCAAGCTCTCTTTGGCAGCTGTGAGGTCTTGGAATTTTCCAGGTTTAGAGATTCCTGCATCCAGCTCATAAGAGTATAAGAAAAACATTTATTAATTCAAGGGCTGGTAGAAGTTAGAGTGTATCCAGGTGCTTCATTTTGCTGAAAAAAAGCAAACAGCTGATGTTATATGTAACCTGCTAAATACAGCCAAAATGTATATCTGAGTTTTGGGAATTCTGTTTCATTGGTATCTTTTTTTATTATTAATCAGGTTAGACTCATAAACTGTGTAGATACATTAAAGAGCATGACGCTTGCAAGTAATCCTTCTCCTACATTTTAAATTAATCTGTTTGTTTTCACAGAGATACCTATTCTCCTTCCTGAAGCAGCACTTTCTGTTATTCAGCAATTTCATTTCCATACAGAAAGATTACATGAAAAAGACCATAATTAAGGAATATGATGTAACGTCATTGTTAAGATTTCCTTCACCGTCGAAAATATTCTCCAATCTGGTGAACCACTAGGCTTGCTTAATGCCACCATCAGGTGGGAAAGCCTGTCTTCCCTGAGAAACACAGGCAGGTAAATCTGGTGGGTCCATCTCTAATGAAGCACAAGGGAACTTGGCCACTTGTACATCAGAGGATGGCAGAGCTGAGGTTGGTACAGTGGAGGTTTTTACCTGGCCTCGGGAAAGTTGCCTGTATGATTTTACCCAATAGGAAATTGATCCCTCTCAAAGTTATCACAAAGCTCCATAAAGCCTGCAGTCCTTTTAAACTTTTCAAAACTGCCTTTTTTTCTTGTAAAATGAGAAGTCTGGGAAGTTTCATAAGCCTCCAAGGACTTGCCAGACAGAAAACTCTTGGCAGGTTTCCTTTTTTTTTTCACTGATCCTAAAGCAAACACTTTAGAGTGTCTGAGGATCCCTACTGACTAGTGATCATTCTAATTTTGTTGATTGCCAATTAAGTTCAGTAGTAAAATTATTAGGATCACAGAAGGTGTGATACTGTATTGATTGCAATGTGCTGATGCTGGCTAAAATGAAAGTTTCACTAGTTACGTATCTTCATCAACCTCATAAGGAAAGGGATGCTAATGCTGGGTGTAACGCCAATAGCAAAGCATACTAACAGCTTAGCAGAGCTGAAAATATTATAATTTGTGTAATGAGGGCAGAAAAGATGGCAATTGCTCTTCATATTTCCATTAAAATTGCATAGATGCCATTGATGGCGTTTTAGAGGCTATTTTGCCCTTTAATACTCCCATGATGCAAGTTAGATTTAAGCTCCCAAATGAAAGCAAGAATGGGAAGCCAAAAATGAACATTCATAGTGGTTTGTGCAACATGTATGAAGATCAGATCAGACGCATGGAAAATAAATATTATGGAACATAAATATTTGCTTAATGGTGGTCTTGTATGCATATCACAGGGAGCTATTTTTTAGAGATAATTAATAGCAAATTTCATCTTATATTTTTCTGCCTAGTTATTGATGCATAGGTGTGAGGGGACTATACAGAGAATACAGACATTTCTATATAGTCAAATGCATGTGTATTTTTGTAATATCTGCTGCCTAGTCAACTTCTTTGGATTGAAGATGTAGTTAACCTTTAAACAATCCTAATTCAAGAAATACAGGGTAACATCCTCATGAAACCCTTCCTGAGCCACTGAAAAGACATCTAGTTTTGGCAAAACAGTAAAGACAGCTAATTTTCCTATATAATGGTAATGATTATTTTATGTTCTGCATCAAATATACTCAGGTAAGAATATAGGCAGAGGTTTTGTGGCAGGTACACTTTGGGGAAGTCATCATAATACTAAATAATACCAAAAATTGAAGTGCTTATCACATGTAAATGCTGATTAAAATAAGTTTATGGAACCATTCTAGCAAAAAAAAAAAAAAAACAAAACCATAGACTGGATACGGTAAAAAACTAACATGAATTTTACTGAACTTCCTTCTGGGTTTTGGGCGTCATTTTGGGCGGGTGTTTCTGGATGGACACCTTTTGCAAAAGTTGAACACTGCTGAAAGTTTTTTCAAGTAGAAACAACAAAGTTGAACAGAAGACGTTCCCATTTAAACTGAAACAACTTTTTTTAAAAAAAGAAACCCAAACAAGGCAAATAAAATTTAGTTAGATTCCAGTCCAAACTGCTTCTCTGCTTTCCCTCTCCTGGCTTTATTCAGAAGTACCAATGAACCAAAAATACGCAGCATTCAGATGGTTCGGGCTTCTTGGATGGTAAAGAAATAACAGCTATTAAAGCGCTTTTTAAAGGATCAGAGAAAAGCACAATGGGAACCTAAGCATGCAAATCAAAGCCAAAGAAAATCAAATGGAAGTACAATACAAATGTTTAATAGTGAGGTTGATTTCTGCTGGAACCAGTTACATCAGAATGTGGTAGATTCAAGGCTGCAAACCTTCCAGGCACACACTTTAGCCAAATGTCAACCACTGGGCTCCATACAGAAGTAGCTGGAATAAATTTTATGGACTATGATATACAATAGATCTGACTGTGTGACCTAATATTCCCCTCTGTCCTTGAGACCTGTTTAAAATGAGCTTTAGTGGCACCCACCAGAGAAAACGAACCTCAAACATTAGGAGAAACCATCATACTTTTGGTATGATTTTTAATGGGTTACTTTTGTGAAGTTTAAGAGAAAGCAGTACGCATTCAAAGTGTATAAATAACCCTCTTGCTGAGACTGAAACAATGACTCTGTGTATACTATTGGCAGTGCAAACCCAATGCAGTTTTTTTGAAAGAATGAACTATTCCTGCAATGTTTGCCAGCTGGAGTGTTTGCTTTGTGCTTAATTCAAAATATATCTTTAGTTCATCTTCTCTACGAAGAGCCCTTCTGTTTACAGTAACTGTTAACTTACTATAATAGCAGCGATTGTAGACAATACTACATTGTTTTACAAAGCTTGATGTTATCAGGCAGAACCAGACATTACTGGCAAAGCAATAACCACTAGCATGGAAGTTCATTTTAAATAAAAAAAAACATTAAAAAGAAAGAAAGAAAAAGGTGCCATATAAATGTGTGGTTAAAAAACACAAGAATAATTGCTATTTTTTACTGAAACAAAAGTATCTGCTTTGTCCTTTGTTCATTTGGCTGATTTTATCCACAGGACTTTATCTATCATTCCCGTTACATTAAGGACTTGGTTCCTCACATGACCTGAGGTCTTGTTTTTGTTAACACCAGACAAACAGAAGAGCTGTGTGGTATCAAAGAAGGGGGAGGGAATGAGAAGTGCAACTTTTTTTCCAGTTGTGATGGGATCAGCTATGTGATTTGCCATGCACTAAAGGGTATGTCCCCTGTTTTGTGATCCTGCACTTGGTCCCACAAGCAGTGCCTTCTTCACAAAGCAGTCTAGGGCATGCTGTTTTGATGTTTTTACCATTTTCATGAGTCCCCAGGGGTAGAATCACATAGCACAGGGTTGGCAGATTGGGCAGCTGTTGCTTCTGCAAAAGTGCAACAAAAGCCTCAGTCAGGGATGCAGCACATTTGCTCCCTCCGTGGATCATGTATAACAGAGGGTATGAAGTCAGCTTCATCCCAGCTCACAAAAATTGCTGACCTAGGATGCAACGTGTTTTTGTGCGTTTCCTTTCTGCCTTCCTCTTTATACAAACTTTATTCCACCAGATTTGCTCAGGTTTGCAGTTTTCAGTCAAACAGTCCCCAGGCCAAGATTGCTTTCTGACGAGGGAAGTCCTTTCTATTTCCATGAAACATTCCTTTCCTTGCATGGTCTGGATTTCTCATGAATTCAGTTTTGCCAAGATGGACAACTTTATGTCAGTTGTAAAATGGAGCCAAGCAAGTGTTTTCACACCGTTCTGCTTTCTGTGGAATCTTTTGCTGAATCTGGCTCTGTCTCTTTGTTAGGATTTTTGCTTGTGTGGCAGTTCATTTTCCAGGTGTGCCAGTGCTGGAAGACAGTGATAAAACATCTCATTTTTTTGTGGGGATATGATTTTCTGCTGGGAGGATAAGAAGACCCAGAGGTAAATGCAGTGGGTAAAGCCAAGTTATTTCAGTTAGCACCAGAAGAGGACACCCATTTAATCCACGCCCAAAATAATTTCTAATATATTGCAAATATCTCCTATGTACTGGCAGGAAACTGGTAAACAACAAAAGATAGTATCTTTTTATTGGGCAATCCCTTCTACCAGTAGCCTGAGACTTAAGTTCTCAATTTCCTCACAGTTAAATGGCTTTGAAGACAGCCTCAATAAATTGCCTGTTCTCCTGATTACGGACATTTCACAGAGAAGGAAATCAAACACTGGAACAGGTGTACATAGTATCTGCGACATCTCAGTCCGTGGAAATATTCCAAACACGACTGGACACAGCCCTAAGGAACATTTTCCATCTTCAGTGTTGGCTCTTTCTTGATGAAGGATGGAATGACTGTCAGAGGTCCCTTCCAGCCTCAGTTTAACATCTGACTCCAAGAAAGAGAGTTAATTCTTCTGTGCCTTGGCTTGAGCTTGTTGCATTGCCTTTTAGGAGGATGGCTAGACATCTTTTGTTAAGGCTGCTGGTCATATTTTTCTGAAATGGCTGACCATCCTTAAGGCCATGTCAAATATTGCTTATTAATATTAAGGTATGCTGTATAAGCTCTTTAACATATTCTTTATTGATGTTTACCACAGTGAGCTGGGCTCACAGTCCAGTGACTATTTGCTAGAACTTAGAACAACACGAACAATTTGTCCTCTAACACCATTATTTTTGTCTTTTCTGAATATCAAAATCATTTGCCAAAATCTTGCCATTTGTTTCACTGCCTTCTCTTGAACTACAGTATATAAATTGTCTTGTCCTTTGGCTAGCTTTAATTGTTGTGCTCAATCTACTGTGTGATGCAATTGTAAAAGTCCTTTTAAACATTTCATTTCATATTCCCACGAGTCCTGATTCAGATCTTGGAAATGTTGCTGTTCTTCTAATACTCTCTTCACCTTAGCATTCATAAATAAATACAAACAAATAAACTGCCCTCTTCATCCCTCCCTACTGTCATGATGTGTGTTACTCATTATCTCTTCTCCATTATTCCTTTAATTCCCCCACACACACCCCCACCAAATATTTCCCCACTGGGAGAGACACTATTTATAAGAGCATGTAGCGACAGTCAAGGGGAAAGGATTCAAACTGAAAGAGAGTACTTTTAGCTTAGATATTAGGAAACAATTCTTTACTGTGAAGGTGGTGAGGCACAGGAACAGGTTGGCCAGAGGAGTTGCGGATACCCCACCACTAGAAGCGTTCCATGCCAGGCTGGATGGGGCTTTGAGCAACCTGGAGTAGTGGAAGGTGTCCCTGCCCATGGCAGAGTGATTGGAACCTGATGATCTTGAAGGTCCCTTCCAACACAAGCCTTTCTATGATTCCATGATTTAAACACGGTCTTGCACCTTGGCCTTTTAAATTCCTGATGCACACCAAGAGTTGCCCACGTGTTGTAAACAAGCACTGCCATTCCAACACAGTTTGCTGATACACAACCAGTTTTTACTCCCTCCCATGGAAACAGAGACTGGAGGTGAAGGCCATACTCCAAAACCTCCTATATGTTGGGATTGTCAGCCTGAAAATAGGTTGTCCATTTTGTTTGCTGACAGGGAAGAATGTGAGTGGTGGAAGAAGCCAAAATGGAAAGTCAGCAGCACTATGTCCTGTCCCACATATCCAGCCAAGCTGCTATGTTTTATGGCTGGTAAATGGACTAATAAACCACACACTTCATTTTGTAGACTGAGGAGCTGATGGCTATCTGCCTCCATGTCTTCCCATTGCCTTTTGGTTGAGACCAAATAAAAGTCCTTCCACAAGCTGGTAAAAGAAATCTTGCAGTTTTTCATAAGCATAGAGGCAATTTGCTGGATTCCATGGAATGGCCTTTTGCACAGGGTCTGCACAGTTCTTGCAAATTCAAGATCTTCAGCAAGATACTCAGCTTCATTCTTCGGCCATAAGATGAGAGAATGAACAATAATTTGTGATAGTTAACCAAGGTTATTTGGCTGAACTACTCAATCCTTTATAGATCACTTAATGGCAATGAGGGTGCAATATTTTAGATACAGTATCAAATTAATGTCTACAAGTTCTCACCTTGAACACCATTCATTTCTCAGTGCACACAGCCGGATGATTTACAATGAGTTCTAGACAGTAAAAAATGCATATATCAGTATCAAATTATGCTATATCTTAGGCAGCTTTTCAGTTTGGGGGTTTATGAGGCGAGATTATTTCTCTAGATGCATGCATAACCATCTATTACAGCCACCTGAAACACGTGTTTCTGATGGATGGCAGATGCACAGATTTTCATTTGGCCCCTTTCTCTGTCCTCCATAATCTCTCTGAGACCTTTTTTGTATAAAGATCTCTCAGGTGTTCCTTATGCTTTTTAGATGGTGTGAAGGTGAAAAATAAGTTTTTGGACAGAAATTATCATGGCTCTCACAGTTTTGTTGGTTGCAGTATTCAATTTGGTGCATATTTTTACTCAGCCAAGCAAATGCATTGCAGAATATTTTAAAAAAATGAAATAAAGAAAAGAGAAAGTGAGGAGAACTGCTATTAAAGTAGTCATGCTATTTTAATAATGTGGGAAGCACAATATAGACTAGTTTCTCCTTGCTGTTCTTGGATTAATTTTTAAAGATGTGTTTTGAAATACTGCTCTTAAAATAATGAGCTTTTGCTCAACTTCTGCTAACAAGTAAGCATGAAATCATAAAATCATAGAAAGTTTTGGTAGGAAAGGACCTAAAAAACCACCTCATTCCAACCAACCCCCTGCCATAGGCAGGGACATCTTCCACATGTACCAGGTTGCTTTCGTTTCTTTGGTATATTCACTGGTAATTATATTCTTTGGTGTAATTCACTGGTGTATTTTGTGCTTTTGTGTATCAGATCATTTTATCTCAGCTTTCAGTCCAGCTGCCACAGAATACAACCCTGATACAACAGTGTCTTGGTTAATTTTTGCAGCTCTGATCACCTAATTTCTGGATGGTAAGGATAGTGTGAGAGTATAAGGGCTCAATAAAAAAATTAGAGGGCACTTCATGACAGGATCATTTTTGGGCTGGAAAAAGAGAAGCACTGTGTCATAAAATATAAATAATGGGAAACATTTTTGCAACTTGAGATAGCAAAATACTGAAAGACAAGTCTATCAATTGCTATAAAAGACAACATTGATACAGGACAGGAATTCACTAAATAGCTGAAAGTCATCTGGATGCCTCTTTCATTTTTACTCCTTTTTAACAGATACTCCAAATTTCATGCTTATACTTAGTCTTGTAATATTGATACACAATCTTAAACCGAGTAGCTGTTGTCCTGATTTAGGGTTTCTTGCACAGTTAATATCTGCTGTGCTGTACTGCTGATAACATTCTTGGCCGTAGAGGACCTTTGTAGATACATCCAGTGTTGTCTTAAAAAAACTCGTATCTTATATTTACATTTACTTTAGTTAAGAGAACAACGTCTCACCATATTCTGTCCTATTTTATAATGTGGGATATATATATATATGTATAGGCAGTGCCCTTTTAGGGGCTGGGTGAAAGGCATCTGCTGCCTTGAGCCACAATTTCATAGTCTCTATGCATCAGAATTGGATCCTGAAGGCTAATTTTCCTAGAGAGGCACAAAGAGGAGTGACAGCAGTGCTAAATGTTCCCCTTTGCACTCATTTACATAGGATTGATTGTGCTTCTTATTACTCCACATAATTTCCTTTATAAAAAACTTGTATAAAAAGAAATTACTTATTCACCTGAGAAACGGAGGCCTGTGCTGTTTGAATCAACAGAGATTTAAGTGGTACACACAAGGAAGGAAGAACTCCAGCACTATTCACCCAGCAAAAGAGTCTGACCTGACAGTTTTAATGCATAAACAAGATTTTGGGTTATAAATAGATAAATCTGTTAAAAGCACTAGCAACTCAAAACCAACCAAACAAAAAAGAATGGTGGGAATGAGAGGAATAGGTTGCAATTAGAAAACAACAGTATGTTGCTGTATAACTCCATGGTGCACTGAAGTTTTGGACATTGTGTTGTCCTCTCTGCTCACTCAGTCTTTTAGGAAGGAAAATAGCAAGATTAGAGGAGAAGCATGGAGGTGGGAAAGAATGATCAAAATTGTCAGGATATGGTGTGATCCTTCTCTTTAGCCTGGGGAGAAGATGACCAAACCTATGAAAACTGCTGGAAAAGCTGAGAATAATGACTCACAGTCTCCTTCTGTCTTTGGACTGGTGGTTTTCTTACAGAGCAGGTAGGAGTCAAGCTCAAGGAGTCAAGATGAATATTTTTCATTAAATGAGCAGCTGAACTATGAAATTCCTTGCTATGATGTGGACTGTTAAAGCTCACATTAGTTCAAGAAAGGATTATTGACATTCATGTAAGGAAAGGCTTCTGGCTACTACTAAACACAAAGACCCCCATCTCTGGCACTGCCTGAGCTACAGACCACCAGATGCTGAGGGAGTTTTCTGGGCATGTAGCACTACATGAGCTCTTTGCACTCACATATCTTCCTGTGTGTCTGGTTTGCTCTCACCAAGAACAACCATTTCCATGTGTGGAAAATTCCCCTGAAAAGTGTATCAGATTTTTTACAGAAAGCCAAATGACCCAACCCCTGCCAATCGTCTTGTAACAGCAGCTAAAACTGAAAGCTTTAGCCGAAAATAAAGAGTGCTATGATGAACTCCCTCTGGCTATGGATGAGGAAAACTCTCCTCCTTCACAGAAGAGTGTCCATGATATTTGATAAACCCACAGAAGAGCAACATTTGTTCGCTGTTATCCTTGCACACACAAGGGCTATTTGCAGATTGTGGTTCAGCTGCATCCTGCAGCTCAAATGTCTCTGAAGCAGAGCATGTCAGCAGATGTGAGAGGATATTGGGACTGCTGTTGCACATGCTTCCCCTCTTTTGACTCTCTTTCTCCCACAATCTGCTCCTGGCTGCTGCTGAGCCCCATCAGTTAGCTCTGGCAGGCTTTTGCCCTATTCGAGCAGTGCTGCCATGAGGGAAATTTCTTCCAAAAGCACGGTCGTTTTAACGAAAGGATGAGTATTATATCTGATGTCACAGGATGACTGAGACAGTAGCTGGACTTCAACCCATGGTGTGCACTTTCTGCTGGCCATGAAGCATCTCAGATCTCATGCCAGTTCTCCTTGCCTCCTGTTTTGCTGCATGTGACGGGGCACAAGCCATCATGGCAGGAGACTCCAAACTGCAGAGCACTGATCACCCTCTTGCCTTCTACTCCACCAGCCCTGAGGATAAATGTATTCAATCAAGGTTGCTATTATGATAAAATAAGACATCTCACTCAAGTATCAAATGAAACATAAATAGCTTACAATAGAAGATATGAAAAATCTCCCACCAATACTATTTATATTCTCCCATTCATTCCTCAGTCACAGTGATTTCCATCTTCTTTACATTTAAGTCTAACCTAGTCAGATTTTTGACTATTTTTGTTTAAGGATTTTCAACTATTTGGTTGTATTTTTTCCTTAAAGATTTGTTCTTTTTTATTGTACCATCTTTTGGTGGATAATTACCTTCTAAGCATATTTCAAGCCAGCTGGTTTTTGACTGATGAAACAAGTCAGAAGCTCCTGGGGGAGCTGAAAATCTATCTTCACCTGAAGTCTTCACAAAAACGTTTCATCTGTCTTTTGTCTTTCTCCTCTCTCCATTCTGTTTGCTCACCTTTTCTCCTCTCCTCCAATGCAGTGGTTCCCTCTTACCTGGGAGCCTTGTAGGGAGCACAATACTAATTCTAGCAGGCACGATGGTAGTGGGAATTGAGGAGGGTTGAAGGCAGTGCCTTGTCTGGACCGTGCTGGGTGTGCGAGGCAGTGGCTGTCTGCCTGCAATCTCAAACTTTTTTCATTCCCAGTAAATTGGTAAACCACACTGAGCTTGGGCTGGAGGAAAATATTACTGCATTTTCCTTCCAGTAGGAGCCAAAGCAAGCCAAGAACCAAGCTATGAGGAGCTGGGGTGGCATGAAGGATAAAGAGTTTTTTCTCTTCAGTATTTTGAGCAAAGCTGACGGTGGTTGCAGAGGGAGTTCAAGGCTAATGTGGCAGCCAGCAAAAGGCTAAACTGGAATGTAGGAATTGATGGGGTTAGGCTGGATGGGCTCACAGTTGGTTGTGCTGGAGCTTGAGTTGCAAAGGTTGTCTGCAAGGGGCTGGAACAGTCAGGATCTGGAGCAGAAAAGGCCATGGGGTATATGTGTATTTGATGAGAGGGAAGGGCTCAAGCACATCACACTCTCCAGAAAGAAATGGGGTCAGAAGACATAGCTCTGAGAATCACTGTTTTAAGTGTGTTTTGCCTGTTTATCCTCTCCCAAAAAGGTAGACAAAATTAAGTCCTTCATTTCATTTCATCTTTTGGATTAATGTGCAATTACAAATAATGCATTACTGCTGTATGTATGTTAAAAGAAAAAACAAAGGAAAAGCAGAAGGAAAGGCAAGGTGGCTTTTGTTGGTCCTTCCATCCTCAGGAGAATTTACTTGTCTGGCTTGAGACATGGGCCCAGAAAGCTGTCTTGGTGTTTGTATTGAAGGAAGAAAACACTGAGATTTGTGGGGTAGAGCATTATGCTGAGCTACGCACAAATTCATTAACAAGGACTGACCCCAGGCTTCAGGCACTTTATTTCCAGTGTATATTTCATGTTCTTTCACTGTTTAAGTGACTAGAAACAATTCAGGGCCCTTTATTTTTGGATGCCAGCTTGACAATTTTTAGGTGAGCCTTGTGTTCATTTTTCTCAGCAGAGAAGTGTGTCACTCTGAAATAAAACCTAATTTTCTCATTCCTGTGAGAGTGTAAGACAGAGACACAATCTTCAGCAGGTTCAACAAGGGACAGAGTAACATAAAGAGACAGTGAGGGACCAGACAAATGTGCATCCTCTAACATCCAAAACGTCATGACTGTGAGTGCTGGAATGAGCCAGGGAAAGCAGCCAGGCTTTGGTGCCCTCTCTGAATTCCCTTCAACTGCTGCTGGCAGAGGTCAGCTATAGCAAACACAGACTGAACCTATAAAGATTTTTGGGCTGAAGTTACAGAGATTTTAAGCTCTTAAGCTGTACTGGGTGAAAGATTCAAAAACCAAAGTGCAGTGATTACTCTTGAAAACCATCAGCAGTGCAAAGCTGAGGTTGAATGCTGAGGATCTGCAGTTGAGCTGTCCATCCACCTCTGTGAGCTAACTAGAACAAAGATAACATGTCCTCTTTTGCCCCCTTGCCTCCCCTCCTTGTGGTTAGGAGGAGGGATGAGAGTGTGGTCTCTGGAATCTGAGGCTGCAGTTGTGGGTGGTCAATATGCCTTTGAGTTTTGTTTTTCTTTTTTGGTAACACTCTTTGAGAGTAGAATGACATCTGAATCCAACTCCTTTGTTATCTCATAAACAGGATTAGATTGTTTTATGGAATATCTTTAAATTGAGACAAGCCCATTTCTCTAGTAAAAATAGAGGTTACAGAAGCAGCAACATTTTCATTCCTGATTAGGTTTTTGTTGTTGTTTGGTTTGGTGTTTGGGAGGATTTTTTTGTTGTTTACAAAATTTCATCAAGAAGCTTACACACAGGAAAAGGTTAAGATCCTCATGCAAATAAAAAACTTGGCAAGCAACATCTTAGTTTGCTTTTCAATGGGAAAAAAAACCAGCTGATGATTCCGGCATCTTACATTTTACACATCCTTTTATAAATAAATTACTTTCTCCCTCCTACAGATGCAAGCCCTTGCAGAGTTCCTCCACTGGGATATTTACACCCTTTGCCTCTAGTTCAGCTGGATGAAGTCTTTGCTATTGTTTTTGTCACTTTGCTTATTTTGTTTCCCCTTTGTTTATCTTCTTCTCCTCTTGGAAACTTTTCATAAACACACATTAGCAATGTGCAATCACAGCCAAATTACCAATGCCAGTCACTGTTTAAACATGTGAGTGTCAAGGAGGGGAAATGGTAAATGGTCCTCATCCAGGCAGCCAGAAGCACATTTCTAGTATTCTGATATTGTGTAGCGATGGAAGATTTTGCATGGAGTTATAAGTGGAGCAAAAAGGGGCTTTTTGGTAAGATCAGAGGATGGAAGAGGATTATGCCAGTGCTTCCTGGAATAAACATTCTTGGAAATATTCTTGAATACACCTCCTTCCTTTGATTCCAGAGCTCACCAATATAATGTATTTATTTTTCTAATACAAGATTAAGAAACCACATCTTAGCTAAAAGTCACCCACTAATTACTTTTGTCAAACCCATATATCAATACTCAAATTCCTACAATAATTAGACCCTGAATGGTTCGTTTTGGTACTAGTCAAAACCAGTGGTGACAAATGCACTTCTTAAATTGATACAAATACTGATTCAGTCAACAGGTCTCAATTTTTGTTATAGTCTTTAGAATATACTAAATTACAGTAACGTCAATGATGTGAAACCAGTTATGACAGGAGGTAATTAATGTTTGTAAGATGGAAGGAGGTTGCAGTGTCATGTAAAGCTGTATAGGGACACCCAGTTGAACTGGTCTTGAACAATAATTTCAGTCAAAAATCCAGAGCATACTAACCCTATCAGAGCATTACACTAATGTAAGTGCAAGTATTTTAGGATCTAGTCTGGCATTATATTGAGTCCTTGGAACATAGCAAGATGCCTCATAGCTGTCCTGGGTGAGAATGTGCTATGAAGCCATAGCCACAGAGGTGATACCAACAATACCCTACAAAAGTCTGTCGTCTTTATTTTGCTGCTAGAAAACTCTGCTGATGCTTTTTTACTATGTGGAAAGTGAAGAGCAAAACGAAGCAAATCAACTCCTAACATTATGCAAGAACAAAGTGAGAACATATCAGCAATAACACTGCATATTAAAAAAGAATGAGCATTTTAAGCAGATGTTGCTACTGTAGATATGAAAATACCAAGTAAAATTTAAATAATTTTTAATGTTATGGAGGATCTTAAGCAAGACAAGCATGGCACAGACTTTTCATTGAAGTGAGAGTATCTATCATATGAACCTGGAGGTACTAAATAGATAAAGAGATACAGACTTTATGTAACTCAGTCCTATTATTTCAAGGGGGATTTTTTTCCAGTTGAATATATGCTCAAGGGATGGTTTCTCTGTGACTGCTATATTTCTAGATTCCCCTAGACAATTGCTATACACAAGTGATATCTCAGTTTCCTATTTACACTGGATAATTTCTTTGGCTTTCACCAGTCTCACTCTCACCAACATTTGCTATTGGTTAGTTTGTCAGTCAGTCTGTTTATAAAAGATGGACTTGATTACAGCTCCAGCTGGGAGCTTTATTGGAGCAAATTCTTCCAGATATGGTTGTGGTGAAACCAGATACTAGGAACGGTTTTGGAAATGTTGAGAATTTTCCTTTTCCCTTTTTCCTTTTTCCTTTTTTCCTTTTCCTTTTTTCCTTTTTTCCTTTTTTCCTTTTTTCCTTTTTTCCTTTTTTCCTTTTTTCCCTTTTTCCTTTTTTCCTTTTCCTTTCCCTTTTTTTCCTGAGTTTGGGTACAGAATTAGCAGATATAAAGCAGAGAAATAAGTTTTTCTCTTTAACTTGAGAAACCTAATACTTTTTTCTAAAGGTATGTATGTCAAGCACAAAGAGACGAACACACATGTCATGCTGGTGGGTTACAGGTCTGGATATTTACAGGAAAATCCCACCATATTCAAGACACAAGAAAAAAAACCACCCTGTAACACCATTGCTCTCCATTCGTTGCCATGAAGAGCTGTCACCAGGTGTTCATAGAAATCATGACAAAGCTTGCCAAGCTGCAAATAGCAGTGTATTAAACTCAGTTGTGGGCAGTTTCAATGCCCTAGATTTTTTTTTAAATATTACCAGAGGCAATTTTTGTTTTCAGTTTTGGGTTAGCACACAACTGAAACTCAGTGATGCTCAGCCAAAACCCACAAGTCTTGCCTGGTTTTGAATCAAAATCCTACAAAACCACAGTGTTTACCATGGTTTCTACATGAAGTCATAATTAACCCCAGGTTTGCTCAAAACTTTGTCCAAGTTAACTAAAAATGTTGTAAACTGTGGGGAACCTGACTGAAGTATCGGGTAAGTATGAAAACATGAGCGGATACTTGAGTTCAATCTGATCCCAGGTTTTGCTGAAAAAGTTTCAAATTACTGTAGCTTCAATCTGATTATTTTATCCCAGGAGGTAGCTGTTAATAGAGATTCATTTAACTTCTGAACTCCAGAAATATGTAAGGATTCAGTGTTATCCAGGACTCCAGATTTACAACAAATGCACTATTATACACTTTCTCTAAAGTATTTCTATTTAGAAAACACTCTTTTTCCTCAACATGCTGATTTTCCTAACAAGAAAATCAGAAGTTTTGGGGATCCGGAGGGGCTGTTGGTTTTTTGGGGGTTGGGGTGGGTTTGGGGTGGGGTTGGTATTGCAAGAGATACATGTTATTAGTTAGCTTCATGTAAATAACTGTATTTACTGTATTTCTGTTTTCTGATTTCCTATCCAAACATTCTTCTGGGGCATCAGTAGGAAATGTTCACTCACGTATACTTGGAGCTATTCAAAAGGAAAAAAGAGAGATGGAGAGACAGTGAAAGAGAAAGACAGAGAGAGAGCGTGTCAGAGAGGAAAAAAAAGTCTGTTAGGACGTTTTTTGAAAATATGAATAAATTTCTATGGCTGAAGATATTACTGGAAAATGTGTTGCTTTGGCAAAGAATCATTCTAAGGTGAAATCCTGACCTCAGTGTGATCTCTGGAAGTTTAATTTATCTATACTGTACACAAGCTTCATTGGAAGCAGGGTTTCTCAAGGATATCAATGCAGCGGATGTTTATTTTCAGATTATTTTTATTTTCTACAACAGATTTGGATCTAACTACAGTTCCTGGACTTTGTTGGGATGTCCCACATTGGTAAATGCTTAGTACTCAAGAAGATTATGTGAAAGGTTATATCTTTAACTCCCACATAAGAATGTGTAGCTTAATAAATTTAGAGACCAGTAATTTCCAGTCATTAAATACAATTTGTCCAGGAAATTCTGCTTGGGGAAAAGGTTGTAAACCTCAACATTTATTCATTTTAATGAGTTGTTCTTGTTACAAAAAATTATGAAAATTATTCAAGGGCTGTTCATAGAACAGCATCAAGCCTAAATCAACACTATTTTTAGCTTTATGTTGTTCTAGAAATTTATTGTCATTGAAGTACAACACATACTAGAAATATATTATTTCAGTTTGAATTTGAAACTGACAATTTTAGAAGCAGGTGTGCTATATAGTCACAACCCTATCACTTTAAAACAATTTTAGTATTAAATACAGATGGAGCATATATATACATGACTTTATTAATAACCATAAAAATCTATGCCTTATTTAATTAAAAGTCAGCAGCTAGGTAAAGACTTTTCACTAGCTTAACTCTGGTTTAGTAAAGCAAATTCTCTAAATAGGAACTAAACTCCTGCCAGGAGTTCCGCTATTTGCATCATTAATTCTGACCCTTTCTTTGCAAGACTCTCTCTCCCAAAAGTAATTCATCTCTGTCATCATATGACAGCAGAAGTTCACACCCAGTGCCAGGCTTCCAATGATTTCTCCCCATATGGCAGCTTCCTCAGCTACATTATGTAGAGTTACTCTGCATCAGTCTCAGGCACGCACGTCTTTTGCATAACCAGCTTCACTAATTAGCTGATCGCTATTTCTGGAAGCAAACCAGTGATTCTTTGTTACTGATGGGAATATATTTAAGTTTAAAGTAGAAAAACTATTTTCTCTTTAGGAATTGCTGGTTTGATTCTAACAGCTAGCACTTTTCAGGTGTCCATTTCAGTTACTGGAGAGAAGGGCACTGCACGCATAAAGTTCAGGGACTTCAAATAATTTGTGCATCCACAGATTTCTCTCTGTAGATACTCATTTCTCCATATGTTCCCATTCCTTCTAGTGTATGCTAGATATTGAACTCTAGATCCATAAATAGTCCTGCAACTCCTATCTTTATTTGTTTGTGGAACTGGGGGTTGGTAGTTTAAAGCAGGAGGAATATTGAGAAAGCCTTCCTTTTTCATCCTAACAATCTATCTGTGCTCACAGACTGTGGCCTGGAAATCACCACTTTAGGTATTAGACACAGAACACATTTGGCACTGCTCAGCAGAGGTGTCCCTGAGGGAGTCTCTGAAAAAATTGGTCTAGGGAAAGTAAATTCCTCTTTTCTCTGTGACTACAGAAGATGATACATATAAGTTATACTTCAGATGATGGATTTACCCCAAAGGGGCAGCAAAGCAATAATCCTCTGCACTGAGGCATGTGGAAAATCCTTCACAAGAGGAAGCAACTTAAAACACTCGTGTAAAATACATTCACAGGTCACAAGGTCAGAGAGACAGAAGATGACCAGACTGCACAAGAGGTAGTACACGCTGCAGCCCAAAATGCTTTAGTCCATAGGATTATCACACCAAGGAAGCCAACTCTTAATCATTTGTGTTGCTGGATATTCAAAATGCATAGATGGGTGCATTATAGGATGTTTTCAACTAGTCTCAGTCTCACATCTCATTTTCATGAAGCTAATGAGCATACAAACATCCCTATCTTAATGCTGCAAGCACAGTCACAGAATCATGGAATCATAGAATGGTTTGGGTTGGAAGTGACCTTCAAGAACATCTCATACCAACTCCCCCTGCCATAAGCAGGGACAGCTTTCACTGGACCAGGTTTCTCAAAGACACATCCAACCTGGTCTTGAAAATTTCAGATTTGGGACATCCACAACTTCTTTGGCCAACCTATTGCAAACTCCCAGTAAAGAATTTCTTCCTTGGATATAAGTTAAACCTACTCTCTTTGAGTTTAAAGTCATTACCCTTTATCCTATCTCTACATGACCTTGTCAAAAGTCCCTCTCATGTTAAATAATACTGGTCCCAGTACAAATCCCTGAGGAACACGCTTGTTGCTGGTCCCTCCCTGGTCATCGAGCTGTGGACTGCAACTCTTTGAGCTTGACCATCCAGCCAATTCCTTATCCACTGAGTGGTCCAAAATGCAGGATGCATAACTGCTCCTTGGTGCCAGTTAACTGCTTTTTGTTGCTGTTTTTTCCTCCAAGTCCTTCCAGTTACCTTATGTAAAACCTTCTAAGGGACTTGCTTCTAAAATATTTCCTCAAAGAAGGAATTCAGACTCAAAGAATCACATGGTGACTCAGGCTGGGAGGGACTCAGAGAGTCCCTAGTCCATCGTTCTGTTCCATGTAAGGTCATCTGTAAGGGCAGGCCCAGTATCTCAGGACCTTTTTCAGCTGAATCTCCAGTGATGGGGATGGCACAACCTTGCTGGCAGTGTGTTCCAGTGCAGGTTTCTCCTCACAGTGAAACAAACTTTGTCTACATCCATTGCAAACTGCTCCTGTTTCAAAGCATGCCCACCAAACTCTGCAAAAACACTTAACAACACAAACTGAAAGAACTGAGATCTTCAACCTTGTCAACCTTGTAATAGGTATTTAAATCCGAAGGATACTTTTCAGCCTGTGCCACAAGTCCTCTTCCATGTTCCCTGAAATATTTTCTGAGGCTGTCCATCAAACTGGAGTGAAAGACGAAAAGTCATGGAAGTACCCTATATCACATGATCCAGAGATATCAATTATATCATGTCTTGTTCTCATGATCATGCAAGGTTTTAAAAAGTATTTAGTAGCTCATGTCTTTCTTGAGTTGCAGTGCCATATTTTTCAGGAAAATTGTATTCTTCCTCAAGATGGTGTTCTCCCAAATCTCTTATTAGGTGGTTGCCTTTTTCCTTTTGATCTGCCCATTGGCAAACTAACAAGCAGATTTGCCAAGAAGCCAACACTAGGTAATATTGCCTCAGAATGGCCTGACCATCTAACATGGACTCCCTGTAAACAGCTTAAAACAATGTTTCAAGTTAGATGTGCTTTAATGTATTTATTTGGTTCAAAACATAAGAGCACAAGTAAATGTAAGCAACCACAGGGAACTGTATGGTCACATATATGAGGGACAAAAGCAGAAATGACAGTAAGAGAGTTTTGGCATTCACTGAAGACAGATCATGTGGCACTTGGAAGCAGTAAACAAGATTCCTTAGCAAACCCACCAAGGCAGTAGCAACCAAACCGAGGAATGAGGGATGCAGGCTGCTGGAGCTATACTGCCAAAGCCATACAAATAAAAGCAGTCATGTGCAGCTGGAATGCTCCCCAACTATCGCATCCTGGCTCTCGAATGGAAATGGCTGCCAAGTGTTTACTGAATGATGCTGTAGCCCTGCCTATAGCCTCCATTTATTTTGTGCTCCTAAGGCTGAGGATTATTGATCCCCAGCTGTACAATTTAATGCTTTGTGCCCACACACTTTATTTTATATTAAGATGATCCCAAGTACCTAGTTTCCAGGTTTTCAGCTGATTTCAACTAATATTCTCCCTCCCTATTCCAGTCACTAGGTGGTCTTAAAGTTTCTGTGCCTGGCCTAAAGGAGATCCTCAGGGTAATTCATGGAAAAAGAGAGACGGACTAATAACACCTGGACCACTTTCCTCCCCATTTATGTTTGGTTCCCCTTTCATGGTAAGTACAGTCTGTGAGAAGTGAGAATATTCCCCTCCATACAGAAATTTAACAGTATCCCCTCATTAGAGATAGAGATGATTTAAAGCTAGTTCAAGGTTCAGTTAAGCCTTCAGAAGGAGATGTATAACTCAGCAGGGAGTGGTAATAAAAATAATGGTGTACAGTGAAGGGAAAGAGAACACTTTTCCTGACCTGTGAGGTTCATTTCATACCAGGAATTACTGAAATTCTGCAGAACATTTCACACATAACTTAGTTTTTCTGAGTTTCAGCTCCCCTTCCAGATGGAAGTGGGAATAAACTTTGGGCAAAGTTATGCAAAACTGCTAAAAAAGGACAGCTGAGCATGTGAAGTTGGGCAGAAACATTTCTAGTACTTAGGGTGCAATTTACAAGGGGAATGGCTAAGGTATACCTATTTTATATATTTTTACACTTTCAAAATGCATGGTCGAATACATGGTGGAAAATGTGGATAGGTTTCAGTTATCTGAAGTGTTTACTGCCAGCTGATATGCTCCAAGGTGTGCAGTCTCATCTTCAGCTGCCACTTCAGAAAGACACATTTCCCCCAGAGTATCCTGAGTGATATCTGCCACTACCACATGGATCTCTGACTATCTCCAGAAACTAAAATCCCATACTTGCCACAAAAAGTGCCCCATAGCTAATGAAGGTTCATGTAGGTATATGCATGCAGAGATATGATCTAGTTCTTTAGATTTCACTTCAGGAAAATTTCATTAAAATTAATGGGCATATTTTCTGAGGACAGAATCAGAACTTCAGTATATGGAACACATGCACTCACTTCTGCCACTCCAACATTCATCATCTGAACATTGCTTAAAAATAGCTTGTGTGATCTCCTCTATGTTTGCAAATCCCAGGTTTCTAATGAAAGATCATAGAATCAAAGAATAGTTTGGGTTGGAAGGCACCTTCAAGATCATCTAGTTCAAACCCCACCACAGGGAGTGATAACTTCCACTAGAAAAGGTTGCTCAAAACCCCATCCAATCTGGCCTTGAAGACTTTCAGGGATGAGCCATCCACAACCTTTCTTAACAATCTGTTCTACTTCCTCACCAACCCCATCCTAAAAAATTTCTGCCTTATATCTGATCTACACCTAGATTCTAAACCTTCATTCAGTTTAAAGCTGTTGCCCCTTGTCCTATCATGACATGCACTTGTCAAAATTCCCTCTCCAACTTTCTTGTAGCCCCATGTTAAGTACTGAAATGTCTCTCCTGAGCCTTCTCTTTGCCAGGCTGAACAATCCCAGCTCTCTCAGTCTGTTGTCATAGGAGAGGTGCTCCAGCCCTCTGATCATCTTCCTCAGCCTGCTCTAGAGGGTCCACTCCAAAAGGTAAAAGGTCCATGTCCCTCTTAAGTTGGGGGCCCTAGAGCTGGACTCCAGGTGGTGTCTCATGTGAGCAGAGGGGCAGAACCACCCTGCTGGCCACAATTCTGATGCAGCCCAGGACAAGGTTGGCATTCTGGGCTGTGAGTGCTCACTGCTGGGTCATGTTGAGCTTTTTGTCAACCAACACCCCCAAGTCCTTCTCCTCAGAGCTGCTCTTGATCCATTCTCTGCCCAGCCTGTATTTGTGCCTGGGATTGCCTTGCCTCTTGTTCTGGACCTTGCACTTAGTCTGGTTGAACTCCTTGAGGTTCACACGGTCCCACCTCTCAAGCCTGCCCAGGTCCCTCTGGATGGCATTCCTTCCCTCCAGCAAGTCAATTGCACCACAGCTTGGTGTTATCAGCCAGCTTGCTGAGGGTGCACTGGACCCCACTGCCCGTGTCACCAGCAAAGATGTTGGACATCATTAGTCCCAGCACCAACCCCTGAGCCATGCCACTCATCCATCACCAACCTCCACTTGGAATTACGAGCCATTGACTGCAACACTTTGAGTGCAACCATTCAGCCAACTCCTTATCCACTGAGTGGTCTATCTGTCAAATTCGTACCTCTCCAATGTAGAGATAAGGATGTTGTGTGGGACAGCGTCGAGATGTGAATCTTCAGCGTCTCTCCATATCAGAAACTTCTACTCCTTCTAATTCATTTTTACTCTACTAACAAAACTTTTTTTTCTGCAATTTATCACTAAATGATGACTGAATTACACAGGCAAGTAGTAACTAAATTACACAGACAAGTCAAGGGGACCCCTGGTTAGCCATTAATTGTGGATAAGTGCCAACTGTCTGAGGTATTTTAAATATCCATGGTTGATTACTACTTTTAAAATTAAAATATTTTAAAAATACCCAGTAGGGCATGCAAAGCCTGATCTGCAGATGGTGAAACTCTGACTAGTTACATTGTCGACTCTAGCCCCTAATTCTAATTTAATAGGGCAGCTGCATAATTAAATTGTGATTAATATAATTTATTTAGGATTAAGAAGCATGTGTGTACTGAATATGAACTATATAAGCTTCTAATGACCAGCTGCTACTTAATTTTATTGTCTTTCTTGCCATGAACTCAAGTGAATGACAGCCCAAGCAGAAAATATCTCATACTGAAATTCTTTCAGAGAAACGCCATAAGGAACACTAGTTTTTTAACTAATGTTAAACTAATGTTAAGCTAACTAGCATATTTGACTAGTGTTTAATTAGGAGATAGATAGATCTCAAACGTATTCTACAAACCAGAATTATCTATAAATATGCTATGGTAGAAGGTAATGTAAAAGATGGACTGAGAAGCATGATTTGAATAACTAATACAATGAAATATCAAATTATCATTGTAGTTCTTCTCTCTGTAGACCAATTATCAGAGTGTGTGTGTGCGCACTGAGCTAGAACTCCACTCTGTTAGACCTGCCAATAAATTGGTCTGAATGGCAAATGACTGAAATAGACTTACCCTATAGATCTAAGCTCATATATGGATCTAATTTCACATATGGGTACATATACAGCTTTTCTCTCACACTTTTTTAAAAATTATTTTTTAATTTGATACAAACAAAAACTTGTTACCCATAGAGAAGATGCTCAACAACATGTGCCATAGAGGCAGGCCATCACAACTCTGCCCTCTTCTCAACCACTGTTGAATCATCACCAGTTCAGAGAAATGCATGCAGTGGGTGTTTACTTGAGGTAGCACATTTTTGGTACTAGTACTTCTTTGGTACTAGTTTGAGGGTTTGTAGAACAGAAGGAAGAAGTGTGTATCGCCTAAATATCTGTCCCTGTGTGGAAAATAGTGTTTGGAACCCAAGTTAGTAGTCTATTTTCTTTTTCCTGTTAAATGAAAAAAAAAAAAAAAAGCTATTTGATATCCTTTGAAATGGTTCAGAGGACTCATGTTTCTCGTTATCTGAAAATATAATGCAGATCCAGGTCCATCTTTGCTATTCTGCAGCTTATCTTTGGTGGAATCTGCTGGGCATACTGCCAAATCATAGTGGTACACAGACTTGAAAAAACGCCATTTGTCATCCAAGTTATTGGAAGAGAGCCCAATAACAGGAGACCACTGACTGAGTGCGACGAGAAGCACTGAGGCTGAGGATTTCTGGGTGACTCTGGTACACTTGGCTGCCCTTGTGGAAAAACACCCATGTTGCTGCTAATATCCAGCTATTTCACTGCTACAAACAACATTTCTCTTTCTAAATACCTATTTATTATTTTACAAGTGAAAGACACAGGATTCAGGGATTAAATTATCACCTCTGCTTGCACAATAAATAGACGGAGACCTGCCTTCCTCACCTCTGAGTGCATCATGAGGCAGAGGCTGGAGGAGCACCACCAGCCTCTAATCAACAGTGTTTGCACACCCTGGATTGCTGTCTTGGGGAGCCTGCTGAGAACAACAGAAAAATCAGTTAAACATATTTTCCTTTAACAGAGACTGCAAATTAACTTGCTATAAGACCTGCTTTGTTTTTCCCTACATAAGATGAATAATATTAGCAGAAGTTGACAGTTTATTTCAGGACAACATGCTAAAATTGCTGTTCCTACACATGGTGAGTGGTAGCTGTCTATCCTGTTTTGTAACATCCTGTACCAGGACAGAACAGATGATCCCTGATCGAAAAAAATTCAGTCAAATATAGGTCATGACACAATAAATAGAACAAATTGATGAACAATGAAACAATATTGGTCTGTGCCAGTAGCCCTACCATAGTAGAAGCTCTTCTTTACAGTGTTTTTTTCCAAGACTACTCAGGAAAGGAATGTTTTACTATGGCTTTTAGAGAAAATTAATACCCTTTGCACGTACTTGTGGGTTGTCCGTGGAATGTAAGGGGCTGCGTAGAAGACAGCATAGAAACGTTCATTTCAGATTTGAACAAGGATGTGATAAAAGGGCAAGCGCTCAGGGGTGATTAGCATCAAAACCAGGTAGGATGGCAGTAGGCTGAGAGAATGCTTAAGACATCTGCTGAAGAGGGAGACAGAGATGGCAGCAAGGTAAGGGTTTGCAAAGGAAGGGCTCTGGACTTGGTAAATGGGCATCTGATCTACTGGATGATGACAAGCATTTGCTTAAGAAATTTTTTTTGAACTGGCTGAGATATGATGATAAGTGATTGTACTGGATAATTGGTAAGATGTAGTATCTCAAAGGACAGAGGATGTATATTTTTAATATATATCTTATAATAAATAGACCATATTTATTTTGAAATGACACAAAGCTTGCTGCTCAGCTGGGAAGTAAGTTCTTAAGCATGTTCAAGTTTAGATCTAGTGCTAAAAATACTCAGGTTTTTAATTCCCAGCAAAATTAAATTGCACTATGTGTAACCAATAGTAAATGAATGCTGCAGAGTGATACCAGGAACCAGCTGGAAGTGGGAGCTAACAGACATCACACTGACTGAGAAAAAAATGGGGAAGTGCTACCTCATTATGAGATTTCAGGGGACAGAGTTAATGTTTGATGCAGAGAAGAACTCACAAACAGGATTAACAGTATTGCAGCTAATGAGACTTTGGTGAAACCATGATACTCGGCTAAGATTTTAAAGGAGAGGTCTTGGGCAGGGAGAGAGATTTGTAGGTCATCTGTATTGAGAGGATAATTGAATTTGTGCTCTGTTGACGAGATTAAACAGAGGTAAGATAGAAAGATGAGTGAGAATGGAAGCAAGGACAGACACACTTGGGATCCCCACTGAATGCTAAGGGAAGGCAAGGATATGCTTCTGACAGATATGCTGGAGAGAGTAAGGCCAGGGAACACCAGAGTAACCAGTGGTGAGAGGAAGTGCCATTTCAAGAAAACGACTAGGTCTGCCCCACCGAAAGTGAAGGGTGTATCTAAGGATGGAGTATTTTCCTTAAAATTTTGATTAGAGGACATTGCACATTAAGTGTGTCTGGAGATGAACACAAGGGGAAGAAGGCATCTTCGATGGAACTGAAATGTGTGACCTGAGATTCTTCAGTGAGCTTGGAGATGAAAGGAAGAAAGAAGATAGAACAGTAGATGGAGGAGCAAGGGGAAGTCAAGAGTACTTTTAATATGGGAAAAGCAATAAACCTTGCAGCAGGAGGGGGAAAAGCACTAGGAAAGTGAAAATACTTGATGATAAAAAAAGGAAAAAACACTGAGGAGATTGTGACAAGGCACGGAACAGAGCTCCTATGACAGTGCAGGAATGAGAAGAAAAAGTAGAAGAGAAACTTAGGATGGGAGGGAGGAGAGAGTTGTGAATAGGAATGTAAGTAAGATGAGAAAGACCAGGTTGTATTACTATTTTTTCTCTTTGTTTTGGGATATTTTATGGCAAGAAGAGCGTAGTTTTGAGAAACAAATCAAAGATGGCAAAAAAAAGAAAGGGGCCAAAGATAAGTGTAACTATAAATATTAAAGGAAGCAGAAAGATATTGTTGACCTGGCAAATAGATTCATCCAATCAGGAAAAGGAAAAGGAAAAGGAAAAGGAAAAGGAAAAGGAAAAGGAAAAGGAAAAGGAAAAGGAAAAGGAAAAGGAGACGATGTAAAGAAGTGAAGAGCTGGTGAAACTGAAGGTGACTGTACAGGAGGAGAGGAGCTGAGAGGGGAAAGAATAAAATACGAAGAAGACAAATACATAAGCCAAAGGGAAGGAAAGCCATGGGCAGTGGACAAGCAGGTTAAAAAGAGTCTGTGCTATAGACACGTTGTATTGTGCCCCTCATGACCCGGAAACCAAATCCGCTTCTGTGCACATTTCTGTCAGATAATTATAATGAAGTTTTTGTGTTTCTATATCAAGGCTAATGTGTTGTTGTGATGTTGTCATCCGGATTCTTAAGAAATGTGCTGACACCATTTGTTCTTTTGGCACAGGCTCAATTGTGCCCTTCTGGCACCACTGGTAAGGGCCACTTT
The DNA here is from genome assembly GCA_013397055.1 of Pachycephala philippinensis. Taxonomy (NCBI): domain Eukaryota; kingdom Metazoa; phylum Chordata; class Aves; order Passeriformes; genus Pachycephala; species Pachycephala philippinensis. Next base: position 955,200 of record VWZT01009485.1, on the reverse strand, counting down.
CCATCAATGGGAATGAGGTAGCAGTTTGTTTATATAGGATGGTTGTCCAGGGAATAAAGCAAAAAGGCAGGATCTTTTCTCCTGTGTTAGGATTAGCTCCACAGCAACAGAGTGGACGAGATTGCAGCTAGAACAGCTTAATTCCTACCAACATAAGGGTCTTTGTTATTTAGGTGTTTATGTGGATGAAAAAACCACTTTATTAAACGCAATGGTTCCCGTAAAGGGAAAAGTCCTGGCCCCATATTTTGCCAGTTGCACTTATCTCCCACAGTTTGAATTGACAGTGTGATTTGGAGAATAAAACTGCTGTAGGCTGCAGACCTTACTGTTTGTCCAGAGAACCCTGTTTCAGCACGGCTTCCACCTACCAGGGATCCACTGCTGTGGCTGCTCACATGTCTCTTCTGCTCTCTTGTGTATTCTCTTTATCACATGTCTCTTTATTCCTAAAGTTCCTCAGCTGGGACACCAATGACCAAAGGGATTGTTCAGGCAGACCCAAGGTAAACTAGGTACCACAGATGTTCAACACTTTCCAAAAGTGGGTAATTTATGTCAGTACTTTTATTCAAGGAAGTGAACTGTAGGAATTAAAAAAAAAAAATCTCGGTTGAAGTGTCACGAAAGATCACTTAGGTGAGTGATACAGACAAGAGAGCAAATCAAGCCCTTCTGCTTATGGAAGAGCATTTAGAGGGTGCTTTGAGTCACAGCAGATAGCTTCCATACTTAATGATGGACAGTACTCTAGGTACTGTAGTAAACATGTGGAGTTCAACCTTCATTTAGCCTTTTCAAGTGCAAGTATGTGGGCTGAGTTAAGACCGACTGAGAACATTGGTCTTGATCTCTTTGCTTCTCCTGGCTTTAAAAAGAGTGTGGCAATGCCCAGCTCCTTTGTACAGGTGAGCCAAGTGCTAATTCACTCTCTGTTACTTTCTGATGCTACTGTAGGCTGCTGTTAGGAGACAAAATTAGTCTAGGCAATTATTTATTTTAAAATGTACACCTCTGTGTTTCTGTCAATGTGTAATGGAGTGTCACTGTTAACATTTGCTCCAGGCTAATTCAATAAAGTAGTAGGGGTTGCTTACCAGCGTCAACAACTCTAGAGTTTTTCTCAGAAATTACATAATGCCAGAAGTTATGTGTGCCAGGAGACTTTTAATGGTGGTCTGAACACTGGTATAACCTGCATGTTAGGTACTTTCAGGTATTGTGCAAACTCTGCCCCACTCGCCCAACCACTCAGACAGGAAAACTACAGGAATACAGGGTATAGAATGGGCATGCAACTTCAAAATAGGGCTGTAGGATGAGCCAAGGCCACACATATTATTTATGCCATTTGTGAAACCAGCTGATGGAAATGTCTAATAAAAAATATAAGGTGAAAAAATGTCATGAAAAGGTTCCATGATGCCTAGCAAAATGAAAATGTGTTTTTCATGTTACGTCCATGAATTATTTATGGTAATAAATCATAATTAATTAGTTGATAAAACAAACAAAGCTTTCTGATAGTCTGCTACCAAAGTACAGCACAAAGCTGCTATCATTACACAGACAAGTAGTGCCATGGCCTTCCCTGGGAACATTTTTTTGATCAGAGGCCACTCTTTTACACTGAAGACAACTCAACAGTATATTAATAAATAGTATACTGACAAAATGGTCTCTTATTTTGCTATCATATTTTCCGTCTATATATAAATTTGGTATATATTTCATCTTCTGTTTAAAGTTGTTTTCCAAAATTTATAGATGGTAATATTTTAATGTGTTCTGACTTAGAGCAGATCTTCATATCTTTGATACTAAGTGCATTAATACATATTCCTGGAAGAAACAAATGGAAACGTGTGGATCATTCACATTTGACTTTCTTTGCTTTTCCATTTTTTCTGTTCTTACCCCTGTACCCTTGAGTCTATCACATAAAATCATAGAATCATCCAGGTTGGAAAGGATGTTTCAGATCACTGAACCCAGCAGTTAAACTAGTACTGCCAAGGTCACCACTCAACCATGTCCCTAAGCACCATGCACACATGACTTTTGAATACCTCAGGGGATAATGACTCAACCACTTCCCTGGGATAATGACTCAACCACTTCCCTGGGCAGCCTGTTCCAATGCTTGACCACCCTTTTAGTGAAGAATTTTATCCTAATGTCCAATCTAAACCTTCCCTGGCTCAACTCTAGACCATTTCTTTTTACCTGGGAGAAGAAACCAATCCCCACTTCAGTACAACCTCCTTTCAGGTAGTCTCAGAGAGTAATAAGGTCCCACTTGAGCCTCCTTTTCTCCAGATAAAACAACCCCAGCTCAGTCAGCCACTCCTCATATGACTTTTGCTCCAGACCCCTCGTCCACTTCATTGCTTCTCTTTGGATTCACTGTGTCAGTGAGCTGTTTGCAGGTTGCCATCTAGAAGGCAGGCAGCACAACAGCCAGACTTCACTCTTGCCTTGAACTTAACATCACAGAGTATCACCCTGGATTTACATCCTGGTGAATGACTCAGGGGCAGGTGTGCTCAGCTCGAGGACAGGGGACTGCTGTGCAGCTGCTCCTGGTTTATAAACATCCCCTTTCCCTTGCCTTCAGCCGGAGCTCAGACACTCGTTTGATTCTGTGTCATCCCATGCTGTCTCCCCACTGGGCAGCTTTCCTCAGATGAAAGGCTCACTAGATCAATGCCTTCTTGTCCCTTGCTTCTGCAGTCTCTATCAGATCTCAGAAAAAGTGTTCATCCTGTCTACAGCCTGACTGTGAGGGTAGGTCACTTAGGGTCTCCTTTTAAGCAACAGCAGGTCCTGCCCTGGCAAACTTCTCTTCTCATCAGCAGCATGAACAGCTGCAGCAAGGAAAATGGGAAAAAACTTCTCATAGCCCAGAAGCACACAAGGAGAGCACAGGTGTAACTCACACCAGGCCATTTGGTCCAGAGTCACTCGGGAAGGGGAGATATTTTTGAAACACTTGCACAGGACCACCAAGGTCCTTTATAAGCAATTACGAAGACAAATGACCTCACATTTGTTCCCATTCAGTGTCCTGTGGCTTCTAGATGAAAAGATGTGGATGAACAGTTGGAGTGAGCCTATGCTGCAGCCAACATCAACGTTTCCAAATAGCTCAATGGGCAAGTGGCAGCTTGAGTGCAAATCAGAACAGCCTGAGGGCAGCCCTGATTTACAGCACTGTAGCCAAGCGATGGAAAGATGGAAAGAGAAATCCAAGGAAAATGCTGCTGATAATCCCTGGGACTGAAAGATTTGGGTCAAACTCCGAACTACTGAACTAGGCAGAATCTAGTTCATTTTGGTTGCTATGACAGGCCTCTACCTCCTTCTGCATATCTTAGTACTTTTTAGTAAACTAGGATAAATGACATAAGATGCAAAATTAAAACAGACACCTGTAAAGGATCCTTGAAAGACATGAGGGATGAAAAATGCTGGAGAGGATTCTGAAAGCTAAGGTGGATGATGGGAGAAAAATTAGGGTGGAAGGTGGGGAAGGATGCTTGCTTTCTGACTTGAAAATCTTGTGAAAGAGGAAAAATCGAAAATCCAGAAGTAAGAGGAAGTAAGGTAGAATGGAGCCTTGAAATAACGTCTTTCAGAGCGGGTATGAATCGCTATGAATAATGCATCACTAATTACAAAGATGTAAGTGCAGCCATGCATCCAGTCTCAGGCATGTCAATTGGAATTTAAAGGGAAATGAGAAATGTGATAATACGTCTATTTCTATCAGAAACCACGTCTATTGCTGCTGTTTTCAGGGAGAGCTTTCTTTCATAGAGATCAGTTCCTTCTCTTTATGTAGCAGTGAAGCCATAAACGCCTGTGAACTGGTAATCTGTTTCCATGGAAATGAATGGGATGTCACAAATGTAGAGCTATGACTTCATTTCAAGATAGAGTACAAGGAGCAGATAGGCAGCAGAGGAGGGATATCAGGTTATTTCAGGCTCTTATGACTGCCCACTGTAAATCTCCTTTGTTTGGGCAGACAATGGAGAGGAGGGGGAGGGTTAAACTGGACTGAGTCATCCTTGAGGTTGCTTGGGTGGGAGATGAAGGTTGTGATGATGATTATTCCTTGTGGGAAGGCTCCTCTTGTGAAAGAAAAGCAACTGATTTGTTATCATTTGTGTCTTAGTTACGTGTTTTCAATTTGTCGCAAGAGCTATGTACTTGTGTACTAGAATAAAATAAGTTAAATTAATTTTGGTGAGAAAATGAAGAAACTAAATGTAAGAAAGGTTTCTTTTTTAGACACTAGAATATTTTTATTGCTTTGTATATACCAGTTTTTCAAGACACAAATCATGAAGTGAAAGATCATCCCTTTTCACTCTATTGACTAGCACAGATGTCTGAGCCTTCATCTGAAAAGCAGCAGGAAGTTTACCAACAAATCCAGGTTTGTTACAGGCCATTATTGTCCAGTTGCACCTTGCCTATTTTCTTATTAGACTGTCTTTTACCAGGCACTTACATTTAAATCCAAGATGAGATTCTCAAATCCTCTTCTCTTTCTACTTCACCGTTCTGTTTATCTGTTGTGTTTACACAGCACATTGGACCATGTTTGCCCTGGCCATTCTTCCTTTGAAAGTTAGAGGCAAGGGTTATTCAATAACTAAAAAGCTTTTTTAAAACTGAAGAATATTTATTTTGGAAAAAGCCTTCCTTTTAAACTCTGCCAGATTTTTTTTCTTTTTTAGCTTTATTTCTAAGATCTTTGAATCCCCAGGCATTTTCCTGTCCTGGCATTGTCTTTTAACAACTGTTAAGTGTTTGCTGAGAAGTGGTTTATCTCAGTCCATTCTTGTCTTTCTGCTTGTTTTTTTTTTTCTTTTCACATTTCCAGGTAAACTAAGCCAATGCAGTCTCGAAGCGAGCACGGCGAGAACTAGGTCAACACACCGTGTTTGTAAAACCTTACAGAATGCTTCTAATTTTGTCACGGACATGGGAAAGGCTTGAAGTTTACCTTCTTCCTCTGTAACTTGTTACAAGACCAGCTGGAATATCAGAGTGTGATACAAAACAAGTCTGTTGGATGTTGTCCTGTACCAGGTAGGCAAGGCAACAGAGCAAGGCAGTGAGCTTCCTTACCCAGTCACAGCTCTGTCTCGATGGATAAGGATAAAACTGTGACTTCTTCCTTGATGACTTTCTTCCCTTCAGGTCCTTGAGAATAACCAGATCTTTCAAAAAAATTGGCAACAGAGTAATTTGTCCATTGGCAAGGAGAAGAAGCTCTTGATAAACCCTTTTTTTTAGTTCTGTGGTTAAAAAAAACATGGAGCTGATCAGATGTTTGGTTTTGCTGGTGTTACTGCACAGTGCAAATGTTTTGACTTACAAATCACACGGGTATCAGGTGTCAAATTCTAGAAATGCTGTTGTTTACCTAGACTGAAATCTGGTTACTCTCTGATGCATTCAAGCTTCTTGATGAGAATTATGTTTCAGGGGGACATTTTGACTGTATGTTGTTGAAGGAGATCACTTGCTATAAGAAAATGAATAATAGGAAAGATATTTCCCTTTTTTCCTGTGGCTGTCTGGATCACGAGTTTGGTCAAGACAGTAACAATTATTTGCATCATAACTGGCTCAAGAGTAAGTTTTTCTGCCTGTGTATAAACATTTCAGATGTGTGCAGGATGCTAACAAAAAGAAACAATGAAACTAATAGATCATCTGAACAGAAATAGATGTTTCAGGCTCCCAAGTAATTACTTACGCTGATGGCAAGCCATGTATTATTCACAAATAGGAAAGCAACTGAAGAGACCGCAAACATTACTGAGGAGATTCTAGAACTTCACGAAAACATTTTAAGAAACCCTTGAGGAGTAATTTGAGACAGAAGATTGAATTTCAGAGTATTATTCCCAGACAGTCCTACTGCCAGGCAGGTGCTAATACACAATCTCAGCATGTCAGTACAGAGTAGAAGGTGCCCTTCCTTTCTGGCACCCTGATAGTTTGAAGCTCTTGTGTCTCTAAAAGCCTGTATCACCTTTAAGAGCAATTAGAGCTGGCACTGCTAAGAATGCAGGCACATCTATGCCATAGGGTTTCAGAAGGGGTGTGGACTGGATGGATGCAGACCATTAGAAATAAGTGCATCTGTACTATTCCCCGAATATCAATTTGGTCAACAAATTAAAACCAAAAACATGGCATTGGCCAAGCCCTCCTATTTTGTATGTGTTCATCTCACAAAGCAGCATCTCAATCTTCCCAGTCACTGACTCCTACTTCTGTCGTTCTTGGTTTTTTTTTTCCTGAATCACCGATTTGTTTGCAGGCCCCATTTTCTTCCTTTTCAGTTACTTTGTTACTTTTTGACAGAGGAAAATGTCTGCTGTCACACTGCATTTGCAATTGAAACCCCTGGCTTGAAAACTGATGAGCTGCTTTTCTTGCATAATTTCCCTCCTATGGTCTGTGCTGTAAATAGAAGGAAAAAATAGCAATCTATGCCCCATGGTCATGGGAGTCATTATTTTTCTTTATTTTTGCAGAATATCTGCAGATAAACAGTGGGAAATCTTTTACCATGTAATCATTTAAAATGACATCAATTTAAATGTGACAGCATTGCTATGTTTTGTTTAACTGCCAACTCCAATTAAACATTGTGCATCTTTTATTAGTCGGATTTCTGGGGTTGCAACAATGCATGGAATCTGTCCAATTTTAGAAAGAATTCCATATTACAAGACTATTATGAATCATCTGCCCTGTCTGGGATCAATTCTAAATTTGAGTCTACCCCATGGTGAATTTTAATGCTGACATTAGTCTTAGAACATTCTGACTGCGATTTGCTCTCTAATCAGTTCTTTCTTTTCAGTTTTTAATTCTCTTCAGTCTGTGAAAGCATCTTGCATTCCTTAATTTAGTGCTTAACTTCCAGCTTGAAGTAATGCTTTTTGCAGCCTAGGAGTATCTTACCAAATTCTCCAGCTATCGTTTCCATAAACTCAACTGATGGGGTAGGTGGCAACTGAAACTCGTGCTGCATGTAAAAAAGGGTTTAATCACTTGCCAAAGAACCACAAAACCAGAATAAGATGTGAAAGAATATACTAAACACTTCATTGCCATGTAAATGTGCCGAAACAACTACTTCCTAAGAATGAAGACAAAAAAATAAAAAAGCTTCTGGGTCAGTTTTTGTCGTTTTACGTTACTTAAAAAAAAGACAATATCCTTAGCAATCACTTATTTGGTAAATTATTCTATAGCCTTCCACTGATGCCTCTACCTGATGCAGTGATGGCCCAGACACTCCTGTGTGTGCAAGCTGTCATTTTTCCACTGAAAATAAATGTAGATCACTGTGCAACAGAACAAGTTTGAATAGGCCACCCATCATCTGATAGAAAAAGTGGTTATGATATTACCCAGCAATACCACAGGATTAAAAAAAAAAAAGAATTAATGGAAGTTGAATAAGAGAAGAAGAAGTGTATCATCAGAATGTCCTCATGTGGGGACATGACCTGGATGTAAAAACTAGGTTATTCTCTATTGATGACCTTCCAGTGTAGTGGAAAAACAGAGGGTTTGTAGAATGAGTCAGAGTAAACTTGTGACTTTGAAGCTCTGAATCCCTCTTAGGAGGAACCAGAAATAGATATCTTGACCAAATTAGGTGCCAAATATTCATACTCCCCAGAGAGATTTAAATTGTGTTTGTGGAGCCTAGACTGTGTTCATTTGGCATCAGCCTTCTTCAGCAGTGAAAGATACAAATCTCTTCACAAGCTTAAAAAGACAGCTTCTCAGCTTTTTTATTTAAATAATCCCACAAAACTGTCAGACCAATTCTCCTGGAAATTTTGAATTAATAAGAGTTGAGATACCAAAGAATCTCAGATATCTCTGAATTATTTATTCAAACCTTAAACAAAGAAACAAAAGTCAACAGCCAGGAGATTCCAAAACTGTTGTTTCCACATATGCAACTACATAAAATCCTGACTGCCTGCAGATTTGAATCATTATGCATTTATTTCCTCCCTCTTTTTCTCTCTTTTTCTTTTTTCTTTCTTTTTCTTCCGCCGAGATTTGCTGCACAGGATTGTTTACTCTGAGGGAGTAAGCAACCAATGTCAAAAGAAATCATCAACTGTGTGAAGAATTTTAGGCTAAAACTCAGGACACCAAGGATTTCTATTAATTGCAGATTTTCCTACATTTAATTCTATGTTCAGGGCATTGTACAATAGCCTTTCCCTACCCTGGGCAATGAGAATCTCTGTTAAGCAGAAATCTTCTACATTACAAAGGAAAAAATATCGGGTAACTCTTTGTTTTTCTAGATCTGACTTTGTGTTAATAAATTACCTTTAATTTGCATTCTGGGTGAAAAGCTCAGCAGCTCTATCTGCTCCGTGATTTAAAAACCTGATCCAAAGGTAGCCAGGGTGACTGTTGTTGTTGCTCATGATTAAGTAGCTGCTGTTAGATATTAATCTCACTTTGACTTGAATGTGTTAGAGTCAGACTGCAATGACAGCAGGATATCTTCCAGGGGAACTGTAGAGACTTTATTTATTGATCTAGAGGCAGAAATGATCTAGCAGGTCGTTTTCTGCTAGCGCTGCTCTCTTCCTCACAGATAGTGGTGACAGACAGGAGAGAATCTCTTTGCAAGATCATTTCCCCTGATTATTGGTGTCTCCTTTGCTGGCATCACTTGCATTCCCTTCCTTGTCCTTTTGAATTCTTGTAAGAAAGATGCCACTGGATTCCTCTTTAAAAACCAAAAGCAGGAAGAAAAAAGGCAAGAATCACTTCAAGCCTTCTGAGGCTGGTAGACTAAATAGGGGAAATATGCCAGAAAGCAGATTTTATGATGCAATAGCCACACTCTTATTGCACTTCCATCTATGCTTGGCCAAGAATTTTTAGGTACTGAAAGGAAATCATAAGAGTCCTACTGATTTTCTTGAGGCAGTTCCTATGTTTGCATATCTCCTTCCTCATACTCTTAGCAGGAGGAGATTAGCAGCTTTTCTCTGAACATTCATGACCGCAGTGAAGACTGTTGTGGGTGAGGACAATGTGGCAGGAGACCCGAGAGCAGCTAGAATTGTAAATGGATCTCTAGACTGAAGCTGAAGGCACTGAAATCAACAACCAAAGGGGGACACACAGTTATGCAAATCTTTCTAGTTTTAGAATCTTGATGTGTTCAGTTATTTCTTTAGACATCATTATTCTCGAAAGAATAGTAAAAAGCTGTAAATATTGTCAGTTCCAAACACCTATAACCACGAGGCAAATGCTTTGCTTGTCTTTTTTACTTTCTTTCCAGTTTTAAAACTAACAATTCAAGCAGCGTTAAGCTTTGGACTTCTTTTTAGAAGGACTAAAATATTTGGTATGTGTTCATTTAGCCTAGAGATATTTGGTTTTAAAAGAAAGATGAAGGCCTCTTGAATACATGATTGAATAAGCTGGGATTTGATTGGCAGGACTTGCTGTGGAAAACCTTGCTGCGAACCCACGGTGGTTGGCCACTGGAGGTCACAGGAAGAAGCCACCTCAGCTGTGTAAGTTGTGCTCTCCTTCCCCTTCTGCAAAAAGTGAACATCATTATCAAGGGCAGTTCTGGAGACACAGCCCCTGCTCCAACAGCATAAATGGTAAATATTCACATGTAAGGTTTAAGTAAAGTTTCTTGCTTTTCGCAGTTGTTGCATTCTGTGCTGTTCCTTGTGATATAGAAAGAGTACTTACCCTAGAAGTGCTCACTGGAAAGCAACTGCTAAGTTTGGATAGCAAACTAGACTAATCCAAACAATTGTTCACCCAAAATCTGTTTTCATCAAAGTATTAACAAATAGAAAGACACAAAACAAACAGCAAGAAAAAAACCAGTTTACTGTATTATTACTGGAGAGCCTATTGGATCATGGATGTCCAACATACACTGGAATTCCAATGAACACTGAAACAGAAGATGCTCTTTAATGCACTTAGCAGGGTGTGAACTATTGGAGCTAAACAGGAATGGACAACAAATGTTTACATCAGCTTTGCTGACCAAGTACATTCTGGTTTAGTGAGTCTGTATGTCCTCCAATGTGTTAGAGTAAAATAAAAATGACATATTCTGCAGCACAAATAACCTCTTGTTTGTGGCATGTCTTCTTTATGTTCTCAGTATTTGCTTTGCATAAACATCTGCCACAGCTCAGCAACCACGATATGGATTTGCTGAAGACATTTATTGCCATATCATACTGATGAGCTTTTAAATCACATAAAAGAGTCATACAAGAAGCAAGAAACTGGAGCAAAAAAGAAGAAACCTTTGAACAAAAACCACATATTTTTCATTTCACCAGCTTTACCAAATAGACCAATATAAATCTATTGGGTCAAAACTTCCAGGAAATAGAGCTGCCCAGAACTAATGTACAAGCCACAGTCATTCCAAACAAGCAAAGAGCCTGTCTAGGCTAAACTTTTTGTGAGCTGATGTCCACTCAGCAAATAGGGATAGCCAAATTGTTTTAAAACTCAAAGGATTATGGGGTTTATTAATAAATTATTGGAATATTGCCCAACTTTAATTTTTAAACCCAAAGTGAAACAAAACACCACAATTCCAAACATTTTAGTACACAAGTAATTAGAAAAGATGCCCAGGATTCATGCAGCTCTATAAGCAAGATAAATAATTTAAACATGCATAAAGATCATGAATAAATTTCGGAAAAAAATAAACCAGAAACCCACGGGCTCGATGTCCTGTTGTGCCACTGTGATGAAAGACATGATCTGATCATCCAGTTTTGATAGGGAAGAAGGAAATTGCTCTCATCTTTCTCTACCTAAGACTGTGAAGCTGTGACTTTATTGCCAAACTCACTCCTTTTACCCTCTGTTCTCTCTTGAGGACAGAGAAAATGCAGCTAGATGGAGCAAAGGTAAGAAGCAGTGATGATGAGGCACTTGGGGTGTAAGAGCAATTTAGTGTGCTGCTCCTGGAGTTTAAGCTGTGTGTTATGCATCTCATTGACCAGCATTGCAGTTCTGTCCATAACCACCACCTTGGCCTTGAGGAGAGCTCCTGAACATCTGGGGGTATTCCAGGGCCAGAGAAACCTCATCACACCATGCTAAAATTTGTTAGGAATAACTTGATCAAACAAGGTTATTATGGGTCTGCCTCTGCTGTCTGTGAGTTAAAGCCCTATTGACATCAAGGGAAAAGGATCAAATATTCTGTATTCTCTACAGAGTGAAGAGCTCCCAACAAAGAGTTTTGTGGTGCTGTAGCTAAGCAGCAGGAAATTTGCATTTTGTCATAGATGCCTGAGGGTTCAAGATTCTGCCTTTATCATGTTTAATTTAGCACTTGCAACAGCAAAAAAGATAAAGCTACATAGTACCTCTGCAAAAATAAATAACTTTTTCAGTGCCAAGCCTTGAGCTTACTTTATAATATTTCTTCAGAAACTGAGATGGTTATCAACAACAACAGTGTTTATCAGCTCAAGGAATTACAACAATCATGCAGTGGTGTGAGCTCTATTGTGTTCTGCAGTTTCCCTCAGGCCTGCAGGACTAACCTTTTCTCAGCTTGGGACCCTGGAGTGAGGAAAATTACTGTTCTGATAGATAGCCTATTATTTTTGCAAATGCCAGTACAGGGCCTGCACTGTCTCTGATGTCCATAGTCTGCCTGCAGGGCAAATGTCACACTGGAGGTTTAGAGGATTTGCAGCAAACACTCATTCCAGACTGAATGGACCCTATATTGTGATCCACTGAAATGCAGCTTTGGTGAATCTAAAATGTGTTTTATTGGGGGCAGGGGAAGCAGGCAGGAATTCTGTTCTACTTCTTTATAATGATCATAATTTATCTTCAGTTACAATGGCATCTTAGAGATTTTCCTTATCAGCATTAAGAACATGATAGAATTGTTGGCTGTTATTTTTATTAGCAAGAGCAGACTGTGTGTGAGATAGAGCACAGTGCCAAATACTGTCAGACACATCAGACAAAGGCAGTGTTATTGTACTATCGCTTCAAAGTATCCTTTGGAGAACTCAGGCATGCACTGATTATGGAAAACTAGAACTGAATCAGGAACTGATTTGAAGTCTGCCATAATCCAAGCCAATATATCAAATGAGACCAACTTCTGCTGTCAGTGCTTCTGTGGCAAATGTGCTGGTATGTCAGGTGGAAACCAGTCAGAGAAAATGCAAGAAACCAACATTTGATTTCATCAAATTGGCAACAAAATCTGTTATCTGACCATTATTAAACTAGGGCTTCTTTTTTTTCTTTTTTTTTTTTAATTTTGGATTGTTTATGTCATTTTAATTCATGTATTTCAAAAAAGCTTATGTTCAAAACATAAGGGGCTAGATTAACCTTTAGGCTGTACACCATCAGGTATTTTATATCCCACTCAAAATCCTTGTGTGCCTTCTTTCCCTTGCCTATGTTCAGTTTCCAGGTGCTGATCGTAAGATGCCCTTTTCTCTCGTGTTGGCATTATGTTTGTTAAACCTCCTTTTGTGGTCAAGTGGAAAAAAGGCTTCTGTGAAACAAAAATCAATAATATGCACTTTCTAACGTGCCAGTTGGTGCTCTTGTAGATGAAGGAGGAGCACCCTTGGATGGTAATTTAAGGGCGAAATATTGCCCAAAATGTCAAAGGTCTGACACTGTTTCTTTCTGCCATTTGTCTTAGTACAAGATTAATGATTTGTTTTTGAATGTGTAAATCTTCAGTTCACTCCAGGTGAAAGCCTGTAGGTTTCTGTTTAAAGTATCATACTTTAAAAATGTTACCAAAGCCGTGCACCACCTGACTGGAATCCAGTCACAATTTCTTCATTTGTGAGAACTGCCAACATCCTCAGCCCTTCACACAGCACAGTCTGTTCTTGGCCATAGGGTTTCATTCCACACCATCCCACAATTGCAACCCCACAGTGTAGGGAATCACACTTCTGCTGCTTCCAATTCAAATAAAGGCAAAATCCAGCAGACAGCTGGATGAAAAGAAAAATCTGATTTTTAAAGAACTTGGGAATCTTATGTTTAAAATCTCAGCTTGTTCTTCCTCCTTGCTGTGATTATACAGTACTCAACAAATGTAATTTTCCTGAGTATTCTGGCATTCCTTGTGAAACCCATGAAGCAGGTACTAGCAGACAGAGATCCTGGCACCCACATAGTGGGGTTAGAGGATCAGACTGAGCAGAAGTTTGGATCCTACTTTTTTCTGTAGACAGTGCATCTCCAACCCTCATCCAGGGCCCTTTACCCAGGTCCCTGTCTCATCCTGGGTTTGGAATAACTGTCTTTTTACTGCTACAGGAATACAGCACATGGAGACTGAGGAAACCTTTGAAGTGCTCTCCTGCACAATAAACAAGTCTCCAAAAATAGGAGGAAAACTCAGGACAGTTTATGGATTTTTTAGATGGCGCTTTCCCAGCAGAAGTGGAGAAGAAGACCAAACCATGACTTCCCTCAGGCAACTTGAAGTGTGTATGGCTTCTGTCTCTCTTTTACAGCCCTTACTGCATAAGGGAATCAATGCTTCTAAAGAAAATTCCACCATTTTTCCATATCTCCGAGGTTTCTGCCTCCACTTACAGACTTTTATCACCTGCAGGTTGCAAGAGTAAGTTAAATGCTGTGAAACCAATGGTTATGCAAACGATACCCTTGAGAGCAGGAAGAGTGGATGAAGTGCTGTCCCTGTGCAAGGCAGAGCCAGGAATCATTGCCTAACAGCCAGGAATCTTTTTTCAGGACACATTGCAAAATGGTAAGTGTTCGGCTTCAACATTTTCCTTGCTAATCTTTCACTATGAAAGCAAAAATGATAGAACTTACTTACAAGACAAAATCTGATGTCCCAGTGTGGAAAATTGGTCATCTGTCTGAAGTATAATCTTCTACAAGTAGTGTCATCCTCATCTGTCACATTACTCTTCAGCTTTGGGAAAAAAATGCTCTACAGGTTGGTCTTCTTTACTAAACAATCCTAGTTCCAGTGAAGAAAAGGCTGGAAAAGATGTGCTTGACTTCACCAGAAAATAAGCCTTGTATTTTTCAGAGTATTCCACTCATTGATTGAATCACCACTCTGTCTGCAGTTCAGCTGCAATGAGCTGCAGGGCTGTAATTCCCTTCACGGAACCACAGAAGGGTTCAGGTTGGATGGGACCTCTGCAGGTCCCAATCCCCCTGATCAAGCAGGGGCACCTATAGACAGTTTCCCAGGACTATGTTCATGCAAGTTTCAACCATCTCCAAGGGTGGAGGTTCTGCAGTCTCTCTGGGCAATCATGCCCGTGTTCTATCACCCTCAGAGCAAAAAAGAATTTCCTGATGTTCCGAGAGACTCTCCTGAGCTTCCATTTGTGCCCATCACCCCTGGTCTGCCTCTGCTGGGCACCTCTGGGAAGAGTCTGGCTCCATCCTCCTTGCATCCCTTTGTCAGGCATTTACACGCATTGATGAGATCCCCCCGAGCCATCTCTTCTCGAGGCTCAACAGTCCCAGCTCTCTCAGCCTTTCCTCACAGGGGAGATGCTACAGTCCCTTAATCATCTTTGCAGCCCCTCACTGGATTCTCTCCAGTAGCTCTGTATATCTCTTGTGCTGGGTTGCCTAGAACTGAACACACTTCTAACCCTACACCAAATAAAATATTATTACCTAATAATTAGAAACTTGAATTTGTCCTGTTATCCTTACTGTTTTACTATAATTTCTGTACATACTTTATGTTTTATACTCTCTGATTTATGGTCAGATTTCATGACATTTTCTTAAGGAAGAGTGAGGAACACAGCTATTAACTGTTCTTTTCTTAGTGATTATTATCTGAAAAAATATAGATATCTTATCTTCTGAGAGGCTGAATCTGTATGCAGGCCAGATCGAATCTGGGTTACTTGTATCCCTGTCAACTTAAATGAATCTCTTAACTTCTATTAAACCCTACAGCCTCTTTCTTTGTCACAGTTCTTCGTTGTGTTTCCATCTAGAACACCATAGGAAACACCCACTGAATTATGTATCTCTAAGGTTTTCTGGGTCAAATAGGAGAAAGGAAGTTGCGAAAGAACAGCATACACTGAAGGGATACTGTAATTGCATAAAGGTTCCTTAATTTTGTCTAGTTCACTACATCTTTGAAAATGCTTTCTTTTCTATTAATTTTTAAAAGAAGAAATATTTAATCTCATTATCTCTACAGAAGCAATTGTTTTCAATACTGTTTATTCCACAATATGGTGGAACCTCCTCCAGGCTATACCCTAGATTCATGCTGGATGATGGCTGAATAAGGAGTTATTTAAAACACAGTTCTTTGTTTTAGCTGACTGTGATTTCCACCTTCTATTCCCTCTCTCGTAGAGAGCTTCTATGCACAAATACTTCCCACAGCCTCTAATAAGGAGAAGGTGGGACCTGGCACTTTATTTCCTTCTCCTGCTCCCATTGAGGTCTTGGCACACCTACCTTGGAGAACTGGAACCTGATGAGTCAAACAGAGGGTCTGAGGAGAAAGCAGGAACTCCTTTTGGCTCTTGTAGGCCTTTTGACATTATACTTTTGGGAGACAACAAAATTTCAGTGCCTTTTTCCCCCCAAGGACCACCCACAACTACTGTAACCTGGAAAGACAGAGACACAGGGAGTTATGAACACCCTGCTATCTGTCCCCTTTTGAAGCTTTTCATAATGATGGGCCTATTTTTCTGCAGATCTCCCATAATCCTCGTGGAAAATCTTAAAGACCCACCTGGGGTTTTCTTGTGCCTGATGCAGAGTAGAAGGCATTGTCCTCAAGACTTTCTTCTGTTACACACCATCATTTGGGACATAGCTCATATTCCATTTCTTATAGAAACAGTCTCCTTTTTTCCACAGAAAAGGCAGAAAATGAAATCAGTAACTTCTCTGTAGAGACATGAATCCCTTAAAGCCCACCTCAAAGGACTGGATCATTTGGAGTCATATCCTTAAATAAACACGTTGGAGTAAAACCAACAGATGTGTTTATTATCTTGTTTTCCACTGACTGTAGAAGTAGAACATGAGAAAAGCTTCCAAGGCAGTAATTGGAAAATAATCTATAAGGGGATGAACCAGGGGAAAAAAACAAAAAAAACCAAAAAAACCCAAAAAAAACCAAAAAAAAAAAAAAAAAAAAACCCCAAAAAAAAAAAAAAAAAAAAACCCCAAAAAAAAAAAAAAAAAAAAACCCCAAAAAAAAAAAAAAAAAAAAACCAAAAAAACCCCAACAAACCAAAAGTAAGGCAATTGTGTAAATCCAGAATATTTTATTCTCAGAATATTTGTGTACTTTACTCAGGTGCAAGCTGAGCCCTGGTTGGTCCCTGGGAAGCTTCTGTCCTTTTCATCCCTGCTCCCGTGCTTGATGCAGTGGCCCAAGATCATTGCACACAGCATCCGTGCAGTCCCAATGCCTTTGTTCTGCCCTCCCGAGGCTCTGCTGAGCTGCTACAACCTCTTTGATGTTGGCAGCCCAAGAAGCATGAAGACTCTTGCTGAGCAAGGAAAATAGAGGGTGAATAACCCTCAAATAACAGAGCTGAAGGGAAGAACCAGAAAAGGGGTAAAAGAGGGCAAGTAAGGACAAGAATGAAAGGGGGAAAAAGGAAAAATACATTGGTCTTCCTTGCCAGCAGAAGGGAAATAAACAGTTACCAGAGATGAGATTTTGGCTGTGTATCCTGGTGGTTTTAGAACCTTTTGTTCAGTTAATTGGCAAAGCAAATCCAGGCACAAAAAGATTGAAAATCTTTTTCTTAGAGGAGTTATTTCTCAGAGAAAAAAAAAAAATTAATTGTGAGCCAAAACCTGTGAAACAATCAGCATTTTTTCAGGTTAAATCAGCCACCCGTTAACTCTTAACGAAGCATGGGTATGTAAACAGGGAACATTACAATCTCCATCTTGGTAACTCAGATTAAGAAATTAAAGTCTGGCTTTTTTACTATGAAGAAATTATCTAGTTTACTGAAGACTGTTACTGCTTTAATCAGAAAAAACCCCAAACCACTGCTCCAGTAATGGACCACCATCTAATTCTACTCTGCAACCTTACCTCTTGTTCTGCTTCTCTTTTTGCTGGATTACAACAGTAGCACAGCTCTCGGGTTATTTGAGCAGCCTTGGGAACAGAAATGATGAGAGTCCAGGGAATTTCTCAGCAAAACACCAGTAATGCTGGGATTAGGTCACTTTTATAAGAGATACGAGCTCACTTCCCTTAAAGTTGAGAAAGGATTTAAATTGGTTCTTTTGCACCCTGGGTCAGCAGAAGGCAAAATCAGCACAGTCTTAGTAACTACGAAGATAGTTTGTCCCTCATCCAATCTTTTCCTAACTAAAGCCACATGAGGAAACAGAGGGTCTGTTCACAAATACTGAAATTTTCACTTGAAAAACTTAATCTGGAATTAATTGCATCATTTACCCATATACCCACAACACTAATTACTGTTTTTCTAAACATCATCTCTTAGTTCATGTTCGTGACAATTATTAAATAAGCACGTACAGAATTCATTTACTAATCTGAAGTCCTTTGTAAATTCTAGTAAACTGCATTTTCATGTTCAAACTTTCCCCCAGTGACCAAGAAATGCAGAAATGACAAAATACAACCAGTGTTTGAATTCAGATTGCAATATATCACTATCAAGATCAGAGCAGAGTGGCTGATTTCAGCTCCCCCCTCATCTCTTCTGCCTTGTTCATCCCTTCCTTTCCTCACCCTGGGTCTGCAGAGCAGCTGTGGAGGTTGTTATCTGCTCTCTCTACTCCAGGCAGCCAGTCCCCCTGCAGCCTCTATCAGCTGGTACCAGGCGAGAGCTGCCTGCGGGTTCATCTGGACCTGACAACATCTGGAGGACTCAAATTATTGCCATATGCTGGAGGAGCCCTCCCTGGAAGGTCAGAGAAAGGCCTGAGCCATGTTTGCAGCACTTGAAGCATCACAAACGGTATCTGAGACCAGTTTCATGGGCAGGGAGAGCAAAACAATTCTTTAGATATGGAGGAAGAACATGTTCTTCCGAGTGCTGCACAATACCCTGCTCTAGAGCAACTGCCCTTGAGGGTCATGGCAGGTATTCTCCAGAGCAGGAGCAGAGTAGCAGCCATCAGTAAGATATATTCCCCAACTCTATTCGTTAGAGCTGTAACACATTTTTTCCTCCTGCACTAGGATTTCTCATTATCTGCTGGTTTCCTGAAGAATTATTTGATTACAAGCAAATAAGCAACAAGTATTTTAAAGGCTTTTGATAGAAACGGCTTGGAATTTGTTCGTTCACAGAAGATCTTGATTCAATATCACAAACTTAGAGGCAATTTCCATAAGAAGCTGTTGCATAGAAATGTTCTTCCTCCCTTCATTTGTTATGGTGAATCCAGATTAATTCTATCAAAGTCAATAAAATTGATCTGGATTTGTGCCATTGTATCTGAGGAGAGAATTTAACTCACAGTATACATTAAATGATGATGAGTACACTAGATACGCCTTGTATGCTAATGCATTTGATCACAAGCCCATTCTCCCTCTCAATATGATGTTTATTTCCATATTATTATTTAAATCAAATAGACTGTTAGCATCAAAGTCACAAAGTTGTGCTCCTCTAAAACAGAAAATGCCAGAAACAAGCTACTACTTTGTTATGCTTTTCATGATGATGCAGTTGAAGCTGGAACTCTATCCCATCCTGTTATCTGCTGGATGCTTTAACAGATTCAGTTCTCAGCCTATATGCACTGTTTAGTTTGTTGTCACCAGTTCATTTAGTGGCTAAGGGGAGAGTAGAGCAAAAACAGAAAAACAATCCTTGAGATCAAAACATCTATGAAAAAGACAAAGTCCTGGGGGAATTACTGGAACAGATACTGTGCTTCTTTCTCTCTGTTCTTTACTTGTATAAAGATGTACAGTCAGCTGCTTAATCCTTGTAAGTGCAGCATCTCATGACAAAGCTCTACCTCTTTTTATTTTTTTTTTAGTTCCCAATTATTTGAAAAAGTCCAGAGTCTGTCCCCAAATGCCTTTTACTCTCTGTTTTTTCTCAGTTTTCTCTGTGCTTGTTTGTTGTTCTTCTTTTTTTTTAAATAAGTGGACCAAAGTTTCCTGAAAAAGTCAGCCAAATAGAGGCTATCATAAGATATGCACACAAAGAGCACTACAGCAGGCTGTTAAGATGGGGTGGGGGGACATGGGGGTGTTTCAAGGGCTTTTGGAGTGCACCCAAGAGACTTTAAGCAGTCTTTGCAGAATCCTTGCTAAACTCCGTAGGGTTGCCATTTCACCTTCTTTCTTTCTTTCTTTCTTTCTTTCTTTCTTTCTTTCTTTCTTTCTTTCTTTCTTTCTTTCTTTCTTTCTTTCTTTCTTTCNTTTTTTTTTTTTTTTGCGATACATTGGTCACCATCATAAGAAATGGGAACTTTTAGAAATCCTTTATTATGATCCAAAAGGTCATTCAGGCATGTCGGGCCACATCATTGCTACCCAGTTGTGCTTTAGATTTCAGTGGCTTTTCAAAAAGACGAACTGCTAAATGGGAGTAAAAGACCTTAAGCATTTCCATTCAAAGAACAATTTGGCCAGCAAAATATGGTATGAAAGTGGAAGTCAAGTTGATACAGCCCTTCACAACACAATGTATGTGAGCTCTTCTGTTGTTCCAGCTATTTTTCCTTTTGGGAAGTACCACATGACACAAAAAAAGCTCCAGCTAGCACTTTGCCCTCCAGCACGCTGGCTGAATGCTGACATACTTACAGGCAGGAATATATAAAAAATAGGACAAATATTTCAAGGAAGGAATGCAGTGTAAGGTCTTGTTACCCAGCGACCATGTGTTTGAAAGGACATCTGACAGTCACAGCCAATGAGAACTTGATGGCCTTTTAATTACCCACTGATGGAGAGGTCAGCAAGGTACTATAAGGTTATAAGGCTCAGAAGGAACTGTGAAAACAGCATTAGAAACACGGGGAAAATTGGATACTTCCAAAGGATTTTTCTAAAATGTCGAAGTAATTTTGATTTCTGTCTGAGTTCCATCTAAGACGTTGTTGGAAATGACTAGGCGTTTTAAAGGCCGTTGGTAAAATAAATTCAAAGGAGAAATACCAGCACATGCTCTTATTTGTTCTTACTTTGCCTTCAGCCATAGGAGAGAGGGATCCACAATATGCGGGCACATTAATATTTTCAAATGTTTTCATTCATCCAACTTTCCAGAGTTAAGGAATAGCTTTATGACTGCTGTGCTGTGAAATATTCCAGCTGTAACTACTCATGGCTTCATAGTGTCAAATTCTGAGGTGACATTTGAAGTGTAGTGCCAGTAAGTCAGCTTTTTTGCATTCAAACTCCCTAAAATATTCTACCTCTTCAAGTAAGGAACAAGAGCCTCATATCACACAGTCCAAAGGGAGAAGTACAAATGGAGACAAATTAAACTTAACATTGTTCACCTTCTTCAAATATTTATTGTTTTCTTTATTACTGTGTATGGTAACCTGTTGGTTGCTGGGGTCTCTTCTGGCTTTATAAAACTATTTGGTTTTGCATTACAGTGATACTTACATGATTTCCCAAAGAGAAAAAAGAGATCTGGTAGAGTCTGTCTGGGCAAACACATTGTAAGAGACTATTAAGTTTACACATCTCAAGAGGTTAAAAAAATGAGGCCAGAGACTTGCTCCAGGTCATCAAAGTGAGCTTCAAATTTAAGCCTTGAGTCGCAGTCTCTGTCAATACTTTCATACTCTGGACTGCACCACTTACTCTCTAATTATAAAGTAATCATGTTTGCCTCAGGAATTTTAAGACTTGAAAGTTTTCCCCAGGGTATCTGATGGTGGTAATAGCAATAGGTGCCATGTTCAGAGCCACTGCAGATATTCAGGAGTAGGAAATGTCTGGGGAGGAGGTGACTTCAACCCCAGCCCAATATGAAATTATAACAAAGGGTAATACAAGACTGCTACTCTTGGCCACAAGATGTATGCTGAGCATGAGGTTAGGGAAGAAAGAGGAGAACGGCCTGGGACTTTGGAAATAAACACCATTTCTCCCTGCCCCTTCTGCCACCCCAGACTGGTGACCTTCCTGTCAGTAAATTCTTCAGCTGCTATCAGAAGAGCTAGAGACACAACCCAGAGAGCAATACGTGAAGTACTGGTAACACTGTGCATAATCCCCTCCAGGTGAGGAGGATTGAGGGCCAGGAAGCTTGGAGTCCAGTGGCAGTGGCTACCGAGGCCAGGAGCCAGCCAGCAACCACCCAGCTTCACTGCAGGTCAGAGCCCTGTTTGCAGACACTGCTGATGAGTGCCAAGGAATAAGCAGTGAGGGAAAACAGAACGAAAACAGACAGTGGGAGCTGCTGAATTTTCCAGCAAGCACTCTGTCACGGGCACAGAGCTCCAGCCCGGGAGGTGTGAACAGGCTGTTGTCCTGTAACATCTCCAGGTGCTCTCACCTACTTGGGGAGGTGACAGCTTTTGCCACTGGTGTGAAACAGATTTCTTGCTTCCTTAGAGAGAGGTGTTGTTTCCATCTCCTTCAGCACAAACAGACAAGAGCCCTGTGATCTTACAGGTACCTTTTTTTGTACGGCATGCTTCTGAACCCACTCCAAATGCTTGCTCCTTATCCATTCCCAGTCTACCATGGACAGGAAAGTGTGGAACACGTAGTAGTGTCTCAGTGTCAGAGATGTGCTGACAGTTTATGCTTGTTCTTCAGAGGTTTTCTTCCTGTGATTTCTTTAAGACAGAATTCTGATGAAATATGTACCAGGCACTTTTAGCTGAATCAGAAATATTCAGCTAAAAAATTTCAGCTAAAATATAAAATAACGGAGAATGCCAGAAATGTACCATCCCATCCTGTGTGTTGAAAGAAACTTTCCTCCCTACAGATTTTCCTTTGGAATAAAAAGGGCTCAGCTATTCCTGAAATATTGTTTTTGTGCTGTGATGGGACTCCATTGTTCCTTCTTCTGACTAATGTAGAGGAAAGCTTGGACCTGGAGGAGGATGGGGATGAGATGCTGTTCCCATTTGGCCCTTTGGGGAATTCCAGTAGAAAGGAATCTCTAAGGGCACTAGATGCCCTACAACTCCCTTACCTGTGTCTCTTCGTGGTCCTCAAGGCTATGATGACCACAATTGGGCTCTGTGACATGCCAGAAGGTTTCTGCTATGCTACTAGGGACATGAGGAGATTGCAGGACCAGGAACAACAGCCCTGCTAAGCCTGCTCCTTGGAATGCTGACAACATGAGATTTCTCATCTAATTTTATACTGTTAGCCACGGTTCACAGGAGATGGAAGGTTTATACCAGCCAGAGCTATAACATATAGAAGTCTTTGAAGTTTCCAACTGCTGAACTCACAGCTTCAGCAACACCCTCAGCAGATTGCTGGGGTCTCAGCAGTGCCGAAATTGTCATCTAACCCACCTTGCAGGAGTTTTGTCACTGTAAAAAAAAACAAAACAAACAAACAAAAAAAAACCCACAAGAAACAACTTGGGCCACAGCATTCAACTTCCTGGCTGAAAACAGAATGAGCCATGTAAATATTTATTGCATAGGATGTACCAAACCCCAGCTCAGTTCTTTCTACTCACAGTTCGGATGACCTCTTTTCTACCAATTTATCCATAGTTTGGAGAATCACTTTTGTGCTTCTTGCAACCACAGGAGAGTGGCTCTTGAATTGTCTTAGGGATTTTCACTAAGATGTGAATTTTGCAGGGGTAAAGGTTGGTGCCTGCTTGGCATCAGCTGGCATCATAAACCCAAAGGCAGGAGTGGTGCTGGACTTTCTGTGCAAGGGCACGTGCAACCTTCTGGCTTTTGTGACTAGGAAACAAAGCAATGCTTGTTTTAGCTTGATTCACAGTGTTAAGCAGCCAATCCAAACCTAATTTTGCTCTGTCAGGTTAAAGGACATGCATATCACTTAATAATCTTGGATTTGGCTTGACATTTGATGCTCAGAAAAGTTCACAGGAACATAGCTTGGTTCAAACAAGTGGAAAGAGCTAAGAAAACACTGTCTGGATATGTTTAGTCCAGATGCAACTCAAAATCTGCTACCTGTAGCTTTTTAATGATATTTTCCTTTCTCTGCCATTCTCTCAGGTCAGAACTGGGGCAAGCAATCTGAAGCAGCAGGGACTACTTCTTACTTACATATTAACCTTTCCAGTAATCCATGCCCTCCATTTTTACACTGCAGAGTAACAGGCTTCTGCCAATAAAAACTTGTCTGTTTTGGTAATTGGGCAAGATTTGAGTTCTAAAAGGAGGATCATAAGTGACATTGTCTAATATGACTGTTGAAAGTGTGCTCCTTAGGAAAGGAAATGGTTTTAAATGATGGATGATCAAAAAACTAATAAAGTCCACCTGGAAACCATATTATTCCCAACAGGCCAATTCCCATTTTGCTACCTTTCCTCAAGACTGGGCTATACACGCCTCTGGTTGTGCAGAACAGTGCTGTATAAAACCCTAAATTTTGGTCACCATCTCACGGTACCATGTGGGTTGGTGACCATCAAGGTGCTATCCCACCTCTCTCCTTGGGCCCAGGACACCCATTTCAGCTCAGGCTTGGTCTTGCCTTTGGCCCAGACTCATGGATAGGCCTTGGATCTGTGTAGTAGCCTTGTTTCCAATCCTGTCTTTGGTGCCTTCTTCTACTACTCCCAGCTGGTGTCCGTGGATGGATCCTGGATTACCACTTGTTTTTGTGGCACGGGGAGGTGCTGTTGATGGACCCTGTTACCAGCTCCCAGCTCTCCCTGCTAGAGGACAGTCAGTGAGGGCACTGTGTACCTTGGGGCTGGCCTCAGCTTCTGGCTAATCCCTCTGCTGATGGCCAACCATTCCCTGCAGGCTAACACCTGTAGCATCTCGGATCTGGGTCACGCAATCAGTGCTGCTGACAATCTGCAAATACTGCTCTGTGCGTGGAGACCACATCTAAGGTTCACTGGCGTCCACCTGTCCTGCTGCTAGCAGCCTTGCTCTTAAAGAGTCACTTTCTCCCTTGTTCTCTTTCTGTCTGTTCACATTCCTTACTTGCTTTTATTGCTAACGATTATATTTTTTTCTGCAAAATCTCTGACTGGAAAGTTCCAGGGACAGCAGCCCAACCTTATGAGCAATCTGTGGGCATGCTGGGGGAAAAGAGTTGATGGGTATTGTAATTTGTGTATATAAGGCTCATCCCCTACTCTACTTTATCTGGGTTTGTCAAAACATAACAGAGGGTGATGTTGAAAGGGTGAAATGCTGTGATAAAATAATGTACTGCTATTCAAAGAAGCGTATTCTGTGATTTCTCTCCCTCCTCCAAAACTATGAACATAAATTATGTTGCTGGTTATATTATCACCACGCGCTGCAATCAGGCATTCATAAGATTCAAATCCACTGAAGTCATAAGCAGTCTTTGAGTTAATGCACCCAAGAAAGTCCAAGACATTTTATGCAGTACTTGGTTTTCTGGTTTTGCAACATAGTTTGGTCTTTTGGAAAAGGGGGTCACGAGAAAGCAAGCTGAATTGAAGATAAAAAAAAAATTAGCATATATTAGTATGCTTGAACTGCTTCTACATCTATTTCAACATCATTTTCTACATACCCCCTTGACATGATTCAAACTTCATCTCCTGTCTCTGATAAAGTCCTTGGTATGCATTCTTAATACAACAGAATGTTACTGTTACGTAATATTTATAGCAAGCCTTCCTAAATCCTCTAAATTAACTAAACTATGCAAAAATTCAAGCTATGCGTCAGGGACCAAGCACAACAGCTTTCAGTTGTGGGAAAGAGTGAGAAGTTTAACTCTCAGTGTCCTGGATTTGTCAAGCTTAATCCTAACCCAGAACATTTGTTTTAATGCATTTCTCTGTGTTTTGGGAAATAAAGGAGCATTTGTCTCCATTGCATGTGAACACAAAGCCAATTTCAGTGTCTCCAACTATCATATATAGTATACCAAAAAGATTCATTCAAGCTCTGTGTTCTCCTTGTCTAGGCATATCACACTTGCGTAGCAGATGCATGATCTTCAGATGTCTTAGTCTTTCCCTAGCATATCCCAAGGGTCCCTGATACATACTGATCCAATTTTCTAGTCAGAAATCATTGGACCAGATAAAATAGCTTGAAAATTACCAAAAAGTCAGAAAATGAGCCTGGCAGGAGCCTCAAGAATTCCAGCCCTCTGCAGAAAACAATAATCCAGGCCCCTCAAGATAGTTTCTCTTCTGCTTTATTCTTGAAGACCTCAGTGCTGGCAGCCACGTCTCCTCCATGTGTACAGATGTACTTGCTCCCTGCAGAAACTTTTCACAGTCTCTGACCTAAATCTTCCTTGATACAATCTGATTTTATTTCCCTTTATCTGATTCATCATGGTTCTAGACACAATTTATTCCTTTTGTCTTTTAATCTTTACTTGAAGACTATTATTTTGTCTTCTCCTTAATCTTTTCTTCTTTAGGATAAACAAGTCCAAGTCTTTTAATCTTTCCTCATAGGTTATATTTTTTGGATCTCTGTTGGTCCTCTCTGCCATATCTCCAGCTGTTCCACATATCAAACACTGAACATCTTCACTTGCCTTGGACAGGACAGCCCTGACAAAACATTCTGGCATTACGCATCCTGTGTGCCCAAGTCACAGTAAAGGGGCAGATGGCATCGACCAGAATGTATTTGCTTTTTGCAGATACAGGCTGACGAGGAGATGTTTTTCCTACTGCCAGCGCACTTGACCTATGGAGAGATTACAGCAGCAGAAATGTATCAGTTCACTTCCTGCCTGGCTGTTTCGATCAACTCTAAGCCATACTTTTGCATGTCTAATTTAAAACTTTTTGGGCATTTTTTTGCCTATATGTACTTATAAGCATGTCCCTCTCTCTATGTATGTAATGCATACAATCACACACACACGCACATATCCCAGTGTATGTATGTGCATGTATGTGCAGTGTTATTTATAAGCACACGCGTATGCATCCGGCAAGCAACACTTCCTTCACTTCCCTTTGTTAAATGTGGAAGGAAGCACAACTTCATTCACCCTAAAAAAGCCTGTGCAGCATAGGGCAGATGCCACTAGTCAGCAGATTGTTTTTGCCTGGAGGAAATTGGAGAAATTTTACACTAAAGGGCAGGGAACTTTACTGGACCTTTTGATGATCTCCTTCTGTAATGTCACAGAATCTTGTTAGCACAAAGACAATAAAGCAGGCTTGTTTAAATAACCCATTACTGTTCGTCTCTTATTCAAACCATATCACCAAATAAATGACTGCTGTGTCTGTTTTTTCATCAATCCCTCTTTGTTTCAGATTGCCACAGAGGTTTTCCGGATTAACTCACAAGTAAATTAACTAGTTCCTGCTGAATGGACCACACTGAACAGAGTACCCACACAGAAAAATTGCATACCTGACAGGGACTGAGAATCTGCTTCTTGTTGGGCAGGCCTAAGCCCAAGATGCAGGCATGTGAATATTAGTGCTGAAGTACATACAAAATGGTTGGAAATTCTGCATGCATAAACTGTTCTTCAGTGACATGTGGAGGTGGTGAATGAGTAGGTCTTGAGTGTCAAACAGTTCTTCTAAATTTATCTCAGTATTTCATGTAGATTGAGCTGAAAGGTGATCTGCTGAGCTGAGCTGAGCCCAGTTGGAAGACTGATGTTGCTGAAGGGGCCAGGCTCTTCCTCTTCTTTCTTCTCCTCTCCATTCTCACCTTGCTCTGACCTCCCAGGGAGGTGATTCAACTCCCTGAATCAGCAGAAAACTAAGGGAAAAAACAGGGTAGGGTTTTGCTGGCTTATTGAGCTACCCTGGGTCACCCTGGGGCCATCCCACTAGAATTGTTCCTCTCAGTCCTGCACTCATCAGCCAGGGCTTCTAGAGCTTTTGTACATAAGCTTATTACATTCCAGAAGTTGACCAAGACACCACCCTAAAACACATGAATATTAAACAGCTTGTCCATTTCCTTATCCATTTGGTAATATTCTCCTAGGAAGTGCAGCTGAAATTACTTCGGTGTCAACAGAGAAGGATGGCTTTTGGGAGAGAGATTCAGAGCAGAAGTCCAACTTTTCCTTCCTCCATCAGCTGTTGGAGAAACATGTCCCAGGGATGCTCAAGGCTAAGTGCTCACTCACAGCACTAAAAACAGCCTAGTTATGAGCACTTCTCCTGCCACCCGAGTGGTATTATCAAAGGCTGGGGGAAAATGATTGGACCCAAAATCCTAAAATACAGATATTTTATCTAAAGTAACCCACAAAAAAACCCCAACAAAAGCAACAACAAAAAAAACCCAACCAAACCAAACACAAACCAAAACAAAGCAAAACATACCAAAAAAAAAAAACCACCAAAAAACAAAAAACAAAAACAAAAAACAAGAGAAGACATTTTTTTAAGCTGAATTTTCCATTAGGAGAAGTGCTAATTCATTGAAGTGATAATATGAAAGTGCATTTCCTCAGCTGTGATAAATACATAGCAGCCCTAGACATTATATTTTGTTATCAGTTTTCAGTCATACTATACTAAGTCTAAATGGAAAATTTGTCTTAAAACTATGATATGCATTAAACCCTTTTGTAAACTTTAATAAACAGTTCCAGTAATATTTATTGTAGTTTGCTATTTATTGAAAAAAATAGAAAATTTAGGACAAAAGTAAATATACATATATTTGCAGAAATAGCAACTGAAACCCACAGAAGATAATCTGGAATATTATTCACTTGTGAAAGCAAACAAATCTTTACTGTTATGTTTAGACAGGCAAAACTAAACCCCCAATTTTTCATTGAAAGCAGAAAAACATCGGGAAATTTATTTGTCTGGTTAAGTTACATGCATTTCTCCAGCCTATATGTGGTATCCTTCTTGGAAAAGGGAGGACCATATCTCTTGAAGTCAGTGAAATTATTCTGTTGGAAAAGAGACAAAAATTAGACCAGAAAGTCTGAAAAACAGGTTAATAATCTCCTACTGCCAAGGTCTGGCACTGTAACAGAAAGCTTGGAAGTATTTTTGTGTGTGTGTGTCTCTGTGTCTATGTGTGTGTGTGTTATCATTTTTGCGCTGTTCTGGAGCTTCCGTTTCTATCTTTGGTTGGAATATTTGTATCAAAACAATTGAAACTCACGTTTCAGAACAGCAGAATCTGTTTATGTTCATTGTATATAGAGAACTCCTCCAAAGACTAAAATGTGACACGTCCATATTACAGATCCAACCTAAGATTCCTCTATTCCCAGCAGTAAAGCTGACACCAATTTTAGTAGAGCCACATACCACCTGAAAATTTGGGTGGAAACCAAAACCTACAAAAAATCCACCCTTCTGAGTTTTTCTGTATGAATAAGTCTCACTCCAGTGTATGGGACCACAGTTAGTATCATCACTGTTCCCTGTAATACGAACATTACGTTAGTGAGTTACTTTACTGTGTCTTTTTGTTGATCTCCAGTCCCTGGTGCAGTACTCCCTTTGAAGTTCAGCTGCATTTTACTCCATCTTGTTTCACTGTGGTTATTCTTCCTTTAAAAGGACCAAGGCACCAGCAAAAGAGAAAGATGATTCAGCAGACAGCTGCTGATATCAGCAGAATCATAGTTCAAAAATGTGAGGCTGGGCAGCAAAACTATTTCTCATCTTGCATTCCAGAGAGCAAGTTAATTTTCCTCTTCTCCTCAGTGTATAATCCAACAGCAATGAGCAGAATTGATATTCAGAACAGCCAGACCAATATGGATGATACAAAGACTTCCTGACCCATCTCCCCTTGCTGAGCCACAGCTGCACCGAATCTTGGCTGAGGTTCTTGCAGCCAGATCAATTCTTTCACTGCACTTTTTTCCCCATGTTCCTTGAATTTCTGCATTCAAAACATTATAATCAAGTAAAAAAAAAAAAAAAAAATTCTCCCCCACTCTTGATCTTCCAGGATGAAATGGAAGTAGGGAAGTTAAAAACTTCGCAGGGTTGCCAAAGTGTTTCAGGAGACGCCAGATTTCCTCAATTTTTAATGATGCACTTAGAAGAGGGAATTTTTCAAGTCTTGAGTTTACACAGCTGATAATGTCCAGCTAAGATAACATCCTCTTCATGAGGTGTAACCCAGGGAAAGACAATCCCTTAAGCACTGGCATCACAGAACTGTTGTCATTTCATCTCTGTGAAGCTCTGGGACCCCAGGTAGATCTGGAATGAGCAGAATGTACCCTTAGTGCTTCCCCTACTGCTAAAAAAAAACTTTGGTTTATACTTCAGTGAAGCTCATAATGCCTGTTTTGCCAGGGGCAGAATAAGTTCTGTGTCCACATAGTTCCTCTTGCAGCCTTGCTTTCTGCACAACAAGTGAAATAAGAATGCTTCCTACAGGTTTTAAACCAGAGGTATTGTGGAAAAGCATTTTGTGTTGCATTGAGATCTCAGGTCAGGAACTACTAGCAGCTTTTTTTAGCAGAGTGCCATGGGAACGCTCAGCTAACAGAAGTGTGCCCTTAGGACCTGCTGACATGTCTGGAAAGAAGGGGCAGTGTGGCACTTCTTCTACAGAGCCAGTGAGAGATCACAGCCCTGCACAGAGCTGGCATCAACATACGCAGTACTGTCAATTTTTGCGCTGATGTGAAACTTCTTTTCCAGGGATTGGCACTCAGTGCCACTACATTCATGAATAAGGCAAATGTCAAAAGCTTTTCTCCTGGAGCAGCAAGTGCTTACCTAAGGATTGAATTCTTTTTTCCTTTCACATAAACCAGCTTGAAAACATCAAATATAGAGAAGGAGAAGGAACGAAACACATTTTCACAAATTGCCCTGCAGAGCAAAAAAAATGCCATTACAAAACCATACACAAAGTTCGTTGTTCAGGGAAAAAAGTAATTTTATTCCTAACTGTTACTGTTCTCTCTGGGGCATCTGTCCTTTAGTTTATACCTGCATCTGTCTTAAAGATATGATCCTAACAAATACTGTTCACTCCTACATGCTCTGGATGAAATTCTATTCTCTCTGAAATCAATGACAAAACATCCTTCAGTGCAGCCAAAATTTTTTCTGTAATTATAGCTACAGTTTATTCCCTGTCTCAAGTGTAAGTTTCTCTCTGCATGACACTGGCATACTCCTTCCATCTGGCTCCTAACATATTAAATTTCCTACTTGTTTTCACAAATGTATAGCCAATGGTTTCCAGAACTTCATTCCTAGATCACCGACTTACACACAATTTGTCAAAACTTAGTTAAAATATTCACTGTCCCCACTGGCCTAAGGATGATAAATGAGATGTCTGTTCCTCATATTTCTTTCCTTAGGAAGCTCTAGAAACTCCATTTATGTGAACAGAAATCCACTATCAGAGACTAACCTAGAGAACCTTGTCTGGTAAGTGATACTTCTGTGCATTTGCTGATGCAGTCAATTAAAGTAATAACCTAATATCCATGTGTTGGCAATATTTCAAAATGC
Source organism: Pachycephala philippinensis (assembly GCA_013397055.1). NCBI lineage: Eukaryota > Metazoa > Chordata > Aves > Passeriformes > Pachycephala > Pachycephala philippinensis. The sequence goes on along the minus strand of VWZT01009485.1, from coordinate 924,526 downwards.
TTCCTTTTCCCATGCACAACTGACTGAGGAATCTGGATGCAACACTGACATGAACATTACAGACTTTTTTTTACATATCTGGCAGAGATGCATCCAATTATTGCTGATTAAAACTACAAGCCAATTTATTATTATCTCTAACTGCACCCCAAACATAACAGGATATGTTTTTGACATGTCCCTGCTCCATGTCGTGCAGGCACTGAGTGGCCTCAGGATTTTGCTCTGACTGAATAGCTACAAATGCAGACACCACAATGACTCAACTGCTGCCCTGTGCCTGCTTATGAGCAGCATAGCCTGCTTCTAAAAGAATGACATTTGAATGATACTACAGCAGCAAATAACATTTGCTTTATCTCCATTACAGCCCTGCTATAAAGATGTTTTAAAGACAAAAAATCATTCTTACAATGCAATTTTTTGGATTCAGCCTGGAATTTGTGCCACCAGCTCTCTAGCTTCATTCCTTCATGCTTCATCTGCCCAATTATCAAATCCCCTGTTGTACAAAGACACAATTCAGCTGTTCTGAGGGCTTAACTGTGCCCTCAGATACAGGGATGTGCAGTGCTCTGCATCTTGTAACATCAAAATGCACAGCAGCCACTTTTCACTGGGTACATCTGCATCTGAGGACTGAAGTAAACAAGTAAACATGATCTGAAAGATCATTTAAGGAGACAAACATGCGTTTAGGTGCAATGAACTGCTGACCCTGTCAAACCAGGAACATACACCAAAACAATACTGAAACATGAATGCTGGGAGAACAGAGGCTCTGATTTACTTTTGCTGTCCTCTCAGAGTAGCTATTCTGGAGGTGCAAGTGCACTGTAACCTAGACTTTCATCCAACTTCCTGAATATTTGACATTCTTTTTTTCATTTTCTTTAACCAGCTATTCCCTTTCCCGTGAAAGATTTATGCCAAGGCCTTACTTCTACATCAGCTATCTCCCTGTCAGTTCATCTCTCTGATTATTAGTCACTTCTGAGAAAATCTCTGTGATCTAAGATGTTTTATGTGTGCTTGCAGCTTTATCACGTGTTGCAAATGAGGATTCTTTCCTGTGATGGAATGACCAACAGACTGATGCTGAGAAAACATTTAAAGAGAAATGCTACAGAAAAAGAGGCTGCAGGCAAATCTCCATTGCAAAATGATGCACCAAAAGCTGCTTTTGATCATTCCGAGCCACAGGTTTGTTCATTCTTTCCAGAGGTTTACGGCATACTGCACATTTTTCTGTGAAAAATACTAGAGGTATCATTATAATTCAAATCACTCAGAGTAATGGGACTGAGGCCAGTCAAAGGATATTTTCTGGCCATCAGAAAGGAAGGTGCAGTGTAAGTCCTACTTCCTGCCATCACAGAGCCCCAAATAGCATAACCAGTGCTAGCTGGCATCCAAGGCAGTGACACGGGTCACTGACAGCCAAGGGCTGAGTGACAGCTGAGAACGGGCAATTGTCTGTCCATACTGGCACCTTCTCCAAGAGACCCATGACAATAAGGAAGAGAAGGCTTCACTGCCCTGGCATTCTCTCTGTAGGCAGGCGTGTGGTTTCCAAAGAATGGCCCATTTCATGGTGCTGAGGAAAGTTTCCACCCCATCTCCTTTAGGAACCTCCAATTTCAAGAAAATGGGAGATGTGTCCTCTCCCCCAGCTTCTCAGTAAAAGGAGGGAGGAACTGCCAAGAAGCCATCAGAGCACTTAGGTCACAATTCTGCAATGGCCTGTAAAGGGCAATGTCTGTCCCTCTGCCATGTGTGCATACTTCCCTTAATGGAATCAAACATGGATAAAGAGCTCATGAATGGTAAAGGTGGGAATATTTGGCTCTCAACAAGTAAGGATAGGTCTTCATTCTTTGTTCATCTTTTTGAAGTACTTCACCCTACAAAACATCATAATTAAGTTATGAAGTGGAAACCAACAGACTTAGAAGCTTCCTCTCCCTGATGAAACTGTAAGACTTTTGTAGCCTGTTTTGCTGGGGAGTGCATGAGCAGACCAATTTTGTAAAAGCAGCCTTCATTTTTACTGATAGGCTGAGCTGTCAGAATTCATTTCACACACAGATAAAATCAAAACGCAGATCTCTGCAGGAATAAATACCTATGCAGACAAGGTGCTGCTTTGCTATGATTACTACTCAAAAATATGCCAGATAGGAATTCAAGAAAAAGATCCCATTAAAAAAATAAATGAACAATTATGGACATGTGGCACTGGAACCATCTTAAAAGATTGCATGAAACACTTTTATCATTTCAGAAGCACTGAATTTTCCCTTGAAGCACACTGAGATGTTGCTAGGCTCCTGAGAGAATAAATAAAATGGAGATGTTCATTTTTCATTCTCAGTAAAATATTGATGAAGCACCTTTGTCAAAATGTATTTGGCAAACTGTTTGGTGTATCTTGAATTACTGCATTTTATGTTTCTGGACACGAAGAACATAATCTTTCAAGATGTTCCAAAATAATAGTTGTAGTGAAACAAGAATATTGAATTTTGGTTTATTACAGTCCACTAAGTAATAAAACTGTCAGTGTTTCGTTTGGACAATTTAACTGAGTGGAATAAATACTCATAAAGGTCAGTGTTTTTCACACTGTTTTAAAGATGCTCACTGATCATTTTCTGATTTTACCACAGTTTTTGGCTTCATTATCATAAAAATCATCGCCTGGAGAGAGCTGCAGACTTATAATTATTAACACATATTTTCTGTTTGGTTTAATAGGACCAACTGGTAGGTCAGTGTTGCAGACAAAGACTAATTAAACTTTTTAGAAAAGAGACTTAGCTGTCTTCAGAGTGGTGCAAGTATACTAATGATTGAACTGTATCTGTATTTGATGAACACAAGGTGGGTAAATAGGACAGAGAAGTGAGTCTTCATGATGAAGGGGGGGAAGCAGAAGCAGAAGCAGAAGCAGAAAAAAAATCATTTAAGATTCCTGAGATGTGCAGATACAAGGGAATTCCATCTGTATCCCCATGCAGCACTGCCACCACATATGTACATATAAATATGCATATGAGTATGGCCATTTGAAAAGATTGTTGCCCTCATTGTATGTCACTGTTAAAAAGAAGACAAAAAGCCTCCTACCTTCAGACCAGCCTTTCCAAGCCCCTGGGGCTGCAGCCCAGCTTAGAGCTTAGGAAACTCTGCAGCTGGCCAAAAGGTTTAGTGAGCCATATTCCTGACAGTCTCAGTCGTTTCTGCATTTGTTCTCTCTTTCACTCGAGGTTCAGAAATGGGGAGTCCTGGGGACTTTTGTACCAAAGCCCTTTGTGCAAGTCTCACCTCAGAACTGCTCCCAGGTCGTTGTGAGCAGCCGGCTGTCGACCAGCACAGTGAGACAGTTTGATTTGGGTCCCTGGCTGAGAGGCAAAAGCACCGTGAATAGAAGAATAGCAACGTGCTCCTTCGTAATTAGGTATTTGTATGAAGAAAAACCTCATTTGTGAGAATGATCATGAATAGCGAATAAAAGGAGGTATGAACACGATCACACTGAACAGCTGCTCAGAACTGGAACAAATGTTGGTGAATACTCATTTGCAGTATTCTTCTAGATCTGGATTTTCTTTTCTCCCTTCAAATATGGTCTCTGCTTGAGTGGCTTAGCAAAATAAAGACAGATGGCAATGGATTATCTCTAACACTTCATTAATTGCAGTGCAGCCATTACGGTATTTCTAAAGCACTCACCAGAGCTTTGCCTGATGATTTCCTTTTAACTGAGTCACATGCCACTTAGTGAGTAGGGACCTAATAAGAAATTGTGACTTATTAATTAAGAATGCCTGTGTTAGTCATAACAGCATATAAATACATTAGCAAATTTCATGGCTGAATATATTGTGTATTTAGAATAACTTTCTCAGTGTAAAATAAGAAGCCACAAATTCTTGCAAAGGCATGGCTGCCTTATAGTGCCTCGCAGTCATGGCACAGATAGTGAACAGAATCAAGCCAGATTTTAGAGCCTAATTCACTCTGATGCCATTCAGCTTTCAAAATTAGGAGCCTAATTTCCTTTTCAAAATTGGCTTAGGAACATACAGCCAAACTGAGAGATGATTCAAAGCCTAAAGATTCAGATAACACATAGTGAAATTACTAATGCTACCAGGTACTTAGATCTAATGACCACAGAGACTATCTGGAAATCTTTTGGATATGCTTCCTTCTGCTTATAAAAACGTGATTCATTCAATCCTGGAATGGAAGTAATAGCAGGTTACTTAAGTAACCTGAGGATAAGTGACAGCACATGTCTCGTGTTTTTAATTCTCTTTTAGATAAGCAGTACTTTGAAATATATGTGAAGAAAATGTCTGTTGAACGATTTTGAATACACTTGTTTAAAAATATGGCTGAAATAATGCGCAGAAAGTGAAAGGAGTATAACCATAAAGGATCTCTCAATTCTGATAGGAAGCAGTTTTAGGTACTAACCCAGAGGCACATACTTAAAACACTGTGTGTATTTTACAACCCTGACATTCACAATTCAACAGAATTATCAAAGCTCATAGACATTCATCCAGTGAAAAGCTGGCTGCCTCCAGCCTCTGCATAACCAGCACAGCTCACATGTCCAAAAAGATACACCCTGTCCAAATCAGGGTATTTGCAGCAGTCAGAAGGATGAGAACCATGTGGCACAAGGATGTGGGGAGACAGGAAGGAATTAGGGAAATGGGAGATGGAGATGGTGTAAGCAAGTGAAAGCTGACACAAGACTGCTAATATGAAGTGTTTCTGAGGGGGATGCTCCTTTGCTCCCTGGTTACACTCTGATCCCTGAGGATATGCTGGTGGCCCAGATTAGCTAGAGGCACTGTGAAGGTCCTTCACCACATGTGACACATCCTCATGTTTGCTCAGCCAAAACCTGCTGTGCTGTCCTGACCTCCTGCCCCAGGTTTTCACAGGCATCAAATCCTGCAGCACAGTAACAGTAAGTGCCCAGCCACACTGACAATAAATCACCTTGTTCCATGCATATAGGGGATTATCCCCAGCCTTATTCCAGAAGAAGCAGCAGCTCTTTTTCTGTACTGGTCTGAAGAAATTTCCATTCCTTCCCTCCCTTTCCACGGTTGCACCACTCCACCAAACTCAGTATAGGCTAAAGAGAAAACATTAATCCTGCCAAGTGGTATCTTTGGTTTGATAGGCAGCTACAGCAGAGAGAGAGGTATTACCTCTGTGAACAAGACAATAAAGTCTGGCACAGGAACAGTTTGATCCTGGTGTCGAGGAGAAAAGGGCAAACAAAAGTGGGATCAGAAAACAACAGACATCATTTGTGCTATGGAAAGTCTGACGTAGATACTGAAATCTGAGGTGCTCAGCCTGAACTTGGCTAAGCAGTGATTCAGTTACAGTCTAATAATGCCAACATAAGAAAAAGATTACGGGCTGTGGCTGTCTCTTTAATTTTGCAAAGAGAGAAGAAAACAAGAAAGACAAAACAAAACCAAAAAAAAGGAGATGAAATAGGAGCAGAAGCTAAACAAAATCAAACCAGAAATAGCACATTTCCAGCAGCAAGGGTGGATAATTAGCCACTGGAACAGTGTGCCACTGCATGCAGTGAAGACATTAAGTCTTCACAGCAAGGTCGGATCTGTCTCCTCCGTCCAAAAGCAAGTTTTGATCTCTATGCAGAAATCACAGAGGTTTTTCTGACATGTGTTGTACTGAACATTGGACCACATGACTTTTATAGTTCCTTCTTTTCTATCAGACTATTTATTGACTACATGATCTTCATGTACCAGGGTGGTAAACGCATGCAAGTGATGCTATGTTGACTCTTTGTTTTACCTTTGTTGCTATTTATTAAAAGGGTTCTCAAAAGTCTGAGTAAGTGCCAGAATGCCCTCAGGCTCTCCACAGCGGAGTTAGAGGATGGAATGCGGCTGTACCTTCCAGGGGGTGTTGCAATGCCCAGTATTCCCTGTCTCCTCAGGAGGAATCTGCTGCCCTGGTTTGGACACTGCAGCTCACCCTGCAGTGCATGAGAAGTGCTGGCTGCCCCAGGGGAGATTCAGGACAGGCAGCACAACAAGCAGGCAGAGATCTAAACTAGCTCTTAGAAAATGATGAGAGATATGTTTATTTTTCCCTCTGTTTGGTCTAGTTTTGAGATGCAAGGGAGTAGCCAGTGCTACCTCTGGACTCACAGAACAAAACCTGCTCTTAAATTAGTAAGCTAGGGTCACCCTGGCCCTTAAACCCAAAGAAACTGACAGTTCTGCTCACCTTCAGCAATTCCCTGTCAGAGGACACTTGGCCAAGTGCAGGTATTCATACCCTGGAACATGAGTTCAAACCCAGACTGGTTTAGACAACAGGTAGCACTGTGAATGTAAGCACTTTCCAAAACTCGCACTGCATACAGGGTGTGACAAGTCTCACTGGACCATGAAAAGGAAAATCAACTGGAAATATATGAAGTTTGGCTTTTGCTTACAATGGGAGGAATTAAAAGATAAGTAAGCTTTAAAGTACAGCTATAGAACCAACGCATCAGTGCTTCCCTCTCTAATGGTCTATCATTTCATGTCTTTTCTTCAATCTAGGATTTTCACTCATCAGGTGCTCTCTATCATAGTGTTCAAATCACATCTTAAAAGCCCTGTTTCAAATGGGTCTTTGTGGCTTGTTAACTACAGTGTGTTTGTATCCCATTAGTTTTAATTGTACATATGCAATTTTTGCAAAATCTTCTCAAGGCAAAGATTTCAAAACACATGTGTTTTGAAAACAATGAGTAACAATGATAAGCAGCAATGATTATTTCTGCTAATGCTGGAAAAAGGGTGAAGGTTAACAACTTATTCAGAGCAGAGACACAGAAGTGTCTAATTTTGTAGCAGCACAAGACTACTTTTCTGAGGTCAGCATTCAGGGGTTGGTCTCACGCTGACCTTTTGATGGAAAGATTCTTTTTTGATTTATGTCTGAACAAGCACAAAGAAGGCATGTTCACAGTAACTTTCCACAGAAATTCAAGTGAGCTCTGAAAACTAATTTTTAGGTGTTTTAGAGGTAAAGATATGAGCAACTATATAAATGACTCAGTACCATTCTTTCCTCTGTAATTTTCAACCAATATATGACTTCAGGAATTTTTACACTTGAAATGCAGTCCAGTACTCCTAACCTGTGCCCAGCCGATGTTTCAGCGTAGGATTTAAGAACTTCTCAGTAAGTTCAGGTGGGTTAGTTGTCCCTCATCATCTGTCTCCTTCTGATGCAATGAAGATTAGCCTATGCATGAGATTTTCTAGCTATTTCCCAAAACTGTTGTCATTATTTATAATAATTTTAAAATTCTTTTTAAATTCCTGGTTTCATTGAGCTTCTGTTGTAGGGAGTTCTGTGTTGCAGGTTGGTTTTTCCACCGCTTTTTTCTGAACTTGCTGTTTTCGCCTCTCCAATGCTGTTCTTTTTATTTTAGATGGGAGGCACATTTGGTTACAGCATTATACCTTCTGCAGAGTTTATCATCCCATTCTTATCTCTGCAGCATATCCTGTCTTTTATTGACTGCATTCAGCAGAGCCCTAATGGCGCTAGGGTGAGAACCTGTCCTCTCTGCTGGGCTGATAAGGTTAATTGAGAATTCTCTAATGTTTCGGTAGTTTGTACTTTTCTCGGTAACAGGCATGAAATTCACTTGCCATCATTCATCTGGGTAACTGAGCTCTGAATTCCTCCTCAGCCCCCTGGTTCTTCTAAGTCACCTTGACTCATCTTTTCCACAGTGATCACCCCTCCTTCCAAGTCAGGTATGAGTGAGTATAACAAGCACCACATACCTAAACAAGCTGATGTATCATATCCTAATCTTAACCATTCCCTTTATCACAGCTTCTCCACCTGCCCTTCTTTCTGAAAACAGGTCACAGGAAGCTACAGAAGACAACAGCCAACTTTGCTGAGGACCACATCGAGTCACCAGCACTTCACAGACACCTCAAAGCAAGTCAGCCTGAAAGGAGCCAACAATGAGCAACACAGGCTAAAAGCAAGGTAAGGTGTTTCCTGTTATCAGAATGAGCTACTTCACAGCATCATTATGTCTCCAGTTTGCACCATAGGTATTGAAAAATAAGCAAAAAACCCCCATGCACTCCTAAAGATGTCTTCAGATGCTTTGGAGAGTCTGAATGTGGCATTGATGTTGATAATATTATATGTTGTCTACATCCATCTGATTTGATAAAATGCCAGGAAGCAGTGTAATAGAAACTTTATTTAAATCTCTACTATGAATGCTATTTCAGCCTTTATCAGGCATTTCATAACAATAAAAAATGCATCACTGTTTTTCTCACAGCACTGAAACTTTACTGGTGTTTTGCAAGGCCCGTGGTTTCTGTTCAAGTATAAAACAGCTCATATTTTTCTCTTACCTAATGCTGACCTTAAATTGCATCCTGCACTATTGAACAGTAGGAGTGTTTCCTATAAGACTTGGGAAACCTACCTTTAACCTTTCACATGGAATAAAGCTCCTGGGAATCGTAGCAGATAGTTTTACATGGAACTCTAATTGACTAAGGAACGGCCCTCATTTTCCAGAACAAACGGCATTCAGAAATATACCAGCTATGAATCTGATTGAGTTTGTCCAAGCTGAAGATAAATCTTCATAGAACAGTCAATAATAGAGCTATTGCTGTGCTACTGTTATGAAGCATGGGTAAAAAAGTTTAATAAAAAAATGCTCTGAGAAATTTCACCCCTTAAACATTTTCAGAGTATATCAAAGTTCTGTTACTTCCCTGTTACTTTTAAGCTTTTTACATACAAGGGCACTTTCTCCTTTAATCTTACCCTTTTTCCAGATCCATGAATATTGAAGGATTGCTACACATTAGAACTGCAGATTCACTGGAGAAGGGAAGTTTGTTCTCCCAGGAGTTTCAATCCAATTTTTCACATTAGAGTTGTGGTAAAGTACAGTCGCATTTAAGAACTACTGGCACTGTATTAATTACAGTGCCTGGGCTGTTGGGTTTGTAATGGATGGTCTGTGCTAGAGATGCAGAAGCTGTTCCTAGTCTGGGTGGCATTTTGTACTGAGCTTTACATCAGATCCACTCACACTGAGCTTGCTCCTGCTTTCTTTGGCAGAGAAGCATTAATTTTCATCTGAGTAACAGCAGTTCAGTTTAGGCACCTTAAAAAAGTGAGTTGAGGAGGCTGGCGTGGTCCCTGCTGCAAGGAAGTGAACTTGGGGCAGCCAACACTGATTCTTCTCCTGCCTTCTCCTTGCCTTGCAGTCTGACACCTGGGTGCTTCCAGCATGCCTAGATATCTGTGCAATGTCTGAGCTGTGAAATACCCAGTTGGTGTCACACTGCCTACCCCCACCAGCAAAGGGTATGAACCTATCAGGGACATCTGAATGCAGAGTACTTTCAAAATACCAAATGACCCATGCTAACAGATTGAGATTATTACAAAATGTCATTAATACACAAGAATGAAAATGATCTCTCTGTCCCGGGAAACTGCTGAGGTTTTATTAAAAGTCAGTTTTCTCACCCAAACCAGGTCAAAGAGTCAATCAGGAAAATTTTCTCAACTTGGTCACTGTTAATAATAACAAAGAATGGAAATTATTGAAATCTTTCAGCACAAAAGTGTTTCATTTTTGTTTGGACATTATAGAATTCTTCTTTCTTTCCTGCAAGTTAAATCAGTTTGCTGAAATAACAGCCATCATAGAATGAACAGTCTGAATTCTTTGGTTTGAAAATAAAACTCATTTTGTTGAATTCACAACATTTTTGAGAAATCAAATCCCAAATAAGAAATTCACTAAAATCGGTTCTTTTTCACAAATACATATGAATCTTGAGAGTAAAAACTTTTGATAAAAAATAAATACAGTTTCTCTCTGCACTTGGAGTAAGAGTGAAACTTACCATTTCTCACATCTTTCTTTTGCAAATATCAGAGAGCTCCAAATTTTATAACAACGTGATTAAATCTGTTATTTTTCATCTGCATAAATATTTTAGCAACTACTATAGGCTGCAGTGTCAATGTTTTTTTCTCAGTATAGGAACAACTTGTCCTTGGGAACCTCTTTTCCTCATTTTTATAAGCTTGTGTAGATACGCTTAAACCAGATACATTAGGAAATGTGCCGTCAGTGCATTTCATGACCATAGCAGTTTTACTACTATTACATTTGATTAGGCTGCTTTGTTCATTCCAGTTATCTTCTTCAAGGTCAAAAAAAATCAGTCCTGCAACAGCTGTTTTCAGAGTGCTTTTCATGTGTGCTAACCCATACCCTCTCAATAACACAAGGTCGAATAAAGTAATTAACTGTTCATAAACAAAATGATGATATATTATAACTACAGCATGAAAAAAAAAAGCTGCTACTTCCTGTAAATGTAAAGAGAGGTGATTTTCAATAAATTGAAAGGGGAAAATGGCACTGTTCCCAGTTTTTCAAGGCTGTATGTTTAAGGATCCATTTATCACCTTAGTGACAAGTTCTGGAACTCCTGTCATTAATGCTGAAGCAAAACACATTTGAATGTCATGTCAATAAATCATTTGCCAACTAGAGGGTTGAAGGGTTTTACAGTTGTTAATCTGGCTGGTCTGGGAATAGAATTTGCACACAATTTCCTTTCATTACCAGGAACAAAATAAATCCAGATTATTACAATCACGGAATAAAAGAGGGAGCCTCAAAGATTATTAAAATGCAGAATATATACCAAATAACATTTTGATGTATTTGTTTTTCTTATTCTGATATAGTATGTTAAAAAGTGTGTAAAATCTAATCGTTTGCCAGTTACTTAACTGAAAACTGAACACACTTTTTGTACCCAGATTGATTGTACTGTGTTTTGTCAAGAACCAGGCAAAACAAATGGGCACTGAAGCACGATCTGAAAACGAGCTAATCAAAGCTATTTTGGGCAAATGGCAGGGAAGCACTGCAGATGTGCAAGCCTGTAAGGTCAACATCTGTCAGCAGCTCACCCTGTCCTATGAAATGGAGGTCAAACATCAGCATCTCGCCTGACTGTAACCGTGTCAGTAAATCAAGAAGGGTATATGTGATGGGATCTCTCAGGCATCCACATCCTGGCTGTTTAGTCATTGCAGTATTAGTTTATGCTCCATTTATGTCTTTCAATGGATATAATACAACTTTATAAAGTGGAAGTTACCATCAGAGCAATGAGGCAGAAGGCAAAATGCTTGTTCAACAAACATTTTTATAACACTTGCATTCCAATAAAAAGTAACAATCACACAAATCTTCAAAATGTGAGTAATGCAAAATCCGTTCCCACTAGTACCTTAACCAAGTCAATCTCTTGTATTTTTGGAATCTGTTTGACCAAAACAAGAGTTGTCCATACAGAATTTTTTCAGTTTTGAAATTTACTGTGTTTCTCATTGGCTAAAGAGGTCAATAGGCCAGCATGGAGGCATGGTGAACAGAGAAATAAAAATGTGTGAATGCCTGTAGAGCAATGCCAGGGCTGTATGGTGGTGGTGAGCAATGTAAGGACAATTCTGGAAGTGTTACCTGTCATTTGGAAACCTCTTGAGCAATCCCACCTTTTTTCAATCTATCAAAGCACAAGTGTGCACATACTCTCCAAGGGAGAAAGAGGGAGTCAATCACTACACCACAGGGGCCCCATAAATTCTGGTGTTTGCAATCCAGGTAATGGGGAGGTCCAGTGCTTTTGTGTCAGCCCTCTTTTAAGGCAAAACATCACCACAGGATGTTGCTCTTGAATTAATATATGATACAGTAAATGTACAAGACATCATGGAGCTGTAGGGTATTATAGATGAGTGATATATGCCAGCTTTAGAAAGAAAAAGATTGGGGAAAAAAGTGGATTCCCCAAAGTTAGCATATTAAACTTGAATATATAGCTCAATTAGTTGAAGAAGACTAAAAATTTGAGTTCATAAATGGTTTCTGAATATTTATGAGTAGCCTTAATATTGTACAGAGAAATAGATTGGGAACCTGAAAAATATCAGAGTACCAACCAAGCTCTTACGAGCCCTTCCACTTTCACCCAAGGCTGTCACAGAAGGAAAGTGTCCACTCCAGCCAAAGTGACATGATGTTCAGGGGCTGAACAGGATTCAAGAATAAGCAAAGACTGCTCATCACCATGAAAGATAAGGCAGCTGGAAGACACAAAATAAAAAATCTCCTAGAGCATCTGGAGCTACTGAAGAGCATGGAGAGTTACCATCCGTCTTGGATTGTTCTCTTTGCTCTTCATGCACATGTGTTCAGCTTTGCTGGCCCTGGTGGGGAGCAGCCTTGACATCCCATTTGTCAGTGAAAGGAAAGAATTCTCCCCTTGAAGCTGGCAGCTAATCAGGCTTAGTTTCTCATGCCTGTTTAAGTATAGGACACAGTTTCATAACAGTTAAGCTCATGAGATGAGGGAAAATTATCAGTACAGAACCACAGAATCACAGAATATACTGGGTTGGAAGGGATCCATCAGAATCATCAAGTCCAACTCCTGGCCCTGCGTAGGACACACCAAGAATCACACCACATGCTTGAAAGTGTTGTTCAAATCAAATACTCTAAAAATAAAGCCTCCTTAATTACCTTGAGACCTTCAGAGAGGGGAGTATGTCAGAATGGTTTACTGTAGAGAGAACATATTATAAATAACACTATATTACACATATTAATTGCTTTATTGGTATTTTATTTTTATTAAGAGACCATATGAAAGAACAATGACTCTTGAGGGAACAATTAATGGGAGGTTAGTTGTTAACAGATTTAACAGACTATGTTTAACATACCTTTGATAGCTAAAGATGCTTCAGAAATGTAGTAAGTAGTTCTTGTGCTGATTTCTTAGTACTTCTTTTGCCATGGAGATCATTGAAAAGTTCCTGTTGTGTTGCACAGAGATTAGACTGTACATAACAGTCCTAATTGAAACTTCATTACACACTTGCAAGATGAAAGGCTATGGAAGAGTTTCAAAAATACAGCAGGAAACAGGTCTGTTGTTCAGCACTAAACAGAATTTACCTTGCAGTACCTGGAAGATTTTAAGAAGCCTAATTCTGGAGAATTAAGAGGTTTTTTCCTCAAGTGTACTCAATGAGCACATTCTTGAATAGATTGGCATAGGGTGAATTTCATTGATCTGCCTGAAATTACAGGCAATTCTACTTTGAGTTACATCTTATAGCAATGAAAATTCTGAGAAAAGCTGTCATTTTAAATGTTGACTGCAATTGGTATCCAAGGGGATGTTAATGATTTGAAAAGTGTAAATGCTCATTTTGAGAGAGTAGTTAAGTTTCAGGTTGCACATAAATGCATGCTTGACTTTTGAGAGAAAATTCACTTCCACTTCTCCCAGATAAAAAGCTGGTGGAAGAGGCCCTGGCACAGTTTTTACACTCAAACCAAGGCCCAGATCCATGGGTTTGACAGTAGGCAAAATAGTTCCCCCAAGATAAACTCCTTTTAATTCGCGGAAATGTACTAGCGTCACCAGTGGTTGTTTGAAATGAATGTAGGATGTATTTCATCGTTAGAAGGTAAAGTCTTTGGTTTCCCTGTTTCAAGAACAAAAACCAGACTCATAATCTCATTTAGCTTCTTACTGCATCCACTCTCCTTTAGCTCTGCCCAGGAATGCCAGTGCCCAAGCATCCAGGTCAAGATGCTGGTAGCAGGGGTTGGAAGGGAGCTGTTAATTAAGCAATTAGGTCTGGGGAGGGAAGACTTGCTGAGGAGACCTTGAAGAGGTACACAAGGTCTGGGTGTATATCCACAGAAGTCCATGAGCCAGATGGTGGATGTGTAGGAAAACTGTGGAAGTGGAGTTAGCTCCTGCTGTTGCCCTCGGGCTTGCCTGAAGGACCTCCTGCAAGTGGCAAGCAGATTGAAGGCAGGACAGATGCAATGGCAGGCAGTCCTGGAAAGTCACAAAGCATTTTTAAAGGACCTAGATTTAGCTAAAAGCTTTTTGAAAGACACTAAGTGAAATGCTTCTCACCCAGCTGTAATGGCTTTTGGCAGGTGGGCGTTCACTGCTTAGGTTTCCATTTTGGGCTCTCTGTCAAAAAAGAGAGAGAAATAGGCAGTCTTAAGCAGCAGTTCATCTGACCTATTTTAATGTGCTGCTGAGGAAGGGTTGAATTGCCCAGAAGTGCATATCTCTGGTCAGATGAATTTGTCAAATGGTCAAATGAAACCTGCCTTTATCCACAGCTTTGGGAAGAATGAGATTTCTGAGGAGGATCCCAGCATGGAAAGAAAGTGGATGGTTGTGGGTTAATTACATTTGTTTTAGTTGTTCTGACCATTATTTAAGCCTGTGCTGAGTATTGCATGAATACTATGCTTAATGATGATAGAAAGTGTCAGATTCCCCATGTGTGGTGCACAGATGGCCCACAGTGACCCCGATTGTGTATTTAATGTGCACAGAGACCACTTGTACCACACATATGCAGGAGATTTGAAGCCTTCCAAAAACATCAGCCTTGTCGCACACATGGTGAAAAGTTGATCCTCACATAGCAGGAAACCTGTGATGAAGAAACTATTCCAGCTTGGTCCTTTGTTATCAGTAAATCCCAGTCAAATGTATACATTCCTGACATGCCACCATGCAGCTCTTTCAGAGAGCCAAGGGGAAGTGTGTGGGGGGACCCAGACACTAGATAGCCCTACTATTCCTGTCACTGGGAGAACAATCCCTCAGAGGGATCAGCGAGCTAAGCTACCATGATGGTAGACATTTGGTGGAGCAGAGCTGTGTCATTGCAGAAGTACTTGGAGGGCTGATTTAACCCAGGCTCTTTCAACAAACTGAAAATTGTATAGGAATCCTACACACTGAAATTTCACCTCATCTTTGTCCCAAAAGCAATCACGTCTTTAGAAAGGTCTGCCAGTATAATTGAATTTAAATGTATTTTCTGTTAGCTAATCAATTTTTAGTATCTGAATCTGGCTGCTTGTCCTTGGTTCAGCTAATATTCTTCATCAGTTCCGAGAAAAAAAAAAAATCAAGGCACGGTATTTTATATACAGTGCTACTATTTTGATTCATAGTTCGAAAGAAGGCCTATATTTTTTGCAAAATTACAGTTTCAAGCAATGTTTTGACCAGCTGTCACTGATACTGTGCTACCAGAAGATTTTCTGTTTTCTAGAGTTTTGTGCAGTTTTGGCAATGTATACATTTTAGTGGTAAATCAGCGTGAAACCTGCAGACATTCTAGACTTGTTCTTGTTTAAATTACACCCAAATCAAATATTTGGGCCATGAGATGTTGTATGACATGTTAATGCATGACTGTTAGATATTAATTGGATCTCCAATTCTACATGCTGTTTTGGTAAAACTTTAGAAGACTAGAGAGTTTTAGAAACAGTTTATTGAATTATAACAGTGCAAGCTTCTTCATCCGAAAGCCAGTTGTACACTTCAGTGAATTTTACCCATGTGTATGACTAGATTTAGAAATGAGAAATAAAGAAATCCACACTGACCAGCTAATGGGTTGGGACACTTCCAGCATCTGAAAAGCCTGAATTTGATATTTTCTCCCATCATAAGGGCACTTCAGGAGACTGCTTTAACTAGCCCACTAGAGAATATGATATGATGCAGGAAGAAAACTGTTAAAGCTAAGTTAGTTTTTGTGCAAAGTCCTTAAAGATTTACTGAAATAAGGCAAAAAACTCTGGTTAAGTCAGGGACGAGGACCTTGATTTTCCTGAAAAAGACAGAACAGAAATTAAATTTCTCATTTTATTCTGTGAACAGTTCTCAGAGCTATATCTGGGTTTTCGATTACTTATATTTGTTAAAATTGCCCTCATTGAAAATGAAATGTTTTTATTTTGGCTCTCCCGTTCTTCAGTGTGGAAACAAGGAAAAAAATATTCTCATTTTGGTTCAAACAGTTCATTTTACACTTTTGATTTGAGAATACCAAAACTTTAACCAAACTTTTTCAAGGAAACCAGAAAAATGAATTACCCACTCAATCCTCTAGCTCAAAAAGATGAGAGAAAAAAATCCTAGGAGTTATTTTATGACGGATCCTGACAGATTTGTGTACAGGACTCTGTGACATATTTGTGACAGCAGTAGCCTTGAATGGAACAGCCACAGTGAGCCTTTATGCTCACATGTTTCTTTAAGTTTTCTCTTCAGGGTTTCTTGCTGCCAGTGTAAATAACAGGAGGAAAGTGCAATTCAACTTGCAGTGTCCAGAGATAAGGGAAGGATTTTTATTTCACTTTNNTTTTTTCTGAATGAGAGTGGCTGAAAAGTCTATATTGAGCGGAGATTGAGGAGCTGGTAGCCATGGGAACAAGGCTGATGCTGGCGTCTTTGTCTAAAGGAATCAGACCTCTCAAAACTCCCAGAAGCATCTTTGTAAGAGCAACAGTGGCAGAACTGACAACAGGAAAAACAGCTATTGATGCCCTGCCAGTAGAAACTGGGAATGTCAGGATTAGGGAAGACTCTGACCATGATTTAACAAGAATTATAGAGTATATACAAGAAAATTCCAGCAAAACCCTCCCAAAACTCTAAAAGCTGCAAAAGACACTGTGTACCAGCTGTTGGGAGCATGGGTTTGAATGTAGGAGGGAATGACTCAGTCCTCAATTAAGTGAGTTTTGTGAGTAAGAGTGTCACTTGCACGTGTATAGATGGAACTGCAGCCCCAGCTCAGAAAACAGAGTCAGCAGCTTTTAACCCTTGCTTTGAAAAACTAACTCGACAGCATTTTTTTCCCCTATGTGATAGGAGCAGAGAAGAACCTGGGAACCATACATAGCTCTTCTTCAGAAATATGAACTACCCAAAGCCTTAATACAGGGACACCGCAGAAATGTCTGCTCTGACAAAAACTGAGAAATTTCAAGCAGCACATTGTCCATCACCACAGCAAGAGGGAAAATGGTTTCATAACTGTTTTGCAGGAAGAGCATCTCTAGGCAGATGGCATTTGGCCAGGGAGCCTGCTCACAGGAGGCTGATCTCAGAGCACTCTCCTCAGTGCTTTCCCCTGCACCGGGCAGAAGACACACACCAGCAACTCTCCCCAAACGTGGGAGAAGTCAACATCTTTCCTTAAAGCTCATCCCCTCAATGCCCAGAGCTGCTCCTGAGCTGGCAGCAAGCACAGAGGAAGATATTTAAAAACGGGAACGCAAATCCAAAGTTCCCTGCTAAAAGCTGTGGTGGTCTGATCTGCACAGAGGCTGAACCTCTGATCTCACAGATGAAAGGGACTATCTCTGCTGCACAGAGCTGTGCTGACTCCCATCCAGCACACTCAGGGCATGCAGAACTCAGCTTTTTGTGCTCTTCTTCAACAGTGTACCACGTGAGAAAATCCCCTGGTTTGCTCCCAGCCCATACCTTATGTAATATTTAAAGGTAGCAATGGGATACCTGGAAGAAAAAGATCCAAATTTATACATGTGCTCTTCCATAAAACAGACTAAAACCTCAGGAGCTGCTAGCAGTAGCAAAACAGGCACTCACCCAGCCAGACATCTAATAGTTTTTAATGCTAATCAATAGAAAAGATTCTGGGAAGTGACCTTGAGAGCTATTGTGTCAGTGTGATATACATTTTGAAGCAGTGAGAGATTCTGATGCTTTGATGCAGTAATATCTGGAAAAGGATATGTGGAAGGAGTAGTGAAGATCTGAAAGGGTGGCATTTGTTGGAGAAAGGTATCCAAAAAGGGGTAACGTCTGGGAGGAAAAAAATGGATAAAATCCAAGAGTCCGAGCCAAGCTGTCTCAGCTGCATTCACAGCTTCTCTGTGAGTTTGTTGAACACCCATTTTATGATTGACTCATGAAACTTCCCTTCCCTGAGGAAGGGGTAAGTATTTATCATCACGGCAAAATTTTGAATGTTTATTCACTATTAGGGGAAATACTGACTTGCAAATGTTTAAGAGTGAAAAAGAGTTGCTTTCAATGGTAAAGAAAAGTTTCTTTCCTTTGTAAGGTTAAAATTTATTATGTGTTATATAAATGCTACTCAGCATTCCAAGTACTCCTCTTATGCCGCCTAATATTTTAAGGATATATCCATTTTTTGGTACCAAACATATATTATGTCTTTTTCTTTTCTTCTGTATGCAGTTGGACCTTTTGGTTTGGCACCAGACAAAATACAATTACACTTTGAAGTGTTTGAACCACTGTTAATGCTATAATAACTTGGAGCAATTTCTGTGAAAGAACATCAAGCCTTTTTTTCATCAATAAATGTTCTACGGCATATGTTTCTACATTTCAATATCCATTTATCCATATCTTTATTTCCGAGGAAGTCAGTATTCATTAAAAGGAATACACTTTTAAAATGTGTCAGTATTGTAAGGCATTTTTCATGTGAGATAGAGAAGAAACTGCAAGAATTTTCATCCCCAGGTGTTAGTATAAGGAGGTTTCACATTTTTTTTAACAGACTTTTTATTTTATCTGTGAACTTCCATAAAAGTCAGAAGACTAATGCCTCAGTCTATAGAATAAAGTTAATGCCTCAGCTAAAAAATATTTTAAAACCTGAAAAATATGCCTAAATTCAGCATCTTTCAAGATGTGTTTCTTTAAATGATTTCTTTTATGCCCTGAAAGCAAAATGAATGTAATAAACCACTAAGCTAGCTTAAAGCACAATTTGAGTAGAACAATTGTTTGTGTGCTTAATTGCAAGTATATGAGGTGTGCAGTTCCGGTATCTACAGTGAGGTCACTCACAAGTCTGAACACAAGCAAGTGTTTAAGCACTTTGTTGGATCAAGTCTTTAAGAAAATTACTGTTGCAACAGAAAAATTAAAGTCTCACTGATGAGGTTTGACTGCAGGAGATTTAACATAGGTAATACCACTTACAGAAATCCTTCGTGATACCTTGTACGATGACAGACAAACAGCACTGGATTTTCTTCTTGCTTTGAAATGCAACAAATGTCTTTCTTGCCCTCCTTTTGACTTGTAAATATCAGAAGTGAAAAGCATGCTCTGACCAGCTTTGGGGTTGTTTGGGTTTTTTTAATATATGATTCTAATATAAAATAATTTTTATATGTTTGGAGGATTGAGGAATCCAGAAAAGGAACACAAGAAAGGAAGGAAAAGTAAACTTGCTTGGAGAGGGAAGACCACCATGAAAAAGAGAGATGAAGAGAAATCTTAAGCATTATCTAGGGAGAGATGGGGACAGTAGAGGGAATGAGGTACTGTCAGATGAGGCATTGTCAGATAGAAGCTGCAAAGAATCTTAAAAATGAGGGTGAGGAAGTCTGAATTCTGTGAGCAAGATGTATGGGGGCTGTGGTGAGTGAGCCTTAGGTTGGGTAAAGTTTATTTGAAACGGCATACATTAAAAAAGAAGGTTAATAGGAAGTGGTTAACGCTAATTATGAGAGGATCTGTGTTGGTTATTTTTTATGATATACCCACTAAAAAAGGGTTGTTATTTTGAATATTCCAGAATAAGCAAAAAGAATTAGTGAAAGTCTTAATGTAAGGAGAATGAAGTGAGAAAGACCGAACCTAATACTGAGCCTCAATATGTCAGAGAAAATTGGTGATAGAGGAATGGGGGAGGGAAGGCATTTTAGGAAGAAGTAAGAGCAGTTCCATTTTAGAGCTGCTTGACCTCGAGAAACAACAGGAGATCCGAGAGAGTAGCAGAGAAACAGATACAGACACAACATGCTCAGAGAGAAAAAGGAGTTTTTGGATTTGAGGGACAGAGGCACCGAGGCGAGAAAGAGAATAAGGCATGCTACAGGCAAAGCATGGTGAGCAACACAGGGTGGGAATCTGGAGATGGCCAGGGAGCCACTGAAGTCCCCAGAGAGGCTTCTTCTTGGAAAATGCAGCCATTGAGTGATCACAGCTGAAAGCATAGGAACTGTATTTTTTACGGTGTGGGAAGGGAGGGGAACACTGTCAAAATCTCAGTCTTCCTCTCCAGAGTGAGGCATGCATTGAAGAAAAACAAGCAGGATTTGGGAAAAGGGGCAGACAAGACAAATAAAGGCAGCAAATTATGTCAGGATCAGATGTTAACGAGGAAGAAAATGAGAGAAATGAAAATGAGAGAACTGAAATTTGAGGCCACTGCTATAAAATCTGAAAGGACCAGAAATGTTTTCTGGGACGGACTATTTTAAACTTTTCTCCAAATAATTACACCCTTTCAGAGTAACGACGTGTTCATCTAAAATGATGGCTTTTTGTTCCATGTCCAGCATGGTATTTGGCGGGTATTAAATGGGATGCGTTGCAGTTCAGCTGCAGGTACAAGGCAAATGATGCATTTCTTTGCTTGAGGCCCTCATTATGCTCTGTAAACAATCAGAATGGAGATTTATTCTCCACTCACTGATTTCCTGCTCTCGGGTAAAAGCACGAGGGGCACGTTAGAAAGAAAGCACTAAGACACTGATTATCTGTTTCTCCAAGCCAAATTGGTTTAGGTTTCTCCAGGCCTCCTAGCAACAGCTTTATTATTATGGAGTAATTTCCCCCCAAATACTTCTAAAACAAGTATCAGATTAATGCTTCAGATAAGAAGAAAGTATATTCATTAACTCCCAGGGACAGTCTATTGAAATAAAAGCCTCAAATAAAATATGCAAGTATGGTTCATTAGGATATGTTGATTTTTTTCTTGGGTTTTGTTTTGTTTTTTTTTTACGTTATTTAACAATGAATGGTTAATGATGATCAATGTACAACAAATTCATTCCATAGATAAGAAAAAATAATTCCTATTAGCAAATATTTTCCTGCAGTATTCACATATTTCACATTTCTTTGTATCTAGCTGTGGATATGAATCATTAAACACACATGCATCACTTTTGTTTACTTACAAACCAGCTATACTGCATATTATGTTGGAAATAAACACATATACGAAGAATTTATTTAGTTCTACAATAATTGCAGTTTCTGTTGTTTACAACTTTATGGTATTAATATTTCTTATAATATCCCAGGAGAACTATGGTATGTTAAGAGAACTGAACTAATCCTATAAATATGTATTCTTTGTTTCATGGTAAAATTTTCAGAAGTTTTTATGTTATTCAGATACATACCTCCTAATAATAATTTTTTTAATCCCCAAGTAAAAGATCTATTACAAAGTCTCCTTTTCAAAAGTAGCTTAAGCACCAAGAAGTTGGTGAGACTTGGGTTCACATGGCAGTTTCTGAAAAAAAATATTTCTTCAAGCTTTGAAAGACAACAAATACTGTATGGAGAAAAGATACACAATGGAGCACTTCTCTCATTCTCTGATTTTTTTGCCATGGTACAACTGTGATTTTTCAGAAGGAAGAATGTACTGTTTTGGTGGTTTCTCTTGCCTTAACCACAGGTGTAACCTTCCCAATGGCTCTACAGAGGAATGGTGGCTGAACACTCTTTTTCCCCTTTCATTATTTTTCTCTGTTGTGGGCTGCCATAGCAATAAGGTCTATGGTGGGGCCAGCAGCTGGCTTTGTAGCATCACTTTGTTCAGCCACACCATGAACTGCAAAGAACTGGAGCAAGAAGATGCTTGAGGGCACCGGTTTAGCCAGTGCAATATGCTCTGCTTCTGGGAATGTGGGAAGCTCCTTATGGGTTCTCTTGAGGGGGATACTCTTAAGAGAGAGGAAACAAAGAAGAGGAAACCAAAGTATCTACAGTGTTTCTAGAGGACTTGACTAAAGAGGTAGAAACTGCTACATCCATATTGCAACACCCAGGTGCTTATTGGGTAAAATGCAAAATGGCAACAGTTTCACCTGTAAAGTCTTTGTAGCATTAGAAATCTTGCTGGTAATTACAGAACGTGACTCCCTTGAGGAAAGAGTCAGTTTATATCTGATTCACTCTGTTCCTAGAGATGGTTGTTCTATTCCTTCCTTCAAGAGAAACTCAGGCGATATGCCAAGGCAGACCTAGACTCACCATGTAGGAAAATGCACTCTGTAGCCCATTTGGTCAAGTGAGATTTAGCACCTTCTTATGATTGAACTTAATTCAGGCGGAGAGAGTTTCCATTACTCCTTCTACTAGTGGTACATGTAATGACAAATACTTAATATCAGAAATATGGAATACTTAAAGTTAGCAAGCACTCTTATACAGCCAATGTTGCAAAATACTTTGAAGTTTTAAAAAATGAAATCTTTCAAAATGTCAAGATTAACACCTGGCAAGAAATTTGAGGGAATACACAAAGGGAGAACATGCTTTCATTAAAAGTCACCTGAGGCCTAGGAAGATAGTTGTTTATAATACAAGATTTCTTATGAACAGTAGCAATTTGTAGCATAATGTAGAACAGCGATTCAGAGATGAATGCTTCTAACTTCAGACTGTATTTTGAACATTGGGTATTTTTAGCAAAGGTACGCATTGAGTTTAACACGCTCCATATGTACAATACAATAACCAAAAAAAGGGAACAATAAAATTTAAAAAAAAGAGAAAGTCTTAACTTATTATCCATCTAATATAATGTGCTTCATGCTTCTTAAAACTCCACTGGGGACAAAGCACAATACACTCAACAGTTGTACAACCTTTCCTGCCTGGTATATTTAAACTCCTTTCAGCAAGAGGAAGTAGGTGTTGCTACAAATCAACCTCAAATTTAACAAAAAGGCAAAGGACAGCATGTGTTGCTCCCCCCGTCCTTCATTCTGTGGGTACAGAACCAAGCTGTCCCTGGCTGGTTTAATGACCCTGCACAGAAATGCACAGAATGTGAAGGGAAACAGCTTGGCACCTGCAAAGCTCACACATGAAAGCCCCAAAAGTTTTCAGAGTGCGAGGGATTTTAGAGAGAGATGAGANTTTTTTTTTTTTTTTTGCCAAAGAGCAGTTGCTTCACATGGAGACTTTTATTACCTAAGGATGTAAGCTTGCTTCTGCATTATTGAAAATACATATTAGAGTACAGCAAACAAGCAATGATTTATTATGGAGTCAGGAGGATTAGCAACATAGTTTTGTCACTTTCTTTTATGAATAAATCATATTAATAACAGCTTTGCAAAACCAAGTATGGTAAAGCATAATATACTGAGGCAGACAATAAATAAAAGTTGGAAACTTTAGTAGACAAGAATATTTGTTTATGTTTCTCCTTGAAATCAGCTGTATGCAGCCTTCCTAACTATTTTACATACCTCTTAAGAAATTTCATTTAATGTGAGACTGAACCTATTTGAAGCTGAATGTACATCTTGAATATATGCTTAAATTTAAATCTGTAGCATTAACACCAAATAAATGTTTCCCTAAAGGTTAATAGTGTTCTCTATATGTTTTTTAATAGAATATGAATATTACATACACCTGGTATCAAAAATCAGGGAAATGCTTGAGTGGTAGTAGAAGTCTATTATTGAAAATATGAAATAAACACAAATTAAGTGGGAAGCACACCTGAAAAGGGATGTTTTATGTTTCTGAACTCAGGTTGTGCTTTCTATCTGTATTAAACATTGTAAAATTAGGAATGATTATTTTTAAGTAAAATTCCATATATATCATTTGTGACAATATACCATTAAATATTGCACAGTGGTTTTCCTGCAGCTGTGACCTGTATTAGGACTCTTTTAATGGGGTATAAAACACAAGAATCCAATCTTTCTTCACATGCACCAAGAGTTCCAATCATTTCATTCACATAAAAATCTCCTCGTTGCTAGTGAAAAATGGCTGATGAGTAAAATAGGACATATCCTAGTATATGGTACCTTTAATAAAACATCTGCCATTTGAACAACTGGGAATGACTTTAGGAGGAATTTCAGAAATTCTGAAATTAGTAAAGAATAAGTAAAAATTTCAAAAATTTTAAAAAAATTATTTAAAGAATAAATAAAATTTTTATGGACAAGTTTTTGTTGTAAATTATACTTTCAGATTCTGTAATATAAATATAATGCTACGCCATATCTTTGCTGAGTGTTGTTTTCTCACAAAAAAAACCCCACTCTTTTATAGTTATTTTGCACACCTTTTTAAAGACAAATTATTTCCACAAACATCTACAACAGATCTGTTTGGTGTAAAATAAATATCTGCATTGCTGCACTCAGCAATCAAGTAAGCAATATATAACTCCTTTAGTTAATCTATTAAATAATAAGGTAATACATGCCTAGCTGTGTGTGTGCCTTCTAGCCAAGATTTCCTGATAATTTAAACACTTTATAATATCATTTTGCAGAGGCCCTGTGAAATGAGGAAATAAATATTTATTCAGCTCCCGGAACAGAATCACAGAAAGGATGTTTTCAAAGGTGGCATCTCCATTCCCAGCTGTGGAAAGGCAAACATGTGGAGGCTGTTTAGCACCTGTGGCTGCTCTGCAAGTGGAGCCGAGCGCAGTCCCTGCCCTACCATACCCAGTCTTGGCTCCATCCCTTTGTAAAAGCTTCCTGCATGGCTTTTCTGCTGCAACTAAGTCTTATAAGCAGCCAAGTACAGAAAAGAGGCAGTTGATGCTCCACTTCCTCAATACAATATTAAAATCCTGTTGTTGTTGTTGTTTTTTTTCTTGTGGATAGACAATGTGTCTCTTCCTTGATTAATGCTATTTAAACACGCTGATTTGCATACTTTTCCTGTTGTTAGGTTCAGTAAATTAAAAAAGTGTGCTGACTGATGTGAAGTTTTATCTGACAACTCTTGTATGTTAAAGTGCTGTTTGGGAGTGATAATGAGACCACCATATGGGAACTGATACTCTGCTTCAGCCACTGACCTGTTCTGGAAGCCCCTCATGTCTCTCTCTTCTGTTTTTCTGATGTAAAATATTTCCTTTTGGAAGATACTTCAATGACTTCAAAGATTTGTTCCCTGCTAGATTATAGCTGCTCCTGCTCTCAAAGAAAATAATGGGCAGTGTGTGAATAAAGAACTCAGAAAAAGTATATATCATCTTATAGATAACTGGTCTCATTGCCATTTCTAGTCTACAGATAATTAACAAAGAAAAGCAAAATGTCTGAATGAAAATATAGTTGTTGGCTTCACTGGAGTCTCTGAAAGAGCCCCACAAGTTCATTCAAATGTCTTCCCTGGAATAAGTAATTTCTAGCTGAAGAACTGCATTGTTCTTATGGGGGTTAATCATAATATTTGTTTTATGGTGCGACTTCATCACCATCTAAATTGCTTCTACACTACATGAACCTATCACCCTCCCTGCTCCTGCTGTATTTTTAAATAACTTTACAGAATCCTTTTTACTTGCAAACCAGTGTCTCACAATCAATGGAACTTCATCGCATACCTGTTTTACAAAAACACATTTATTTCATAAGGTGCTGAAGTCATTATTGGCTGTGTATAGGAATTCAGATTAGAATTTATAAACACTTTCTTCTTTTTCCTGATCTGTTACACTGTGATTCCTTTCATCTTCAATTTTTCTCCTGCTTTTTAGCAATTCTATATTAGTTTTGATCCATTTGTATGTCTATATTCTCTCTTTTAATAATCCCACTCCTTTTTATCTTTATCAGCTTATTTCTGCTTGCTTTTTCTCCTTGTCATGGTTATTCATTTCTCTCCTGTATTTGCACTCATCCCCTTTCCTTCCTTTCAAGCTAACAAATGTAGACTGTATTTACAGACTGGATTTTTTAAAGAATAACATATCAAAGTCAGACTACAAATATTACTTATGCCTGATGTCAGTTATTCACTGCTTGTCACTTCCAGTGCACACATCACCAAAGAGCCTCCACTGACACTCTGGCCCAAAGTATAAAACCTCTACCATTACATTTCAAAAAATAACAAATCTTTTCATGTTTGAGCTGTCAAAAGAAGCTCTTGGAACAGCCAGCATAGAAAGGGACACAGTCACTACCCACATGCACTATATAAGTATGATCACATACCTACTAACAGCAAGAGCTGATAACTCTGGGGGGTGGCAAGCCCCTTCCGAGCAACTCCAATGCAGCAACCTGGAGAGATTTTTTTTCCTTCTTTTTTTTTTTTTCCAATCTGCCCTTGCCAGGGTATTTGGTGCATTCTTCAAAGCAGGGCCTGGGAGTAGCAGTGCCTGGGACGCAGCTGCAGCTCCGTTGGAGGAAGGCTGCGGGTGAGTGCCAGGGTGGCATTGCACATTTGGGGCTAGACCATGTATAAGGCCACATTGTGCTGCCTGTTGTGCTCCTTGCTGAGTTATTCCTGGAGGAGAAGCCAAGTGAGAGAGAAAAAGCAAGGCTTGGAAAGTGGGGTAGTTTCATAGTCTGTCAAACTGCTTTAAATAACTCCTCTCTGACCCCACACCATAGAGGGACATTGATGCAACTCAACCTGAGCCCTGGTAGGATCCCACACCAGCTGTGGTGCAGAGGTAAGGAGAGAGTGTTGCTGCCAGCTCTAAGCCAAAGGGGAAGTAAAAACTATCACACAACTTAAAACCATCAGTCTTCTGGACTCCTCTTGATGTAGACTGGAAAAAAAAAAACAAACAGGAAAGAGCTGGTTCAGGGCAGCAATTCTCACAGTTGAAGTCCCTGAGAAAGAGGCATCTGTTCCTTCTAGCAGAGTGCTTTACTGAAGAGGAGAAAAAACACGCACATAACTATAAAGAAACACAAGGTTTAATGTGCTAACCTGGTATTTCAGACTTTGACTAAGATTTTTGCTTGTCACATTAGTGTGTTACTGCAAAGTACTGAAGTACAGGCAGACTATCTTAATACTTAGAAAATTGTGCAGATACAATAGATACCACGAAAAACATTATTATTAATTTATCTTAATTTTGATATATCATAGTTATTTAAACAAGAAGTTATTAATTTCTACATATAAATCAGTTCATGCTCATCTTTTATTTTTCCTTCTTTTTTTCCTTAACTGTTCTCAAGATCCTTGTAAAGCTAACCCTCTTTTCTGAGGAAAACAACAACTAATTAAATCTTTAAAAAAGGCTAAAAACAAGCTTTCTTTCAGAAAGAAAAAACAAACACCCCTTTCTGGATTAATGATTTACCAATCCAAACCATGTTTAGTTCTTGAGAATTGGTGTGTTGTTTTGCCATTTTCCTCATGCTATTCTGAGCTAGTTCTGCACCTCACACAACTCTTAAATAATGGAGAGACCCTGAAATCAGATCTCACTGCTTTTGGGTTTATTCACACTCAAACATCCACACTGCAGCTCAGCTGGCTTGGATGATACTCAGTCACACTCAGCAATTTTGACCCTTCCCAAGTTTTCTAGCTCCTGGGAATTAAGGGAGAAAGCCATACAACAGGCAATAAATTACTCCTGTAGTCACTCTCCCCTAGTGTTTGCTGTGTGCTATAGGATCTGCTGGATCTTTCTCATCTCCCCTTCTGATCCAGACTTCCCTGATAGCATCACTTCCCATGCTGGCTTGATTAGCTGAAGAGAAGAAATGCCTGCCCCAGTGTTTGAGAGCTGTGCAACAGCCAGAGTGCTGCAGGCTGATGTGAGCACAGGAGCAGGGCGGGGGCTTTTTCCATGGATGAATTATGATCCGCAGTCTAGTGTCATCACATTTTCTATCTGTTACTGATTCTGTTGTTAGTGCCATTCCCTGATGTGGTCATGAGTGTGTTCCTACATTCCTCTGGTACAATACTGAGAAATGTGATGCTCTGTGGTTTTAGTTCCTGTAATGAGAACAAGGCAGTTCTCCTCACACACAAAACTTGTGATTATACAAGACTATATTGTGTTACTGGCAACTAATTAGAATTCTCTGTTTAAATGACATTGCTTTATTACACATCATTAACATAAAATGTCAAAACTAGCATGATAGTTGTTTGCATATGAAAAATGAGCCTACTTCTGTAAGTGAAAGCAACAAAATTACATAAATTTTAGTACCAGTATTTTAATATCTTTTATATTATTGTTAATGTGGTATGGTCAGAGGTTTTTCCATATAAAAAATCACAAAAAGGGAAT
The DNA here is from genome assembly GCA_013397055.1 of Pachycephala philippinensis. Taxonomy (NCBI): domain Eukaryota; kingdom Metazoa; phylum Chordata; class Aves; order Passeriformes; genus Pachycephala; species Pachycephala philippinensis. The sequence continues at coordinate 896,437 of VWZT01009485.1, read as the reverse complement.
CCTTCCTTTAAAAAATGTCAGTGACTATCAATTTTGTCCTCTGCATTTATTATACAGATTAAATAAAATGCAAAAAACGTTAAAAGCCAAAGGGTGTGTGGGGGGGTTGAACTTATAGTATTAAGTTCATATTTTGGTCTATATCCTTAGAGCTCAGAGTACACATTACAATTAATTTACTCTCCTCCCCCACTGAGTAAGTGATATTATTATCATATTGCATACAGTTAAACTGAGACAAGGAATTGAATTCCTTCTGGCCAGACAGTAAGTAAAATGCTGGTGCTGGGATGAGGACACAGGGCTCTTTGGAGCAGGCTGAATATCAGGATGTCACATATTCTTCTCATTTACATGCTAGGTTTGAAAGTTTCTAAACTAGATAATAAGTAGGTTTTTCATCGGGGATCTGTAGGAGACATTGGTGAATTCAAGCCATAGCTGGCAAGGTACCTACCTGTTCCTTGGCAATATTATGATGTTGGTAACACATAAAACTGATGTGAGGGTAGCATTCCCTTGGCAGCACACTAAATATGCCGCAAGACACATAACCGATGAGTATAATTTGCAAATGTGTATGGAGAATCAGTCTTGACAGTTTTGTTTACAAAGGCAGGCAGCTATTTGCTGATAAGAGATATGACATGCTATTCATCTTGCTGCTACTAAGCCAAAGGGATTGCAACTATGATAACAAACTGTTAGATTTGATTGTTGGAATGCTTATGCAATGTTAGTAATAAAGGGTGTTTAAAAGCATATCTCATTTGTTCTTGGGCAATCATATGGTATTTCTTATAATAATTTTCCTGGGACACTTAAAAGGACAAGCTAATTAAAGAAAAGATATCTGTCTGGCTCAGCTTTAATGGGTCTGTGTTCTCTAAGTAGGTGTATGTAGGAAACAGGAGCAGACGTGTCTGTATTTCTCCGCTTGCATGGGTTGAGGCAGGATGTCAAGTGACATAGTCACAGCCTCACATCTTTCAGTTCCTTCATTTTGGCTGGTGTTACCTCCACACACCTTCCAAAACTGGAAAATAAACAGTCCTAAAGATAGGACAAGGGTAATGCCTTTAAACTGAAAGAGGGTAGGTTTAGATTAGATAAGGAAGAAATTCTTCACTATGAGGGTGGTGAAGCACCGGAACAGGTTCCTATCCTTGAAAATATTCAAGGCTGGGTTGGACTGGGCTCTGAGCAACCTTGTCTACTGGAAGGTACCCCTGCCTATGGCAGCAGGGCTGGAACTGGATGACCTTAAGGGTCTCTTCCAACATAAACCATTATATGATTCCAAGTAGTGCTTAGACCTTCAAGAAGCTGAGGAGGAGGTTTCTAGCTTGTTTCTCCCTGTTACTGAGCATCAGAAGAATGGGTCAGCATGACTAACACCTCTCTGTTGTCATCAGCCCCGTTTCAAACAATACTGAGAAAACACTTTTCCCAGAACTCCTAAATACCTGCACCATTTATAGCCTCCAGTAACACATTGTTCACACGTTTTCTACAAAGCTTATGATCAAAGTAAAAAAAAAACCCCAACTTATATAATACTATCCAGAGCAAATACAGGACTGGAGTGTCCTGCACCACCTTGTTTGTGTGAGCAGCTGGATGCACATGAGGGTGGGAACAGAGAACTCAGCCGTTTTTTTGTGAAATACTGCTCACTGAGCTTTGTTGAATGTGTACGTGCAGCTCAGTAATGTGCAGGCACAGGCTGATCCAGCTGTGATGGCTAAAGCAGCGCTTTTGTCTGGCCATCTCACTCCCACCTCGGCAGGCACAGCTGAGGAGATGGCTGGAGCAGGCAGACCAGGTTGACCATTAGAGATCATGTACACGCCTCACTAATGGATTTAACCAAGACCGAGTACACAAAAATACTTGATGAGGGTGTAGCTGATGCAGGTTACAGCTTGGTCTGCTGAGCTTGTCGCTGACCCCAGCTCACACCTCCTGGTCAGTAGACTGGAGAGAACATTTACAAGGGTAAATACACCCTACAGGGGTAGGGGCAGGTAGGAAGGCTACACCACTCAGTACTTGAGTTTCTGTGGCTAACTCAGTCTGAGTGCCGCAGTAATTCAAGCAGCAGTCTGCATTTTTGAATGTATTTGAGCATTGCACATAAGTCTACATAAGAAAGACACAGCGAAACCCCAAACTTTCCACAGCAGGGATTTTAGAGCTAACAAGCGCAAAATGAGCAGCTTTGTTCTCAGTCATTCTTACTCACAGTTACAGGTGACTTTGTGAATAGCATATACCGTGCCAAACTACAACTGAAATCCTCTTTGAATGCAAGCAGGCCTTAGGTTTAGCAGCAGCTGTGAGATGGAGACTTACTATTAATGGCAGATTCAAGCAGCGTGAACAATAACGAGGCTCTGTTTAAGGTGGACACAGCTTGTCTGCATTAGAACTGGACCTTGAGAACCTGTGTTAATTAACAAGATTTTAAGTGGTGTCAGCTGTTTCTGAGTAAACCTATTGATTAGAGCAACAAATGCTTTATTCTTGGTCTTATAAGAATATGGATTTAGGAAGAGAGTTATGACCAATAGGCAGGGTTTTAAATATTTTTATCTCAAAACCTTTTGAAAGTTGTGAAATATTTTAATGGACTGACAGGATTAATGCATTTTTTTAATAATCTGTTATTTGGAAAGCACAAAGAAGAAATCAGTCTGGAATGTGATAATTTTATGTTCATTTCCAGGGGTTCTTGACTTAGTTCCAGACAACATAATTCCTTATGCACAATTTTTACTCCTCTTGAGTGGCTTTATTGAGCGAGTTTAACCAGGTATATGCGTGTTTATAAAATTAGTTTCTTGTCTTAGATATGATTTATAAATCAGGGGTTATAATGTCTCAAAATGCAAAGATCTGTGTACAAGGACAACCACTTAATGTACCCTTAAATGTCATCTTAGAGCCAGGGTGCTGGTTTTATTAAAGGGATCTCGCAAGTGATGAAGTCCATGGGTGTTCATGATGAGCTCAAGGCTGCAGCTCGCCTTGGAGTGGGAGGACCTCTCACCACTGCTTCAGTGGGTTGGTCATCTGGCTGAGGCTTCTGTCACTAATCTTGACAGTAAGAACAAAGATCATATTATTGTAGCTATATTACAATGTGAGACATTAATTGTATTATTCCATACTTCTTCCCAGAGACAGCAGCTGCACAGTGCAGCATAATTTAATAAAGCTATCCATCATCTGATGCCTGGGTGTGAAAAACTTACCAGCTAGTAGCGTAAGAAACAACTCCTTAGTTCTTGGTTTGTCAGAAAGGGCACAACAGAACTGCTATACATGCACCTAGGCTTTAGCAAACATCTCTGTATTGATCTGAAGTTAAAATATTGATGAGCCTCTGTTTTGACTAGGAATTGGGAAATTTTCTGGCCAGAACAGGTCATCTAATTTCACATTACAGTTGCATTTACCTAGTCCTCCCCTTACTACGTACACCCAACCTAAAGAATGAAGGGCAAAATGCACACCCTGTAAAAGTTGGCCAGAAGAGGTGGGGTGCCTGTGGACTGAACATGTGACAAATGACTATGCCATTGTGTGGCAGAGGCTCCATTCAGCACACACTGCAGGGCTCATGGTTGGCTTCAGGCCCTAGTGCATAATGCAGCAAGCAGATCTCAATAGCACCTAGGATCTATCTTACACCTCTAGAACACTGGTTTTATTTAAGGCTGCCTGATGTCTTAGGCAGGCTTCTTCATGCTTAGTACAGTGTTTTACATTTTCAGACTTTTTACCCCCAAGCACATAATTTTTAAATTTTAAGATAAAAAAAAAGTTATTCCCCCCCTACAATACAGCTACAGGAGTAAAGGTTCAAACTCACATACTTTTCATTCCCTTTTTCTGATGCAGCTATGTTATATGATAACACATGCAGGAAGCAGAAGGTCCTTGTGGATGATGTGGAAGAGCTCACATGCCACAGGTTCCCCTCCTTCCTCACATACCTGATGGACCATGCAGAAAATTTCTAGGTAATAGCTAGGGGAACTGATAAATCACCTGCGTCTTTGGAGCACAAAAATGCAACATGGTGTAGTACTAAACTTGAGGAGCTGGCTTAGCATCTAAGGCCTCGTGCTGCTCTGCCCCTCTCAGTCTGGGAAGCAGAACTCTGCATAGTGAGAGCTCCCAGGTGGGATCTTTTAACTGCTGGGGCTTAATGAACATTATGTGAAAAGACCTTTTAAAGGAGCCTGCTTAGGGTTTATGCCTGGTTTTAACAACCGTAGGGTAGCCTAGCTTTGTTGCTGCCTTCTTAAAAGATCACTTGTGGATATACAGTGACTGCTCATTCCACCTCTATGCAAACGACCGAAGCCTAACTATGCTTCAGAGAAGGCCTCATACAAGGGTGTTTCCAAGTCTGTCAGTCTCTTCTAAGTCAGATGTGAATCAGGGGAAATTCTCCCCCTTCTACTGTTTTAACTGGTGTTACAGGACTGCATGCGTTGACCTCAGGTACCTGAACTGAATGACTAAATATCAGTAAGCTTGGAGGAGATTTATATGATGAACACTAAAGTACTGTGACCAAAAAAAAAAAAAAAAAAAAAAAAAAAAAAGCTTTGAAAAAGGTACCTTAACAGGACATGTAGATCAATAGGTAAATGAGTAGCTACATTTGAAAGATCTGTGACCTACCACAGATAATGGGGCAAAGGTGTATCTGAAATTCATTTTTCAATACTTCTTGGTGGCTGCCAAACACAGAATACTAAGAAACCAATCTTCGCGATACCATCCACTCTGAGCAATAAAAAACCCACCCTTAATTTAACAGGAGTCACCAGTCAGCTCCTGAGGCATAAACAGGCAGCTGAAGCACCGCGCGTAGGCTGACTTCAGTGCTGGATGCCGAGCAGCGTTTGGCACAGGTGGAGGAGTTT